>CAUOFW020000492.1:0-229891 GCA_963454935.2 Ilex paraguariensis
GGGAGAAAGCTTGGATTTCTCACTTTTTCCTCTCTTCCTCTCACACATTAAACACTGGTTTTGGCAGAGTTTTCTGCTGAAAAATCAGATTTTTAAGGATATTTATAACCCGATGTGTGGTGTACGTCGCGCCACACGCCCCTTTGTCCGGGTTCGTTTTGCCCCGAAATGATTAATTTCATTCCAGTTTAAGTTCAAATTAATTTTATTTGAACTTTAATTCAATTATAAGGAAATTTTTAAAGTTTTATTTGTGGGGACTTTGTGTGAGCTCGCCCGCCACCCAGTTACATCAAAACACGTGCAAAATGCAACTATCTCGAAATTCGACAAAATTTTTCTGAGTGACTCAATTTCGTGATACAAATTCAACAGTAAGGTCCGTTGTGTCATCCGAGCTCTAGGAAAATACAGATTTTAATTCTGCATTTATAGTGGCAATTTACCATTTTGCCCTTTTCTGAAAAAGTTCAAATTTTTTGGGTTTTACACTATTAAAAATGCATAACAATAAATTTGAATGTTCATGCATTAAGTAAAAGTCCAAAGGACAAAACCCTGTTGATACAGCCTAGTACAAGTGATGCAAACATTCAAGTTCCCAAGCAACTCCAATGGAAAGATATAAATCGTCCAGAATGTTTGATGCTTGAAAATGAAAGTTACAATCAAAATACTAAAGTCAATTTATATGGTATCCAACTGTTTCCTAATGGATCAGTAAGAATTTCCTTTGATAGTAAAAGATCTAATATATCTAGTAAACTATTCAAATTAATGAAGGAAGAAAATCTAAATATGCATATTCTAGTGTGTCTAGAAGAGATAAGGATTTAGCAAAAGAATTAGATAAAAGATTAAAGTTAAAAGGTATTGATATCTCTTCACAAATTAGTAAGCCATGTTACACTCCTCAGTCAGGTTTCAAGAAGAAGAAATGAAGACTCTTTGCCTTCTCTTTCCATGACTGATAAGGAAAGTAATGTAGTAAACAAACAATTACTAATAATTAATAAAACAAATAAATTATTCATAATTGATGTGTATAGATTATATAATTAATTCAAGTCTAAAAAGAATAAATCTAAAAGACGAGAATTTAACATTAAATACAAAGATAGTAAACAAGACATAATATTTGAAAAATGGACTAAGTTCATGAATGAAATAAGATGTGAAATATTAGAGAAACCTCTAATACAGTCATTGAAAGACAGAAGTAAACTTGGTATTTCTGTTAAAGACACTTAAAGACTGCAAAAAATTGAAGAAGTAATCCAAAAGCTAGAAGTTGATCCAACTTCATCCCAAGTTAATACTATACATCAAAATGATGAGAATTTTGAAGACTATGAATACCAAGAAACTAGAAAATCAAAAAGTTCTATTGATTCTGATATCAAAAATTGGAAGAACAGTTTGATGGTCAAAATATTAACAATTTAAAATTTTCAAGATTTAATCCTACGAGTATTACTAAAAATTTGGTATACTAAACCTGCAGCTCCTAGTCTTCAGTATGAAAAAAGAAATATTATTAATTAGTTTTCAGTACAATCCCTACGAATGAAAAATAGATGGATTGAGTGAACAAGAAATATTAAAAAAAGTAAACACACATGTCCATGGTTATCAACAACTACATTAACAATCTTTATTGTACTGAACCATAAATAGTTGATTTAATAACTTCTGGATTCACCAGCATGTTAAAAAAATTTGTGGGATAACTACCTTAGTAAATTACTAAAAATAAAAATTCTATCTTCAGTAAAAGGATAGGAAGAGCAAAACCAGATGAAGTAAACACCCTAATCTACACAATAATCAAACATTTTGTTGGTAAACCAAGTAACATATCATCTCGAATTCATGATGTATTAAGTAATTTGAGATGTTCAACCTTATGTGATTTCAGATGGTGAAAATATGTATTCATTGTAAAACTCAGTAAACTTAAACTTTGGTAAACAAGGGCAAGGGCAAAACAGAAATTTTGCTGCTATAGTACGGGTTGAAAATCTGAATTTTTCTAGACCTAGGATGATGAAATAGACCTCACCATTGGATTCATCTTGCGAAATCTAGTTACCATGTCAAATTTCATCGAATTCTGAGATAGTCGAATTTTTTGCGTTTTACGAGGCGGTCGAGTTTCGGGTGACCCAAAACGGGATTTCTAATAAAAATTTCAAAATTTGGAAAATAATTTAATACAAATTAAAATTAAATTAAATTGAATTTAAATCGGAGCAAAATTTAATCCTTTCGGGATGAAAACGGACCCAAGAAAAAGAAGGTCATGTGGCGCGTTGTCGGCCAAGCATTGAGGAATATAAATAGGGGGAAAATCAGATTTCCCCCATTCTTACGCCCAGCCGTTAGCCGATAGAGAAGAGAGGGAAAAGAGAGAGCTCTTTCACCTTCTCTCTATGATCTATGACTCCATGGGTTTCGGATTCACTCGGGCCAAGAGGAAAAGTTGCTCTCCTCGCCAAGGGCTACACGACCACACCAAAAACGACGGGTTTCACCAAAGGTTGAAAAATGAAATTTTGGAGAAGTGAAGATTCAAGTTTGTTTTGGGTTCTTGGAGCTTCCCAACGCCGTTTTACACTTCAAGAGGTAGGGTTCCTTCCTACTTAGCTTTATTTAACAACCTAGGGTGTAGTATGTAATGGGTGTGTTGATAAATAGATTTTATCATTACCTATGTTGTGGAAATTGATGAAATGGGTATTGAAATTGGGTAAAATGAACTTTTAATTTGAAATGGGTTGTGAATTAGACTCAATGTGATCCATGAAATTGGGTGTTATATGGGCATATTATGTGTTTATTTTATGCCTTGAGAATTAAGTGTGTTGTTAGCATATGTTATATAATAGCATGCTTATGGATTTTTGTTGAAAATGAAATATTTATATATGCTAATTGATATATAGCATTATGAGAAATTTTGGTAATTATATGTTTCGGATATAAATTGTCATGAAACTTGTTTAAATGTAGTTAATTTTGCTCATGTTGCATTCTATACACATGAGCATGACATGGATTAGGTAATGGTGCATTACATTATATTTGCACTGGAAAAATGCATCAATGGCCATGAGGGTGTGTGTGTGTGTGTGTGTGTGCATGGTAGATATCAAACACCAAATAGGTGGATGATGGTGGGCTCGAAAAAGTTGGATTGAATATCAGGCTGAGTTTCACAGTTGCATGAAAAAGAATTGAGTCGGGGTTAGCAAGAAGGGTTAGACTATCCCTTGTTTGAGAGACCCGATATTTCGGATACGTACTTTCATTGGTATAAGATCTCATATAGTGTGTTGGTGTACGTGAAATTGTTCGTGAAAGTCCATGAATTCCATGTCGGTTGGGTGACCATTGGTATAAGTCCATAAATACCCACCCTAAGAAAGACCCGGAGATTTTAAGTAGTTATTGTGTGTGTAACACAAATGATGGGGGCTTGAAAAGCCCCGGTGTTGATACTCACTGCATAGCATGGGTTGAAGGGAAATGGCTGGAGCTAGAAAAGCTTGGTTTTATACACATTGACATTGCATGTGTATGGAGTCGGGAAGGGTTCGGGTAAATTGCATGAATGAGTATCATCTCATTTCATAGCATGACATAGAATTGCATATTCTTGTTTGGGAATGTTGATGAGTGTGAAATGTTGCATGTGAATATTGCATATACACTTAGGTTAAGGAGTAGCCCTTGCAGGAAATACTCTACTGGGCATTGGCTCACCCTATACGGGACCCTGGGTTTTAGGGGCATCACATTCATCACAAGAGTAATGCTCAAAGAAGACTGTGAAAATTCTTTTTGGAAAGAAAAATTTATTAATGGCTAAACTAATCTACTTGCACACAAGATTAGAGAAGCACTGAGAAAACCAAAAGGAATCTTTGGATATGATCAGTTAATATATGGTGACATTATCAGTACTATTCAAAAAGAAGGATAAAAAATGTGTGTTGATATGAAAATCAGTAATCAAATAAAAAATGATAAAAAAGAAAGCTAAATATGAATTAGGAAATTTATGTGAACAATATGGTCTACCCTCAGTAGTAACATCTCTCAGAAAACATGAATCAGTTAAAACTGAAAAGTAAAAAGAATTTTCCAAAAAATGATTACTATGAAAAGTCTAAGTAAAAAACACAAAAAATTTCATAAGTATAGGACTTTTAAGAGAGATAAAAGTAAAAAAGATATTAAATATTTTAACTGTGGTAAAAAGGGAAATATCAGCCCAAAATGTCCAGTTAAAAAGAAAATAGAATAATTAAACTTGTCTCAGGAAGATGAAGACAAAGTACTAGCAATCCTTAAGTGAAGTAACGTAAGTCAAAATGAAGAAAGTTTGGATGGTTCAAGTTATCTTAAAAATTTTTCAGATTATCAATCAATATATAGCAATTCATGTGATCCTAACATAAAATTAGGATGCAAAGATAATAGTTGTTAAACAGTCAAAGTTTTAACCAAACGAACTGAGGAAAAAAAACATCCTCATAGATCTTATTTGTAAAATTGAAGATGCAGAGTTACAATTAAAATATATCAAAAAACTCAAAGGTTTGTTTGTCAAAAAAGACATTAAACAATATTTTAATGAAAAACAACTAATTAGTTTCAATAAAACTATGAAGCGATTCAGTAAAGAAAAACAGAAAGAAGTAAGTTTACAAGATCTCCAAATGGAAGTTAATAAATTAAAGCAAGAAATCAAAGAGTTAAAATTACAAGATAAAAAGTTAGAGGAAGCTTTAAACCTTCTCCACACTAGTAACAAATTTAAGAATTCAAGAAGATTAGCTTCTAGTCAATCTGAAACCAACTCAGATAGTTCACACAGTTCCACAAGAACATGCTCCCAGCGGACACCTATAACCTCCACCTCTAATGTGGAACCCTTGGGTGTAACGAAGCTGTCATCTGACGATGGATGTTCACAAACAAGTGACAATGATAATAGGTTAACTTAATAAACAAGTTAAATCTACAAAAATGACACTCCAAAGTCAAAATCATAAATGATAATGATTTTGAGATAGAAGTCATAGCTCTTATAGATACCAGTGCAGATCTGAACTGCATATAAGAAGGGCTTGTACCAACCAAGTATTACCATAAGACAACAGAAAGAATCAGTTCAGCAAATGGTAGTAAAATGAGAATAAAATACAAGTTATCAAACGTACATATATGTCAAGACAATGTATGCTTCAAAATATTATTTGTCTTAGTACAAAATATGACAAATAAAGTAATTCATGGTATACCATTTATATACCTCTTATATCCATTTGCTACAAATATGGATGGAGTATCTACCAAACCTTTTGGTCAATTAGTAACTTTTAGGTTCTTATCTAAACCTCAAGTAAAAGAATTAAGAAGACTCAAAGATTATTCAATCTATAAGTCCCTTCACTTAGTAACTCAGAAAGTAATCAAGTAAAATTTCTTGAAGAAGAAATTAATTACAAACGGATTCAAGAACAGTTAACCAAAAAAAAAAAATTTCAAAAGATTGCAAGGTTTAGAGAAAAGTTAGAAAACAAAATATGTTCTAACCTTCCTAATGGTTTCTGGCATATGAAGAAATATATGATAAAATTATCTTATAACAAAGGTTTCAGTGAACAAAACATACCTACAAAGTCAAGACCTATACAGATGAACCATGAAGTAATTAAAAATTGTAAAAAAGATATTTCAGAATTACTTAGTAATGGTATCATCAGAAAAAGTAAATCACCCTGGTCCTGTCCTGCTTTCTATGTCATCAAAAATATAGAATTAAAAAGAGGAGTTTCAAGACTAGTAATCAATTATAAACCTTTGAATGCAATATTAGAATGGATCAAGTATCCAATCCCCAACAAACAAGATTTAATAAAAAAGGTTGAGTACAACATTGATCTTTTCAAAATTTTGATTTGAAAAGTGGATTCTGGCAAATTCAAATAAGCCCAAAAGAAAGGTATAAAATTGCATTTACAATACCCTTTGGTCATTACGAATGGAATGTAATGTCCTTTTGATTTAAAAAATGCGCCAAGTGAATTTCAAAATATAGTGAATGAAATATTAAATCCAGTAAGTCATTTTTCCATTGTATACATAGACGATGTCCTCATCTTTTCCAAGTCAATAAAGGAGGATTGGAAACTCCAATATGCCTGCTTAGAAATAATTAGGCACAATGATCTAGTCATCTCTTCTAGTCAAATCAAGTTATTTCACACTTTAGTCAGATTCCTTGGATATAAACCCTCCACCTTGGTCATTAGTTCATACTGCTATAGTCAAACAAATCAAGAAATATCAAGACCTTGTCTTGTCTTGGTTTTCCCTCAATAAATTCATTCAAAATCATTCAGAATGATGCTTTCACCTAGTAAACTGATACCATGTCCTTGGGAACATAGTCAAACTAAACTTTTCATCCACCCTAGTAAACCCAAACACAATAACAGGCCTATACCAAGCCCAACCTATATCTGCTGTAAAGCCTTCCCAGTTAACCCAAACCAACAAAACTGAGTACATCCCAAAACCTATAGCCCATAACATATTCATTATTGAACTAGTTCATGACCACTTAACCAATGTAAAAGACATAGTCAATGGCTATCTTGAACCAGGTTGGAATTTTATTCCACTTGATCTTGAGAAAACATTTCAGTTTTACCTGGACATCCTGTTTCATACCCAGTCAATTTTCATCAAACCTATCCTGATAGGAATGATCTCAGTTAGATTGTATATCATTCGTTGTATATATAAAAGTTTATTTCTCTAAAAGAATGGGGATCTCACCCTTCCTTGCTTTGAGATCTCCTTGGCATAACAAGCAGTTTAGTTACTATGACTATAAGGATTCATGGTTTATATTGATACTCTATCAGGATGATTCTTATACTCACTCTTGGTTCCCTCAGTTCTATAAAGATTTCAAGAGCCAGATTCCTTCTTGGTTTTTATAGTGGTGGCAAATGCACAACCCCATGATTGAAATACCCCCAGCAGATCTTCAAGATCAATCAATCTATTTCTCCTTTTGTTTTAAAATTAGTCAGCATGATTCACATTTCCCTACATTGCCCCTTTTTATGAGTAAATACAAGGTTCCTTGGATTTTAAAATGGCACTACTCCATTACTGCTAACACAATTACTTGACAATTCCTTGTCAAATGGTGGCCTAAATTCAACCACCAACAAATCATTGCCCAAGTCAAAGCAGAATTCCCAATAAAGGTTCCAACTCCAATAAAAATTATAGGTTTAGTTACCAATACACCACCACAAGTGATCAAGTCAGCAATGTCAGCACTTAGGGTCTCCACTCAGGATGTTCAAACATTACTAGAAAAGTATTCCAAATCTTCATCAAAGACTTCCAGTAAACCATAGAAGGAGAAATCATCCCAGTTAATTGAATTGGCCTAGCAATTACTCTAGCAAGCCATCCAAGATGATGATGACTCTTCTGCATCATCACAAGCTTCAGTAAACCAGTCATTCAACCCATTTCAAAATGCCCATAATCCTAATGATGCCTATTACTTCTCTAGCCCGTGATTCCATGTTTCACTATCTTTTTCATCAAAAGAAAGAAAAGTTGTCTTTTAGCATGTTTGATGGAATCATCCTAGTAACAAGGCTCCTTTTTCTCCACAAAGAGACATCAGTCAGTAATCACTAGTCTGCTTTTCCATCGAAAGGAGCAATCAATCAGCAATTGAGACCTAGTTGTCACATGGTCCTGCATAGAAGTCAACATTTACCTGAGTAAAAGCAATTCATTCCACCAAAAGGTGATGTGAATAAAGTAAAAGAACCAAATAGTCAAAAGAAAAATCATTTTGAGGATTCTCTCTAGAAATCCATACACATATAAAAGGATTTCAGTAATTCAGCTAAGGGGGAGGCAAAATCGCCAACACCTAGTTCACTCTCATATTTCTTCTTTATATTCAAAAATTCATATGATGCGAAAGAAGATCTATCGTCAGTTACCTAATTGTAAGTTAATTTCTAGTAAATTGTACTTGTTTTAATTTGAATTTAGTTTATAATTTGAATTCATTTAGTAAAATATTTATTGTGTAATATCTGATTCTTCTTCTATCCCTTATACTACTTTGTTGATTCACATGCTTCTGCCTTTTTTGCTCTTCCTATCTTTTCATTGAAGATAGAATTTTTATCTTCATGCTTGATGCCATCTCTTGAATCTAAAAATTTTCAACTATGTAAATAACTCATAAATATTACTTCATTGAACATACCCACCTAAATACAATACCCCTAGGTTATGCCCCTGTCTCCTCTATTCTGTCACTCTCTGGGACTTACGCTAGGATTCTAGAAACCTAATGGTTGGTACAGCTAGGTGCCAATGAAATAAGACTTATAAGGAATTTACTAGATGAATCTTCAGAGATTTATCAAGGAGTGAGGTTAAACAAATATAACTCGACAACTAACTAACAAGACCGTCAAAATGGCTCTGATACCATATATATATATATATATATATATATATATATATATGACTAAATTTTGATTGTTCCCAGATAATGAAAACAAAAAATGATTTAAAAAATACAATAAATATGTAACCTAAATCATATAACCAGATTAACCACAAATTTTCACTTGAAAAGGAATGCACTAACGTAAAAGAGAAATCAAGTTGTTCAACTCACAAAAATAGCACATCGTTAGCAAATATGATCTCAATCCACATGTAAGTGCTTTATTAGGAAAAAATTGAAAAGCTTATTAAAAAAATAATCATTGAGATGCGTAGATGTTATTTATAGGCATGGCCTCCAACCATCAAGGCCATTTTTTTTTTTGGCTATTACTATGATCATGACCTTTACCCTAGAGATGTGTAGACGTGCGCTAAACCGTCTCCAACTGATGGCTTATGATGTCATGTCTCCATGATTCCTAGGATTCTTAGTGCTCTACTGCCCTAACCGTTCTATTAGTCATGGACTCTCATAGACTCTTTCATAGCCGTTGGATCTCTTTCCCGTGTCACCCTCTAATTTTGCTATTTTTGGTTATAACAGGAGGGAAGGAATGAAATGATCAAACTAGAAAATAAACAGTAAAAATCAAATTGTAAGACACACTATAGACAAATTTATGTTATTCAATTTGAAAATTTATGGATAGAGACACAGTAATTTATGGATAGGGACACAGTGCAACGACAAAGTTTCACCATAAAAAGAAGGGTAAGTCTCATAAATGACTCCTGAACTTTAGTCTTCGTTTTAAATTGCACCCTAAAATTTTATTTTTTTAATGTATCCCCTGAACTATTTAAATCATTTTAATTAGATCCTTCTATTAGATTCTGGGGTTAAATGGGGATAAAACTCCAGCGTTGGCAGCTAGTGGAGGCCATTTTAGTTTATTCAGGTAACATGTATAGTTGGGTTGAAGAAAGGGTGCCAAAATCTCCCTCTCATTCTCCTTTGTATATTACTTCCATCGTAGCAAAGAACAAGTGGCTCTGCTCAGTCCAGTTGACCGTCGTAGTGAGAGAGAGAGAGAGAGAGAGAGAGAGAGAGAGAGAGAGAGAGATAAAGAGAGGTAAGCCATGGATATTTAAAGCCACTATGGGAGAAGAGCTATAATGAAGGCGGGAGGTTTTTCTCTTGTTCTATATCTATGGTTAGTTTCATCATTTTTCTATCTCATTTATTTCAATTATAGTACAAACTAGATACAAAATTATGCATACAAACAACCCAAAAAAGTGTACTATGTTTTAGAAATTCAAAATTACTCCAACACCCAACACTACTAAATTTACGGGCAATAACCAAGGCGACAAAAAATTAGTCCAATACCCAATACCCATGCTTCTGAATCTACAAATCTACGAGCATGATGTAACGCCCCAAAACCCACCTTGGATGACATTACAATCTAAAAATCATTCACAACAGGAGATCAACTAATAATATCCATAATTAAGATAATTTCATTCATCATTTATAATATCTACAACGTTATCCAAAAGAATATGCCGAACTATGGCATCTACATCCCAAAATAATCTATCAAACTGTGACAATTACATCTCAAAAAAATCAAGCTTAATCTTGCAGCGGAATAAACAACATACATCTATTAGCGTACCAAAATATATCCCCTAATCCAAAACATGGAGAGATCAACTCTAGATATTTCCCTCGGGATCCATCTTTTCTCCAACTGTGCTTCCCAAGCCACCTACTCATCAACTCTGAGCTCTTCATCTAAACCAACATCTGAGAATGAATAATATTGTAGGGGGTGAGCACTAAGCTCTGTAGCAACATCCCTCCAAGCTTGAACAAAGTTTAGAAAACATATAAAAATAGTCGGTCTCATTTTGTAAATATCATATATAATATTTGAAATAAAATAGGGACATTTTAATAGATCTCTAGTTTACGCAATAACAATAATTAAATGAAGAGATAAACTAATTTCCAAGAAATAAACCATTTTAATATTGAACCACAATCCATGGTTTGTAACATTACCCATAATGTAAATCAACCACAATTTGTATCTATGAATTTGTACTTGTATTTCAGGCATGATGTATGACATCGCATGAATCGACACATTGACAATATCCTGGCCCACACTTACACACACAATCCTCGCAAAGATCTCCAACTTTTAGGAAGGGCGTATACCAACACAATGATAGTGATGAATCCAACTCAGGAGTAGTATACTAACCCTCAGCCACGGCACCCGTGAGCGAATAGTAGTTTGGTCCTCACAAGGCACCAACCCCACTACGAGTGGTAGAAAAAATTCAAACCCATATGGAGTAAGAAACGCATTTACCCACTCTACGATACCCGGTCAACGGCCACCCAAGGTCATCCCAACATCCTCAAGAGATACAATCCCCACCAAATTTCTCACATAACAATCCAATTCTGAAATTCCCAAATTTTCATGTAGTATTACAATAAACACAATTTAAGAAAATAAGCAAGAGATCCTCAACAATACCATTCTATTGTTCAATATAAAGCACTAGAGTTTTTAAATCAAGAACAAAAGAAGAATCAAGAGGAAAATCCATTTCTTTTGAAAACTAGGGTTTTATACCAAGAAAAGAGATTTCATGGTTATATAACCCTAACTTTGTTTAAAACATGGTAATTTTTTGAAAGAATATCAAGAATCAAGGTTTTCAATGCATATATATATATATATATATATATATATATATATAAGCGCTTTAGAGTCAAAATATGTATATATATAAGTCCTAGCATCAATGAGCAAGAGTAGAAGAAAACCCCTACCTTGTTTTTGTAGTTTGGGAAGAAATGTAGGAGACTTGATCTTTCCCACTTGAATCTCTTGTGTTTTCCCTTCTTTCTTCCTCTCTAAGGTTTCCTAGGGTTAGAAATGTTGAAATGGGGCTAAAGGAGAGGTGTCTTTAAGTATTTATAGGGCGAGAACACATACAACATACTTTTGGACATCAAACATAATTGATACAAGTCCTATTACAAACAATTTCATATACTTACCCGGTTTTTACACTATTAACATTTTCTACGATTATAACCTATATGGTTCATTCCTACGTCATCACATATATTAAATTACTGAATAATTTATTATTATATTACTATAAACATGTGAGGGTTTACACCTGAGTTCTACAAAAAAAAATTACATGTATGAGTGAGAGAACACATACAATAAACTTTTTCTAGCTGGAAGACAACACCGATTGTCCGCAATAACCAAGTCATTATGGTTTAGTCAAATCAATAGATGGGAGAGAGATGGACAATCTAGGTACGTATGGTATGGAGATTTGGGAGGCAGATGAACAATTTCAATGTTTACATATGGGATGGCGATGAAGGATTTGGAAGTCTGGTATGGGATACATATCTAGGAATGAAATGAAAGATTTGGTAGAGATATGGGAGACGATTTGGTAAAGAGCTTTGGCGCCCTTTCTTCAACCCAACTATGCATATTTTTACTTGAATTGACTACAATACCCTCCACTAGATACCAACATTATGGTTTGATCCCCATTTATCATAAGAATCTCACAAGGAATTGATTAAAACGATTTACATAGTTCAAGGGGTACATTAAAAAAATTTGAAGGTTTAGGGTGTAATTTAAAATGAAGACTAAAGTTCAGGGGTCATTTATGCTGTTTACCCAAAAAAGAAAGATCATAAAAAAAAATTAGATACAAAAATTTAAATACTTTAAAATCAAATTGTCCCAAATACTTTAACTCATATTATAATATTGAAATCTTCAGTGTAATTTAAACTTGATAATGCATTTTTATTTAATTACATCCTATTTAATACTTAAAAGTTTATTAAACTTAAAAGACTAAAATTGGTAAGCATAGTAGATACAAATGATAACAAAAAAAAAATTACATCTTTTTACGAAAATAAAGGCTAATCAAAACCATTTAGATTTGACTCCGATGAGTTTTTATACTTTGAATAGAAATTCTTGCATGACAACTTTATTATTTTTTATATCCACAATTATGCTATAACTTAACTATTTATCATTTATTCAATTATATAATCATATGAGTTCTCTATCATGTTTGTCATAATTACTAAAATAAATGTCAAAATTCTAAGTAAACTCATGAATATATCATGCATTTTCTTGTTTTTACTAAAAATAGGGTGGGCATAATGTAAAGTATTATAAAAATAGTTAAAAAAAATATATAGGTAATTTTAAAAAGAAACAAGTTGATGGTCAGCATGTGGCCCCTGGTCATAATTATGGTGGCTCCACCCCTGCAATTTCTTCACTTATTTTTAGGGTAAATTATATTGACACCTCTAGATTGATCTAACTATAAACACATCTCTTTAATTTTTTAAAATTACAGTGACACCCTACAAGATCTAAAATATAACAAAAAATGTGCTTTTTTCATAATTATTCTTACTATACACCATTTTTTACTTATCATCCTCCCATATACTTAAATACTAATAAATGTAGTCATTTTTAGATTCAATCCGTCAAATCCAAAATTGACACAATCAACCTGTTTGTTTAATCGTGTCGAACTTCTTTTATTTTTTCATTTGTATGTTAATACGAACAAAACGAAATTGATACGATCAACATCATTGATACTATAAAAATAAAATATTATTTATTTATTGATGTTTATTAAACACTGACATAATTATTGTAAAAAAAAGATATTTTTACTAATTATTATTGCTATGTTTATTAAGTTAATTTTTAGTTTATAAAAAAAGTATGAGCATGGATTCAATTAAGTGATAATAGAATATTAGACTTAAATTTTAGAGTTAAATTTTTTTTATTTAAAGTTTATATGGGTCAACACAAATACGAACACACTCACAACCCAGACAAAATGTATACTCGGACGTTAGGGGTTCCACTCTCGCTAGTTTCTCTTAAGCTTAACTGATACCGTTAGTTTGCGGGTGATTGCAGATATCCGGGGTTTACTCTCAAAGGAATGGGTCTAAAGTGGCCCTGCCTTGGAGCGATTCTACGTTATCAAAAAAATATATATATGAATAGGACATGAAAATAAACATGTTAGTCTAATTTTGTTCAGGGGTAATATGAGTATTAAAGCGAAAAAAGTTGATGATGTAATCACTTTTTTGACATTGCCAATAACGATGCTAACCATATGAGTGTTTTGTGAAATGGGTAGATAAATAGTACAGGGTGTTAATATAATTTTAAAAAATTTGAGGGGATGTCTCTATAATTAGACCAATTTTTAGGTAGTGTCAGTGTAATTTATTCATTTGAAAGTATTTAAAAGATATTTAAAATATATATAGGTAATTTTAAGAAGAAAACAAAAGTTGAGCCGCATGTGCCCCCCCCCCCCCTTCTGCATAATTGAGGTGGCTTCGCCCTTGCAATTATTTCTCTTTTTTTTAGAGGAAATTGTGAAAATGTACACCATTTTATATTTATTTGTGTAAAAATATCTCAATATAAATGTGTATAAGTACCTCTGTGTGTAAATGTTTGGAGAAAAGATACAATTTTGCTGATTTTTAAATTTTTCTTTTACAGAATTGCCCTTTTATTTTATTAATGGGAGATAAATCTAGTAGTTATACTAGGAATTTAGTTTCCTAAATTTATGGAATAACAAATCAAATTTTCAAACATTCTTATTCCAAAATTTATGGCAGTTATTTTAGGGATTTAATTTCCTAAATTTGGCAGTTATACAATTTTTTTTTTGTTTTTTTATATCTTCCTCTTTTATTCAACTTAAGATATTCAAACTTTTATTTTTATTCAAACATTCATGTCTTACCCACATTTCTATAATTTATTTCTTTTTTTATAAATTGTAATGAGGAATTTATGTTTTCACCTTACATAATACCATTGGTTGTTATGGGTGTTTTTTCTATTGATATTTTAAATTTATATGTATATTATTCGATGTGTTTCTAAGTAATAATGGTTCATGTCGCATTGATACAGTGGTACACGACAATATCACAGTGCTACAAGAAAATGTCACACTGATATAAGCTAATTTTACACTGATAGCAATCTATATCAAACTGATATCAGCAAATGTCATACTGTTACAAACCAAATTCACACTACTACAATCAATGTCACACTACTATAAGTCAATGTCACACTGCATATATTGACATGACACATGACAAAATGAAATATCATAGTGGCTTAATACACAAAAAAATTGTATGACACACACATCATGAATAACTAAATATAATGTAAATAAGATTACATAGTATCACAAACAAGCAAATTATGGCAAATTGTGTTTTTGGGTGGAATTAAGTTGTGAGGAGGTGGTGATGTTGATTGTGGTCTCGATCAAATACTGTATGTGGGTTAGAAGGTTTTGAGGGTGCTAACGGCAGGTAAGGTCTGTTGTGAGAATGAAATTGTATATGACATTTTTGGTTTTTTTTTTGGCAAATGATCAAACACTTGGTGTACATGTAGTATCAAGCACCAGAAGCAGAAAAGTAGTTGAGGGAAAAAAAAGGTAAATAAAATAAAAACGTCTGAAGAAATAACATTTTTCTTGAGTTATCAACTTTTTTTCCAAAAACTTCAACGATCTCAATAGTCGTTCTTTTCCACAATGCTATATGAATTGATTAGAATGGGCAAAGAGATGAAGAAACCAAAGAAAGAAGAGAAGCTTGAACCTCAATATAGGTCAAACATGCTGGCCATTGTACATAATAATCGGCAAACTTGTTCTCATGAAAATTTTTGTTGTCTCTATATCACATTCCGTCTTTTACTCACTCAATATCATCTTTATTTGTTCGTATTTCAAAAATTCCTGAATAAGTGGAATTTTGATTTTCCACTTTCAGTAGAAGAGAAACTTCCGCCGGTTGGTTTTCCAAATTCGTATCAGAGTCATGCTGAGGAAAAGTAAGGACATGATGGTCTTTCAAACATCCAAGTGGACGCCCACACCAAATGTTTTAGTTAGAGTACTTCCTACCCAATATATCTAAAAAAGTGTGCCGGCCCACTTAAGTCCTTTTTTTTTTATCTCTACAAGTCAATCCAAATTTCTAATATTTAGTTAATTGATCGTGCCTTGATCAGGAAAAAAAAATTGATTGATCATGTTAAAAATTATTAATTCTTAAGGACGAATTAATTAAAGTGCAACAGGTGCGATGTCGTTCGGCAAATGTCGTGCTCTTTGCCATTTTCTTTATCATGGACCATTGGTTTTTAAATGGAATCTCAGGTTGGACAATAGACCAAATGATTGGAACCAAATCTAGGAGAAATTAATAATTTGATTAACATGAATTAGTCCCATTATGTCGTCAGATGCAGCAATATTTTATATTCAATATTCGATCCCCACATGGTAAAAGACATGATGAAGGCCACACATTGATTAATAATTTCACATAGATTAGGTGCACAAACAAAAAACCCATTCTTTTCGTGTTTTCATCCACCAAAGATAAAAAAATTTCTATTTATTATCCCTCTTACCAGCCACAAAAGGTGAAGAACAATTGTCTTTAACTGTTTCATTACACTCTAAAAATTCGCATTTTTTTCTCCAGAAAGTATGGTTTTTCTAAAGGTTCACCTAGTTTGATGCAGAGGTAGGTAGAGCGATCAAAAAGTAGATGGATGGAAAAAGACAAAATTGGATAAAAACAAGAAATGGGAGAGATGAAACTTTCTTGCAGCCCACCAAAATTTATTCCTCCATTTTTTTTTAAAAAAAAAGTAGACAAAAAGCTAAACCTGTGTTGAAATACATGTTTTTTTTTAGTAAGTAATATGAAATATCATAAACCGAAAGAGGAAATCATGTACAAGGTGAAACAAAGGGATGGACGATCTTCTAGACAGTTGGACAGAAGATCCACCATCCCAACGCAAAAGAAACCAAAGATTACAAAAAGGAGCAAAAACAAAGGAAAACAACCAGCACCAAAACCAGTCCAGCAGCACCCACCAGCAACAGAATATCCATACCAACCAGCACAAAAAACCAGTACAAACAGCCAGCAGCACAAAAACAGACCAGTAACACAAAATAGAACAGCTGCAGCAGTCCAGCAGAACAACAAGCAGCTCAAGAGACATCCAAGTTAGGCTATCAACACAAAAAGGAAAACAGCAGCAACAGTCCAGTAGGAACAACACAACAAGCAGCATTTCAGCAGCACCATCCATCATCAAGAAAACAAACCCAGCAGCTCAACGATGATAAAACCAGCAGCACAACAAAGACACCCAAGTCAGGAACCTTCACAGCCAAAATACAGAGCAAACCAGAAACAAACTATCCACTCCATCAGATCAACAAAAGGCACCCAAGCTAGGCTATTGGACATTGTGTTTGCTCTGCAAAAATAACCAGATTCTCTTTGTAAAAGAACAAGCAAAGAAGAGGTGGACATGAGTTTCGGTTACCTTTCTACAAAAGACACATTGAGCTCTTTGAAGGATACCAAAGGAAATTAATTTATCTTGGGTAGTAAGCTTCTCTCGGACTGCCAACCAAAGAATAAAGTTATACCTGGGCACAGCTCTAGAGAACCATACTATACTATGCCAGTTTTGAATTTGCCCTTTATTTCTGAGTTGTTTCCAAGCAGTATTGGTGTTGAACTCAAGTATGGGGGAAGGTAACCATTGTAAGGTGTCCTCATTATCAGGATTTGGTTTCATATCAGCAGAGATCCCTCTTTTTAGCTCCAAAAGGTCCACATGATCAACCAAAGGCCAAGCCCAATCCCTTCCATCAATAATGTTGCATATCTTAGCATCCATCCCTAGTCCAGAGGCTCTCAAAACTATATCCCCCCTGTTAGCATAAATAGGCCCTTCAGGATGCCAAGGGTCCAACCAAAGAAAAACAGTGTTCCCATTACCAATTTTATAGTTAACAAGGGGCTTAAAAACATCCCTCAAGCTCAAAATCTTCCTCCAAGCCCAGAAGGAATTTGAAGGAATTTGAAGGAATCTTAACGGACCAAAAACATCTCCCCTTCAACAAGTAGGTATCAACCAAGTCCCTCCATAATGAGCTACCAGAACAACAAACAACATTCCATACATGTTTAAGTATAGCAGCTCTATTCCAATCCTCAACCCCTTTAATCCCCAAGCCCCCTTCTTGCTTAGGTAAAGACACAGTATCCCATGCCACTTTTGCGCCTCCAGGCTATAAATCAGCTCCAGACCATAGAAACCTCCTCAAGATCTGTTCAATAAGAACAATGACTTTCTTGGGAATGATAAACATTGAGGACCAATAAGACTGAATGGCAAAGAGAACATAATTAATCAGTTGGACCCTTCCTGCATAAGATAAGAACTTGCTGCTCCATGAACTAACCTTCTCAATAATTCTGCCAACAAGAGAATGGCAATCAATAGCCTTAAGTCTAGTGGTAATAAGAGGAACCCCAAGGTACTTGACAGGTAGTTCCCCCATTCCAAATCCCAATTCTTGCACAATCATTGTTCTTATATCAGGATGCACACTAGATAGGAAGACATGACTCTTGGATAGATTAGGTTTGAGTCCAGAAAAGACCTCAAACACTTGAAGAACCTCTTTAATTGCTTTGATAGAATCAAGAGTGCCTTCTCAAAAGACCATAAGATCATCTGCAAAGCAAAGATGGGAAATGGACTCTTTCTCACACCTCCAATGAAATTTAAACCTTCCTTGTTGAGTGATAGACTTCATCATTCCATTAAAAACTTCCATAACAACCACAAAAAGGTAGGGGGAGAGTGGGTCACCCTGCCTAAGGCCCTTTTTCCCTGTAAAGTATCCAATTAATTCGCCATTAATACTAATGGAATACTTAGGGGTGGTAACACAAGTCTCAATCCAAAGTAACATCCTTTGAGGAAATCCCATCTGACTAAGCGTTTCTAATACAAACTCCCACCTCACATTATTGTATGCTTTCATGAGATCAATCTTAAGAGTGCACCTTAGAGCCCCTTTTTCCAAATGGTAATTTCTAAGCAATTCTTGTGAAAGTAGAATATTGTCAGAGATTCTCCTGCCTCTAACAAAGGCTACTTGTGATTTATCTACCAAATCGAGAAGGACCTCCTTGATTCTATTAGCAATAATCTTGGAGATGCATTTATAAATAACATTACAACATGAAATAGGTCTGTATTCAGAAAGTTTTGAGGGATTGGGAACCTTGGGAATAAGGGCAATGATTGTGGAATTAACCTCTTGGAGCAGCCTTCCACTCTCAAAGAAAGAAAGAATAGCATCGGTGACACCACGTCTAACACTATGCCAAGATTTCTTGAAAAAACATGCAGAGTAACCATCAGGCCCTGGGCCTTTGCCCTCCTTCATGGAGAACATGACCTTTTTAATTTCCTCCCTAGTAACCATTTGTTCCATTATACAAGCCTGCTGCCCAAAGATTCTTCGAGTAATGAATTGCCTTACCCAATGCATAGGAATCAGAGGCCGAGGGTGTGGAGTACCCAACAAATTTTCATAGTAACGTAGCACCTCCTTTTTAACCTCTCTCATATCAGTAACTTTGGAGCCATCCTCCTTCTCAATTGTAGTTAATCTCCTCTGGATTCTTTGCTTGCTAATGGTTTTAAAGAAATACCTTGTATTTTGGTCCCCCATGTTCAGCCATTGGACCCTGGATTTTTTTTTAAGAAAACTCTCTTCAGCTTCTCTCAAGTGGACATAATCTTGAAGCTTCCTCCTTTCCTCCTCCCAGATTTCTTCATTATGAGGATTTCTACCAAATTTCCTTTGAACATCATCCAAAGCTTGCTTAGCACCCATAGCTCTTATGGAGATGTCATTATATGAATTTTTGTTGAGTTCTTTTAGCGCTTTCTTCAGCACCTTCAATTTTTGGTAGACCCGAAACATAGGAGTGCCCCTGATCTGTGTATTCCAAGCATTGCTCACAATTGGAAAGAAACCCTGATGTTTGGTCCATAAATCAAAAAACTTGAAAGGTCTTCTACCCTTGGGTTGTCCCTCCCCAAGTCTAAGTAATGCCATTGAGTAGTCAGATACCCTTGGAACCAAGAAAAAACCTTCGGAAGCAGGAAATTCAGTAGCCCATGATTCATTAACCAAGATCCTGCCCAATTTGCTAGAAATAATACCACCATTATACCTTTTGTTGCACCAGGTGTATTGATTACCTGAGTACTTTAAATCCTCAAGCTCCACTCTAAAAAGACAATCACAGAACTCCTCACTACCTTTATCTCTGGCATTACATCCCCCCAACTATTCATCCATAGACCTCACAACGTTAAAATCACCCAGCACAACCCAAGCTTTATTCATCATATATGCATGCCTTTGCACCAAGCTAAGCCATAGTGGTCTTCTAAGCACTTTCGTATATTGGGCATAGACAAAAAAGGGAAAAAAGACTCTCTTGTTGGCCAAGTAGGTAGCCTTACAATGGATAACCTGATCATTTTGGTCCAACTTCTCAACCTCATAAACAAGAGGATCCCAGCATACCCAAATCCTGCCCGTCGTGGACCAATCATTGTTATTAATCAAATTCCAACTAGGGAACATAGTTCTAAAGATCCTTTCATTATTTACTCTCCTAATTTTTGTTTCCACCAAGCTACAAAGCCCAACTCCAGGTTGACTAATCTGTCTCCTCACTTCAGCTTGTTTAAGAGGGCCATTTAGCCCTCTTACATTCCAACATGAGATATCTGTCATTTAGGGTTTGAAATTGGAGGAGTACCCATCCCCTCATGAGATACCACCAGGCTACTTCTGGCCTGATTCTTGAGCTTTCCCCTTACTTTCCTGTTCTTTTTCCTTGTAGAGGTAGTCTTCAGTTGTTCAATTTCATCAACCATCTTGATTTTGTCAAGCATTGTACTTGGTTCAGGTGGTTCAAAATCACTAGCAACAACTACTTCCTCCCCTTGAGCCATAGACACTAGTGCCTGAAATTTGTTTGGGGAAGGAACAGCTCCACACAAAGCACTAGGACTAGTTTGGAGCTCAATGGTAATCTGGCCACCCTTCTCTTCATTTATTTTCTCCTTCCCTTTATCTTTGGCTTTATTCCAAGACTTCATATTTCCTCCATCCTTTGCAACCTCATGAACAACCACTAACTGGTTAATGGTGCCACCATTAGAGATTGCATCTTTTGCAAAAGACGTACCTTCCTTTACCAAAATCCTAGGCTCTATAAGAATCTTAGGACAACTATGTCCAAAAACCTTGCATTGGTCACATCTTGGGGGCTTCCATTGGTATTCCACTCTAATTTCCACTATTTCAATATCTCCCTCCTTTTCTCCTTCCATCAGTAAGTCAAAAGTATCTGGGAAAGGCTCCTCCGCATCAATTTCAATGCAAATTCTCGCAAAAAAAGTTCTACTACCTTCTTCAGTGAGTTTATCCATGTAAAGCGGTTTGCCCACTGCACTTGCTATGTAACTAAAACCTTTGGGTGTCTAGTATTCATGAGGAATATTAAAGAACTTTACCTAGACAGGTATCTTCCTCAGAACTTCCTTGTGCAATTTAAGCCTAGGTTGCCATTTCCTTAGAATAATGGGTTGGCCCCCTATATGCCATGGTCCACCCTCCAATACCTCATTCCGGTTACCAGTGCTTGAAAATCTAAAAAAAAAGAAACCCTCCTAATTGGCAATGACTTCAAACAAACCCTTCGTACTCCACATTCTCAAAGCAGATGCCTTAACCAAATTATAAGGCAATTTCTTGCCAATAAAATAACCCACAATGCTTGCCTCCCATTTAGAGCAACCCTCTTGAGCAACTTGCTTGGGAGGTTGGACCGTAATCCTACCATTGTTCTTTCTAGGGGCCATAAATTTCATCTTAATAACTGATCTAGGGTTATGCCTCACTTTGCGAATCCAAGATGTGCCAGATTGCTTTTCAACCAGAGCATTAGCAAAAGTCTCTTGATTAAGAGAAGAGTTGGAGGGAGTACCTGTTGATGGGCTTGCTGTTGCTCCAAAACTATGTTTTCCTAGCAGCCTGGCATTAGTTATGTTCTCATGGCCATTTCGAACATCACCCCTGCCACCCCAAGTGGATGTGTTACTGCTAGTCCTTCCACCCCTTGTGATGGACCTCTTCCATTTCCTCAACCAGTAGCCAAACCTCTATGGTTCAAAACCCCTTGATCAAAATTCCTATTGGTCTCAACCATCGTCCTTAGCATCTCATTTTCGAGCATTAGCTCTGCAAGGTTACCTGGCTCTACCTCGTTATTCCGGGTACTCTCTGAATTATCAAGGGCCATACCAAGGAAACTGCATTTTGCGATGGGTATTTCCATAGAAATATCAGCAGACCGCTCATCGACATAAACATCACTTGGAAAAGAGCATCCTTCCACCACAGTAGCAGCTCCATTTGGGTTAACCTCCATGACAATAGTATTCCCGTTAGATTCATTTCCAGAAGCTTTGTGCAACACTTTAATGACCTGTCCATTTGATGGACCCAACACCGAGCAGGCATTTAAGCTGAGAGGAGTAAGCTCCTTTTCAATTTCAAAAGGGATTTCCTTGAGGATTGCCATGGAAACAAACGGGAAAGTACAAAAGGGAAAAGACAAAGATGCACAAATGGTAGAAGGGGATTCATGTAAGATTAAAATAGGAGTTAATGGACGGATTTGGGCCTGGTGAGGAGTGCCCATAAGAAAGGGGGAAAGAGGCGGTGGGTGAGGTAGGGTTTCATCGCTTTTTTTTGTTGAAATAAATGTTATTTACTTTAATCTCTTATGTTCTGTTTGGTAACAAGGATGAAAAGTAAGAAAGATGAAAAATAAGAAAAATATATTTTCTATCATTTAAGGAATGAAAATATGAATGATACATTTTCCTTCTTTTTTGTTTGGTAGGATGGATGATAAATAAAAATAATTAAATTTTTTTTTTGTGCTGGTTAAGATTAAGAGTGACAATCGAGTCATGTTGAGTCAGGTTCGTGTTGAGTGATTATCGATTTTTTCGAACATTAGTCAAACCTAACTCAACTCATTTAACTAATTGTGTCGTGTCGAATTGACCTATTTAACGTTAATATTCTATATAATAATAAGTAAAAATATCTTTTTTATATAATAATTATGTCAGTACTTAATAAATAGTTAGAAATAATTAACATTCTATATCTATAATACTAGTTAAACATATTAGTTTCTTGTTAATTTCATATTACCATATAAACGAGAAAATAGAGAAGGTGTTTACTTTTAAATAAACGGGATGATGATGTCAATTTTGAGTTTGAAGCGTTGAACTGAATATAAACCGTTTATATTTCTTGTTCGTGTGTCAAATCATCTTTAAGTTCGTATCGAGTTATAATCAAGTTCATATTATAAAATTTGTGTCAAGTTTGAATCGTGTCATTGTGTTGAGTCAAAAATTTTCACCCCTAGCTAAAATGGAAAAAATATTTTTTTAATTTAAAATTTTATTTTTATTTTATTTAAATTTTTTAATTTTTTAATTTTTTAATTTATTTTTAAAATATATATATAAATGTATATTTTATCATTGTATTTTTATACGAAATTAATGGATACATAATGTATGTATATATCAAAAGATATATAGACAAATAAGATATATCTCAACACAAATAATTAATTTCCTATTCACTTTCCTTCCGATTTCGGAGGGGTTGATTTTGGTTAGTTGGAAGGAAAGTTATTTCATCTACTTTTTCATCATTCCTATTTCCCTTTTCTTACAAAACATGATGTTTTATTTATCTCTCAAATTTTCCATTATTCTATTTTTCTATCATACTAAACGGAGCACTAATATAAATATTCTATAAGTCCATTAAATACGATGAAGAAGTTGATTTCATTTGTTAAGGATATAATGATGCAGTATACATATGCACTTTCTTCCTCTTTTAACTTTTCCATCAACGCCAAATGGAGGAAAAAATCATCCCTCCCAATTTTCCTTCCTTTTACCAAACAAAAAAAAAAAGAAAAAGGAATGCTTCTTTCCATTTGGAATAAAAAGTGCATTACTTTATTTTCTTCAAATTTGCCATCATTTTCTATGAAAATGCAATGACATAAAATGAGTTACTTTCACTTTACATATTGGCAAAACCCTACTTCTAAGCATTAAATAGTTCTTAGTTCTAATTCCTTTAACTAGTCACTTTTACTTTGTTGGTATATCATGATTGAAGCATCTATATTTTGTTTATAAAAAAATTGATTATTATAGGAATTGTTGTAAAAAAAACTCTAGTGAGAATTATACTATCCTAATCATCAAATGACATTAAAAATATAGAGTATAGAAGTATCCCGACTTAGTGTATCAAGTTGTTTTTGGTTTTCTTGTGATATTATGTCATTATCGTTTCATACTTGTATCATATTTGTATTTTGCTTCTTAATGAAGTGATTGATATCTTATTCACTTCATGTTATATATTTTACTGTGGATTTAAGTTGAACCCACTATTTATATATAAAACCCCAGTCATACATGGTGGGGCCTCCGATTAATTAATTTTGTTTTTTTAGACGAGATAAGCTAAAAAAGAAAAATATTAAAAAATGTTAACAAAGTGACTTACCTGACAAGGATGTAAAATTTAAAATTAGCAGCAGATAAATTCAACTAGAAATAACGTTGGAAACAAAGGTAGCATAATTGTTCACTTCACCTAAATGTAACAACATTCCAAATACTGTAAAAACTGATTGGGCCATCCATTCCCATTTCCCATCTATGCTTGGAGGAGAAAACAAAACAACAGCACAGCTACAAGTCAAAAACACTACACTTTGACCCCCAGCATTATTGGATCCATTTCACTTTCTTCTTTTAACTAATGAATTTTTTTTACTGATAAAAAAAAACTAATGATCTTTTTACATCTTTTACTCAACTACGTTGCCCAGAATACAAAATTTGTTATTTTTTGGATGAAAAATATCAGTGTGTTGATACAAAGTCAAATAAAATGACACAATTCAGGGGCACAATTATACAACTTCCCATTAGATCTCTATCAGCTGTTAATCACTGTGTGAACTAATAAAGTGATTGAAGGTACAATAAGAGAAATGTAATAGTTGAGGAGATTATGTTTTAAAAAAAAAGTAATAATGGAGGGGGTCGATGTATAGTTTACCCTAAAACAAATTGGTATTGTTAAGAAATATAGGGTTATTTTTTTTATTAAGGGTAAAATAGTCTTTTATTTTCCCTGCCTTGTTTAGTTTATATATAGTCTCTTTGTATTTAGGTTAAATTACTTTCTTGTATTCAATTGAATTTTGCAGTATCAATAAAACTCTAGTCTCCTCTTTTCTTATCTCTTGTATTTCTTTAGATTGTTCAACATGGTATCAAAACAAAGTTTCATGGGACAAGGCTTAATCCCAAACACAGTTTACACGGATCCAACTGGTATTTGTTCAGTTTTTGCAATCTGGTATTTGTTTCGATCTGGTATTTGTTCTGTTTTTGTAATCTGGTATTTGTTCCGTTTTTGTAATCTGGTATTCTTTGTTTGTTGATTATGGCTACTACAAGAGACGATTCGCTTCAGTCTGTGAGTGTGAGGTTGGATGGAAAGAATTATTCATATTGGAGTTATGTAATGAGAAATTTTCTTAAGGGTAAAAAGCTATGGGGATATGTTAGTGGAATTTCTGTGAAACCTTAGAATACCGATGCAGGTTATGCTGATTTGATAGATTTCTAGGAAGTAGACAATGCAAAAATTATTACTTGGATCAACAATTCTGTTGAGCATTCTATAGGTACACAGTTGGCAAAGTATGAGACAGTAAAGGAGGTTTGAGATCATTTGCAAAGGTTATTCACTCAATCAAATTTTGCAAAGCAGTATCAATTGGAGCATGACATACGAGCTCTTCAGCAGAAGAATATGAGTATTTAGGAGTTTTATTCTGCTATGACAGATCTTTGGGATCAATTGGCTCTTACAAAATCGGCTGAACTAAAAGCATGTGGTGCCTATATTGCTAGTAGAGAGCAGCAACAATTGGTACAATTTTTAATGGCAATTCGTAGTGATTTTGAAGGACTTAGAGGTTCAATTTTGCATCGTTCTCCGCTTCCTTCTGTTGACTCAGTTGTCAGTGAGTTATTGGCTGAAGAGATACGTCTTAAGTCTTATTCTGACAAGGAAATTCTTTCTACTTATGATCTTTCTGTGCTAGTAGTACCTTCTAAACCATTCTCTCATAATCAGAATAAGCCTTACACAAGGCCTGCCTTCGACGAGTGCAATTTCTGTAAGCAGAAAGGTCATTGGAAGGCTCAATGTCCTAAGTTAAGACAGTAGAATCAATCGTATCAGCAATCTTAAGCTTGGAAGTCTGGCAAGCAGTCACAATCTAATGCTCCTAGACCACCTCAGAGTTACAAACCACCACAATCTAATACTGCAGTAGTAGTTTCATCAGGTCCTTTCACCGATTCTAGTACCTTGGCTGAGCAATTTCAGAAGTTTCTCTCTTTATAGCCACAAGCTATGTCTGCTTCTTCTTCAGGAGGTCAGTTGCCTCATAATTTTCCAGGTATGTCACATTCTGTATGGGTCTTAGATTTTGGTGCTTCACATCATATGTCTCCAGATTCTTCATCTTTTGCTTTTTTATCAGGTGTTGGTTCTGTTGTCACACCTCACTTGTCTCTCCCTAATTATCATATTTCAAAACTCGCATTAAATCTTGCTTCTGTTGGTCAGTTATGTGATTCTAAAAATTTAGTCACCTTTTTCTCTTCTTCTTGTTATGTGCAGGATCTGCAGTCTCAAAAGTTGATTGGGACAGGCCGTAGGAAGGGGGGACTATATATTTTTGGATGAGTTAAAATTTCCTAAAGCCCCTGTGGATGCCAAAAATCTCAAACGAGATTTTTAATTAATCGAAGTATTTCTGTTTCTTCTTCTCCATTTGATTTGATTCATTCTGATGTATGGGGACCTTCTCATGTTGCCACAAAATGAGGGTCTCGATATTATGTTTCTTTTATTGATGATCATACTCATTATTGTTGGATTTATTTAATGAAACATCGTTCTGAATTCTTTGAGATATATACAGCCTTTCGAGCTCTTATCAAAACTCAATATTCTGCTGTTATCAAATGTTTTAGGTGTGATTTGGGTAGGGAATACACTTCTAATAAATTTGATGAGTTGTTTGTCTTAGATAGAACTATTTCCCAAACTTCATGTACAGATACTCTTGAGCAAAATGGTGTTGTTGAAAGAAAACATAGGCACATTGTTGAAACCACTCGTTCTCTCTTGTTGTCTTCTTCTATTCCTAGTGAGTTTTGGGGTGAAGCTGTTGTTACTGCTGTAGGTTTGATTAATACAATTTCATCTTCTAATATTTCAGGTGTTTCTCCTTTCGAAAAGTTGTGTGGGTATGCCCCTAATTATTCTTCATTTAGAGTTTTTGGTTGTACTTGTTTCATTCTTCGTCCTCATGTTGAACGCAACAAGCTGTTATCTCGATCTGCTATTTGTGTCTTTCTTGGTTATGGTACAGGTAAAAAGGGGTATCGTTGTTTTGATCCAATAACTCAAAAACTTTATGTGTCTCGTCATGTTATTTTTCTTGAGTATATACCTTTCTTTTCTATTCCATCCACTACTTATAGCTTGACTAGATCTGATCTTATTCGTATAGATCCTTTTTCTGAGGTTTCTGATAGTTTGTCATCTTAGGTTTTTAGTACTTCAAATACCAGCACTGATCATTCTACAGGTACTGACACCTTACTTTCTAGCACACCTGAAGCTAACTCCACTCCTATGGTCCCTCAAGCTCCATCTGAGATTGTGGATCCACCTCTACGTCAATCCACACGCATTCGTAAGTCCACAAAGTTACTAGATTTTACTTATTCTTGTTATTCTTCATCCTTTACTTCCTTTTTAGCTTCTATTCATTGTCTCTCTGAGCCCTCTTCCTATAAAGAGGCAATTCTTGACCCTCTTTGGCAACAAGCTATGGATGAGGAACTTTCTGCTTTGCATAAGACAGGTACTTGGAATTTGGTTCCTCTATTTCCTGGTAAAAGTGTTGTTGGTTGCCGTTGAGTGTATAAAATTAAGACCAATTCTGATAGATCTGTTGAGCGATACAAAGTTAGGTTGGTTGTAAAAGGGTATTCTCAACAGTATGGTATGGATTATGAGGAGACATTTACTCCTGTTGCAAAAATAACTATTATTTGTACTCTTATTGCAGTTGCTTCGGTTCGTCAGAGGCATATCTCTTAACTTGATGTTAAAAATGCCTTCTTGAATGGGGATCTTCAAGAAGTTTATATGGCTCCCCCTCCTGGTGTTTCACATGATTCTGGGTATGTTTGCAAACTCAATAAAGCGTTATATGGTCTCAAACAAGCACCTCGTGCTTGGTTTGAGAAATTTTCTGTTGTGATCTCTTCCCTTGGATTTACTTCTAGTAGTCATGATTCTGCTCTTTTTGTTAAGTGCACTGATGTAGGTCGTATCATTCTGTCTTTATATGTTGATGACATCATTATTACTGGTGATGATATTAATGGTATTTCAGTTTTGAAGATAGAGTTAGCTAGACAGTTTGAAATGAAGGATTTGAGTTCTCTATAATATTTCTTGGGTATTGAGGTAGCCTGCTCACCTAGAGGTTATCTTCTTTCTCAGTCGAAATACGTTGTAGATATTCTTGAGCGAGCTAGACTTACTGATAATAAGACTGTAGATACTCTCATTGAGGTTAACGCAAAGTATTCTTCTTCTGATGGTTTACCTTTGTCAAATTCTACTTTATACCATACTATTGTTGGGAGCTTGGTATATTTCACTATTACTCGTCCAGATATTGCATATGTTATTCATGTTATTAGTCAGTTTGTTGTTTCTCCTACTACAGTTCATTGGGCAGCGGTTCTTCGTATTTTGAGGTATCTTCGGGGTACAATCTTTCAGAGTCTTTTACTTTCATCCACCCCTTCCTTGGAGCTGTGTGCATACTCTGATGCTGATCATGACAGTGATCCTACAGATCGCAAATCTGTTACTGATTTCGGTATCTTTTTGGGTGATTCTCTTATTTTTTGGAAGAGCAAGAAATAATCTATTGTTTCTTAATCTTCAACCGAAATAGAATATTGCACTATGGAATCTACTACCAAAGAGATTGTTTGGTTACATTGGTTACTTGCAGATATGGGAGTTTCTCTTTCTCATCCCACTCCTATGCATTGTGACAACCAGAGTTCTATTCAGATTGCTCACAACTCGATTTTTCATAAACGAACTAAACACATTGAGATCGATTATCACCTTACTCGTCATCATCTCAAGCATGACACCATTACTTTGCCCTTTGTTTTTTCTTCTTTGCAGATTGTTACTAAGTCGCATTTTATTTTCCGTTTTCATTTTCTTGTTGGCAAACTCTCAATGCTTGTCGCTGCTGCATCGTGAGTTTGAGAGGAAATGTTAGAAAATATAGAGTTATTTTGTTTATTAAGGGTATAATAGTCCTTTACTTTTCTTGTTTTGTTTAGCTTATATATAGTCTCTTTGTGTTTAGGTTAAATTGCTTCCTTGTATTCAATTGAATTGTACAGTATTAATAAAATTATAGCCTTCTCTTTTCTTATCTCTTGTAATTTTTTAGATTGTTCAACAGATATAAATAGATGTGCTCCGACAATCTTCATTACATGTACTTGCCTTAGGTTTGTTACTTATAGCTCCCAAGTACTTCTCACTTTATTCTTGGAGAGCGTGAGAGTGAGAGAGAGAGAGAGAGAGAGAGAGAGATGATGAATCTGTCCAACGGTTATTCACTTTATCTTATTGTACTTGTGAGCTCACTTCCTAATCTCTCTCTGTTATCTGGTGCTGATCCCACAGATGGGTTCACTGAAATTCCGTTGACAGAAGCTAATTTTTTACTGCAGAAGCCTTATGATATACCTCTTGAAGAGCGGTACAGTTACGAAAATGGAGTTCACAAGATGTGGGTTTATGCTGATGATAAGCCACACGCCCTTGGTAGCAACACCCAACCACGCACTGAAATTAGCATTCAAGTATTCACTACCTATCTTCCCTCTAGATTTACACTTTTTGTACCATTGATGCATGTGTGGTAAAGTTACGAATCAACTGGGTTAATTTAGAACTTAAAAAGATCAGATTTGGCTAACTTGAGATGGAATTACATAGCTCAAATAAGTTGGGATTGATTCTAAAGTCTTGCATAAAACCCAACTTTTGGGATGGATTTCAACCAATCCGCCGTATCTTTATCTATTTTAGATCTTACATTTTAGTATGATACTGAGTTTGATGCGGTATTACAAGTTTTGACTCAGTTAGATTTAATTATAACTTAAAAGAAGAATATACTTGAAGCCAAAATATCTAAGAGTAATGGTGTATCAAAAAATAAAGAAGTCCAATAATTATAATTATAATAATTCTAATAGACTATGGCAGCTACCACAAGGTGGACAACATTAGCAAACAAGCTTCAATTTTATATCCCAATAACCATACTCAATTCAAAAAGAATAGTTTGATATGGTAAAGAAAGTCACTATTCAAAAATATCACTGCAACTTACTTAGGAGGGAAAATTACAGTTGAACCCCTTGAACCATGGGCTCAATTTCACTTTCTCTTGAACTATTGTACTTTCCCATTGCCCCCTCCCCCAACTACTTGAATTATTTCAACTTGCCCCCAAAATGCAAACAGCTGCTATTTTTTTGGACAAAAATTGTCAACGTGTCCAAACAGAGTGAAAAATATATATAGCGCAGGGGATAAAATAAAATAATTTTCTATTAAAGTTATAAAGGTTGTTAATAGTTGGGGTGATATGAAACAAAATCATTGTTAGTGCAGGGGCTTGACTACTGTTCGGGAGCATGGAAATTCGAAGGCAATGTTTTTGTGCCAAACGGCACCTCAGGTGCTACAATAGTGCAGATCCATGGTGCAGCACATGGAAATACAACTATGCTTTTAAGGATCTACAACGGAGAAATGAGGTACTACACTTATGAACTCGTGGATGCTACAAACCTCTATGATAAATGGTGTAGGGTAAATTTAATCCACAACGTTGATGGAGGATTGGTTACAGTTTTTATCGACGGCGTACAAAAGTTTGAGACTCATGATCATGGCCCTGGAGACTTGTATTTCAAATGTGGGGTTTATGGTGCTCCATCAAATATAAGCTACTATATGGAGTCAAGGTGGAAAGACATTAAAATTTACAAAAAGTGATGGAGAAAGATTGAATTGTATGTGCATGTAATGCAAATGATCATTTGAAGCTTTTAATGGCAATTGGATCTGAAAATCTTTAGTGCACTTGTGAGGGCATAGATACCCTACACATCCCACGTACTCGACACAAAAGTGACATAGGCTTAACGTGTTTTGATTTACTTTTAGCCAGTTTGATTAGTAAATAGGTAAATCTGCCATATATGTTAAGTAAATGGACACGAACACTACTAAATATGCCTAATAGATGTCATGATTTTAACCTGATTATATATGATTATTAATGGGTCAAAAATAATCATGGTTGAATAAATTTTAATATGACATGACATACAAGGTTTTTTTTTTTTTTGATAAGAAATGATGATAATTTTATTAACGGCAGAGATGAGGAATCATGTAGGTGGGTAGGTTGCAAAAAATATGGACAAACCCCCTCCATGTACAAGAATCAGTAACCTCTAAAGCAAACTTAGCTGAGCATTTGGCAGCACTGATGCCTGATCTTCGAGTCCATATAGCAAAGAAGCTAGCAAAGTTGTTTACATAACTATTTATCTACTTGAAGCAGTATTCTTTCATAACTCAATTCCACAGCAATTTTGACTGTTGTTGCTGCCGCTAAGGCCTCAGTATTCTTGCACGACATGACGTCATATGCTTTGAGGTTATTTTAATCAATGACGCAGAAGAAGAAAATTAGAGTTTTCATTGATGGGATTCAAAAGTTTCAAACTCTAGATCATGGCCTTGGAGACTTGTATTTTGAATTTATCGTTAACAAATCTTAATTCACAAAACACGTGAGAATTGTGATTATTTTTTAACATTAACGAAGTGTTGTACAAAAGGGCTAAATCACAAGGAAAAAGCGAAATTTGCAGTTGAAAGTATTTAGTGCACCGAACAAGGGCACATGTACTACCATAAACAATGCGTACGAATTATGTAAGTGTGTACCTACGCTACAAGAGTTGGGGTCTTTTGGGAAAAAAAAATTTATGGTAGCTATGTTTACCGTCATAAAAAAAAAACATGTTTTGAAGAAAAAAAAAAGGTTTTTTGTAGCAGTAGTATTTTCATAAAAAATTTATTTAATGTTGACGGGTCCGACCCAGCTTCAGAGGTCCAATCCATAATTACATACTAGGCCCACCTCAAATATATAGATCAAACCCATTACATAATGGAGGAAGTTAGGTTCGGTCAGTCGCGCCATCTAGGGAGAGCCAAGTCAGTGCGTCATCTTGAGAGACTCAGTCTACAACTGACACGCGAGAAAGATCTTCGTGAGATATGTACGTTGCCACCTCTATGAAGCTGTTTCACCCATTACGTGAATGACGTCACTTCCACAAACTACTTCACTTGTTACAAGGATGACGCATCAATCTGTTAGAGAGACACCTATAAATTGAAAGCCCATTTACATAAGGGAACATCTCTCACAACATCACTCACATCTGAGTACTCTACACTCCTTGGGCAATAAAACACTCATATCATCGTAACTCTCCATAGTAGAGTAGATCACCTAGACCAAACCACTTAATTAATGTTTCTTGTGTTTAGTCTCTTTCTTAATTACTGCATTAAATACTTGACAAGTAGTGCATAAACACCATTTTGCGCATCATCAAATATCATAAATACAACGGTTGAAGCCGCCATAAAAAAAAATTTGAGGCTCGCTTATTATGGGGAGACATACCATCACAACACATCGTCATACTAAGTAGAGTCTTAAAAAAATTTTGTGACGGCAACAATCTATCTTAAATAATATTTGTGATGGTAAATAAATTTTTTATAACAGCACTATCACCACAAAAAACTTAACAACACTATCACCACAAATAAATGTAAGAAATTTACTATATTTGTAAGTATTTTTACCACTGTTGTGATAATTATTTAGCACAACAGTAATAAAAATATTCACAATAGTGATAAAAAAAAATACTAATAAATGTGATAAATTTCGATACGGTACAAAAATTTATTTTTTTCGATCCCGTAGACAACTACTGATGTTTATTTACATAGATACCAATTGTGAAAACATGCACCAATGGTATGTTGATTGCAAGAAATATCATATTCATTTTAAAAAAGCAAACAGTGAGTTCAACATCAACCGTAGAATGATCTAACAAAATAAAATTCACAATATATTAAATTATAAAATGACCGCAACTTCATTGTAAAAAAAAACTATTGAAGCAATAAAATAAGAGATAAAAAAAAGTAATTAAATAAGTTGTAAACCAAAAAATTGGATATAAAAGATAAGGCAAACTTCATTTTATAAAAATAGGGCAAACTTCATTTTATCCCTCACAGTTTACCTCGATTGCAGAAGACCTTCCTGTGACTTGAAAATTTGACATAACCCTCAAGTCGTTATTGGACCAAAATGCACGGCTTAACACCGTTAACAAAACGGGTAAAATGACTTTGATATTCCTCTACTCTTCTTCTCCAACAACTTCACCCATTCTTCTTATGTGACACTCCAACCAATTCTTCTTCTCTAGCGTAGCCCAAATTAAACAACCCATCAACTGTGATCTCCACTCCCATTAAACAAAAAAACTGCTAATGCCCATTACAATTAGCTTCATCACAACAGAACTTCACCAGCCCCCCATTACATTAAATTCGGCAGCCCACCCACCCCAATGTCTGTTGGTTAGCCAGGGCCAGAAATATACCACAAATAAGATATGAACAAAGAGGATATCTTTATTTCTCTCTCTGAAAATAAAAAACAAGAATTATTACAAAGTATTCTCACAGAGATCTCTCCCGAATCTCTCTCTCTCTCTGTTTCTTCCTCACTATCTTGACCATGCTTCTGGCCTTCACCAAGCTTCCTATTTATAGGGAGTTTTCTGGCCAAATAAGTCAAGGAAGAGGGAACACATTTAAGGCTTTGGCAAGCTTTGTCAAAGCTTCAGGCATCCACCGGCAAGCTGCCAGTAGGGTGACTACTAGGATGGGCTACTAGGTAGTAGAATGGGCTACTGGGTAGCCTTTGATGGAGCTGGATTCTTCAAATCTCCCTCTCCAAAACATCAGAAGAGAATGTAATCAGACATTCATCCAGGCTATCTCTCTGCACAGCTTAAGCTTATCCCAAGTAGCGACTTTTGTCAACATGTCTGCTGGATTCTCCTTTGTGTGGATCTTCAATAGTTTTACTAACTATTGCTCCATCACTTCGCGTATCCAATGATAGCGAATATCAATATGCTTAGTCCGGGAATGGTGCATTGAGCTTGATCTAGTCTAGAGCACTTTGACTATGACAATACACCTTGTATTCCTTCTGCTTAATACCTAGTTCTTAGAGAAACCGCTTTAACCACGACATTTCCTCACTAACTTTCACTGCGGCAATATACTCTGCCTCTATTGTGGATAAAGTTATGCACTTCTACAAACTTGGCTGCCATAACACAGCTCCCCCTACAAAAGTGTAAAGAAATCCTGATGTAGATTTCCTACCATCAAGATCTCCTGTTATATCTAAATCTGTATAGCCTTCCAAAACTGGTTCAACTCCCCCATAACACAAGCATATCTTCGATATACCCTTAAGGTATCTAAGAATCCGCTTGACCGCCTCCCAATATTCTTTTCCTGGATTGAAAAAAATTGCTCACCATGCTCACTGCATGGGCAATATCTGGCCTTGTACATACCATTGCATACATTAGACTCCCAATTGCTGAAGAGTAAGGAATCATTGTCATATCTTCTATCTCCTTCTTTGATGAGGGACATAAATTCTTGCTCAACTTGAAATGATTAGCCAGTGGGATGCTGACTGGCTTGGCAGTGTCCATGTTAAACCTCTGGATCACCTATTCAATGTATTTCTCCTGTGATAGCCACAATTTCTTGGTTTTCCTATCACGAACAATCTGCATGCATAGTATCTGCTGAGCTAGGCCTAAGTCTTTCATATCAAAGGACTTGAACAATTCCTTCTTCAATTGGCTAATATTTATTGCATCTTTTTCGACGATCAACATGTCGTCAACATAAAGTAGGAGTGCAATGAAATTGTCATACGAGAATCTCTGAATGTAAACACACTGATCTGCTATAGTCCTCTTATAACCTTGACCCACCATGAATGAGTCAAATTTTCTTATACCACTGCCTGGGCGCTTGTTTGAGGCCATATAGACTCTTCTTCAACTTGCAGACCAGATTTTTCTTTTTTGGAATCTCGAAACCTTCTGGCTATTCCTTATAGATTTCTTCATTTAGATCTCCATGAAGAAATGCAGTTCTCACGTCCATTTGTTCAAGCTCCAAGTTTAAACTGGCTACTAATCCAAGAATGACTCGAATTGAGGTCATCTTAACAACTGTTGAGAAAATCTCGTCAAAGTCAATTCCTTCCTTCTGTTGGAATCCTTTAACGACCAATCAAGCCTTATATTTCACAAATTTTTCACTGCCGTCTTTCTTCAACTTGAACACCCATTTATTTTACAGTGCTTTCTTGTATTTTGGAAGTTTCACAAGCTAATAGGTTTGATTTTTCTGCAGGGAATCCATCTCATCCTGCATGGCTTGCATCCACTTGTCTTTATTCGTATGAGTTTGTGCTTTTTGGAAGCTCTCCAGTTCCCCCTCATCAGTAAGCAGAATATTATCTGACTCCGGATATCTAATCGACGGAATGCGTCCTCTTTCAGATCTTTATGATTGATGCTCATCGGCTATATGAGGTACACCATCCTCTGGTTGTTGTGATGGTCCTGTAACATCTGGTGGAGGGGGTTGTTGCTCCCCCTGCTCAACACCCTCATCATCATCTTGCTTTGCTTCTATAGTTTCATCCTACACTTCGTCATTATTTGTGGCTAACTGTAACAGTGCAGGGTCTGGAACAATGTCCTGTGCACTGGAACTAGAACTATTGGACTTTGTGGGATTTTTAAAGTCCTCATACGCTTGTTTTCATGGAACACCACGTCTCTGCTCTTGATGATCCTTTTGGCTTTTGGGTCCCACAATTTGTATCCAAATTCTTCATCTCCATAGCCTATAAAGATGCACGAAGTGGTCTTGACATCAAGTTTCTGTCTTTGCTCCTTGGATACATGTGCAAATGCTTTGCACCCAAATATTCTCAAGTGAGAATATGAGGGATTCCTACCAGACCACACACTCTCCGGAATATCAAAATTCAATGGTACTGACGGTGATCTATTTATCAGATAACAACCGACACAAATAGTTTCACCCCAGAATGGCTTCGACAGCTTTGTCATACTAAGCATGCATCAGGCTCTTTCCACAATGGTTCGATTCATCCTCTCCGCTACTCCATTGTGCTGTGGGGTATGTGGAATGGTCTTCTCATGTCTGATCCATAATTTGCATAGTATGTTTCAAACTCTTTGAAAGTATATTCGTCTCTATTGTTTATTTGGAGACACTTTAGCTTCGTTCCTGTTTCTCTCTCTATCATGGCATGGAATCTTTTGAAGCATTCGAGTACTTGGTTCTTCGTCTTTAGGAAGTACACCCATACCTTCCGTGAAGCATCATCAATAAAGGTCAGAAAATATCTATTGTCGCCAATGATTCCACCTCTAGGAGATCTCAAACATCAGAGTATAACAAGCTTAACAACTCTAATATCCTCTTCATAGAGGAACTGAACAAGACTCGATGTTGTTTACCAAACAAGCAATGATCACAAGAATTTAGTGCAACATCCTTGGCGACTGTGATGAGATTTTTCTTTGCCAAGGGAAACAATCCTTCCCCCCCCCCCCACGTGACCAACTCTCTAGTGCTACAGATTTGGTGAAGCCTCATTTTCAACTGCAATGAGGCTGTCTGAGCAAACCTTCACATGTGTCTTGTAAAGCGTGCCATAAATATGTCCTCGAATGACAACCATAACACCTTTTGTGAGCTTCCATGTGCCATTTCTGAAGTGGTTATCGGGCATGTGTTGAACATCCTTCAATACCAGTGTACAACCAACATTTATTTTTATCTGAATTTCACCAATCCTCATGATCTTGGAAGAACTGGTCTTTCCCATCCTCACCATACCAACGTCTTTAGCTTTGTACGTCGAGAAGAAGTCACTGTGAGAAGTGGTGTGGTATGAAGCTGTAGTATCTACCACTCACTCAATGTCATGGTTGAAAAAATAAAGGCATGTCTCCTCATTGACAGAAAGAATAGCCATGTCCTCTACGACAGTGACTAACGTCTCTCCATCCTGTTTCTTCAGTTGATTGCTGCCTTGGCCTTGCTCTCATAGTAACTTGCGGTAGTTTTTCTTCATTTGGCCTTGTATGCCACAATAGTAACACTTGTATGTAGGTCTTCCTCCATCATTTGATCTCCCTGGATCTTGTGACTTTCATTTACTCTTACTCCTTCCTCTTCCCATACCTCTGCTACCTTTTTGTTGTCTGCCTTTACTGCCAACATCCTTTCTCCTAGCATCCTTATTGAACACGGCATCCTTAACCGTTGGCATGGTACGTTTACCTCTTGGAGCCGAATTGCTGAGAGAGACTACCACGTCTCCCAGTTTTCTAGTAGAGAACTGAGAAGCAAGAGAGCTTGTACTTCATCCCCCAGATTCAACTCTATCGATGATAATTGATTTACCAGACTCTAGAACTCATTAGTGTGCTCAGCAATTGAAGTTCCACTATTTAACTTTAAATTCACAAACCGCTTCATCAAAAGGGCTTTATTCCGAGCATTCTTGGCCTAGTACATGTCTTCCATCTTCTACCAGAAAAAATGTGCATCAGTCTCTTGTGCAACATGGTGGAATACACTGTGGTCAATCCATTGCCTCATTTTATAGATAGTTTTTTTTGTTTAGTTTCTTCCACTCCGTTTCTTTGGTCAGATCTGGATTTACATCTTCTGCCTCCAAGGGATCGTACAAGTCTTTACAACTTAGGAGGTCTTCCATCCGAGGTCTCCAAAGTGTAAAATTAGAGGCAGTGAGTTTGATCATGGCTCCCGACGTTGATTCCTCCATGGATATCTTGAGTTTTTAGGCTCCAAATGTCTCGATCAAAAATTATGGGCCTGAATTTTGTAAAAAGTAGTGCATCGTTGCGTCCGAAATGGTTGAAATAGGCTGAAAAAGAGTCTTGGTTCACCAAAAATGAAGCTAAAATGAGCTCAAAATTGATTCAAAAAATTTTTGGTAACTTAACAGAATATTCTGTTAAACTTGATGGAATATGCTGATGGCGACAGAATATTCTCTGTTTGAAATATGCTCTGGGAATATTCTCTAGATGGAATATTCATTAACTTAGATGAAATATTCTTTGATGGAGTGGAATATTTATTTGTCTTCAACCTTCCTCCGGTGAACTTTTTCGGCGAACTTCTGGTAGCAACTCCAGCGAGCTTCGGTGAGCTCCGACAGTAACTCCGATGGCTGGTGAACTTTTCGGCGAGGACCGTGAGAGAGCATACGATTTGAGATCGATGTGAGGCCAATGGGGTTCGACGAGAGAAATCCAATGGTGCTCTCAGAATTTGATTTCGAGTTCATTTAGAACCCATACGAACCAAAAACAGTGAGTTTAAAAAAATTTCGGTGACCTAACCAAAGTTCTAGTACCACTTTTTGGTTACCTAGGGCCAGAAATATACCACAAACAAGATATAAACAAAGAGGATATCTTTATTTCTCCCTCTGGAAATAAAATACAAGAATTATTACAAAATATTCTCACAGAGATCTCTCCTGAATCTCTCTCTCTTTGTTTCTTCCTCACTGATCTTGAGCATGCTTCAAGCCTTCACTAACCTTACTATTTATAGGGAGTTTTCTAGCCAAATAATTCAAGGAAGAGAGAACAAATTTAAGGTTTTGGCAAGCTTTGGCAAAGCTTCAGCCGTCCGCCGTCAATTAGTCCGCCGGCAAGCTCTCAGTAGGGTGGCTACTAGGATGGGCTACTAGGTAATAGAATGAGCTACTGGGTAGCCTTTGATGGAGCTGGATTCTCCAACGTCAACGTTCACTGCGCCATCACCACATGTGGCAACCCAACGCCTACACCGTATGAACCACTGAACCTTCACAATTCAACCTCAACACAACTCAAAAACACTATCTCAACATCTCAATTTCACTATCCTTCACCAAAAATCAAAACATGAATCAAATTGGAAATCGACATGAAAATAAAATAAAGAAAGAAAATTAGAATCAGATCAAAATCGAAATCACATTAAAAAATAGAGAAAGAGGATGTATTGTGGTGGTTGATCAATTGTTACGTGCCCTAGAAGGATTAGGAAAGTTGTAGCTAGACAGAGAGAATTAAGAAGCATATAGCTACAGTGAATCAAGACCCAAATTTTAGGAGTAGTTGTGAATTATTGGGGGCAGTAATTAAGGGCGGGTATCTTATCCTATGATTAAGCAGTAGCTGATTTTCTTCCTTGTATTGAGGAAAGTCTCCTCTATTTATGTAGAATTCGTATGAGGGTTGAGGCATTGAGGTTCCTCTGTTTTTCTTTCTTACTGTTCTGTTGCAGTAATAAGAAGATTTCCCCCTAGATGAGGGAATTACTGGTCTTCTTGTCTTTCTTCTCCCTTGGGTCGTATCATCTGGTATCAGAGAGGTGATCCAACCTGTGGTCCAAACACTTATGGCAGGCGGGGCTAGATCTCAAGAGGCTAGGCGCATGGAAGAAGCAATCAAGTAGCTGCATGAGAATTCTGATTGTCATACAGAAAATCTTAAGGAACTCCAACAATGGATGTCAACCATGAATCTAAAATATGACCAACTGGCGTCACGAAGAGTCAGTCCAGATGTTGATTGATGGGACTTTTCTGAAAAACTCTATGATGAAGACACGTGTCCTCGGTATTACTAAAACACTGTTGCTAAGATCAAGCATCATCGGCGCACAAGGCCCTCTCCCACGAGGTACTCGGCATATAGGATCATGCATTCAGTAAGTTTACACCGACACGTGGCCTCGGTCTGATATGGTACCTCGGTCGGTCTCCCTACCTCGGTGCCGAGATAATCCTTCCCTCGGTGCCGAGGTGCGCCGTCCAGGACGCCTCCTCTACTCCGGGATAAGCTATTGACATACAGGTCATTAGCCTAGGCTATTCTAGGCTACTCATCATTACCTCGTCTTACACAAGTAATGTCAGAACATACTGAAACGCAGAGGTCACAGCCAATAAGGGATGGACACGTGGCGTATGATATCACATCAAGGACAGAGAAATCGCATACTGTTGCTGACACGCAACTTGGGAAAGTAAACAATTAATTGCACCATTCCCTTGATGAGACCGCATTCAATGCGGTAAGGTCCTTAGCCGGCTCGACGAGTTTGCCGCCTCAGGCGGAGGTTCGAGGGATTCATTCCTTTCCCGTGGACTTCCCGCCCGGGAGGCGGAAACGAAGGATCTAAGAAACCACATAGACCACAAAGTAGAAAGCTCTAGGGCCCCAAAGCGACCTAGAGCCGGCGAACATCATCATGACAACCACTCCAGGAAAGCGAGGCCATTGGCCCTGGACGACCTTCGGCGAGGTTTTTCTAGACGGAGGAAGGGAGATGAATCCGAGGAGGACTCAACCCAATCCTCGCGACGCCCAGGAGATGAGGGGCTTACCAATGAACTCAGGGACTTCAGAAGGCATCCAAGTGGGTAGAGGCGGAGCCGTTGACTCATATCCGCGACATCGACGCCAAAAAGTTTGTCTGGGAGAACATAATCATCAGGTTTGGGATTCCTCGGGCACTGATGTCGGACAACGGGACTCAGTTCACTAGCGGGCGCTTCAAGTCTTTCTGCGAGCAACTCGGTATCTGTAATTTCTACTCCACCCCTGCCTATCCTCAAGCCAACGACCAGGCAGAGGCCTCCAACAAGACAATTGTCAATGGGATCAAGAAGAGGTTGGAGAAAGCCAAGGGAAAATGGGCGCAAGAACTATTAAACATTTTGTGGGTGTACAGGACCACCCCTCGGTCCTCGACAGGGGAAACCCCATACTCCCTGGCATACGGGATGGAGGCGATCATACCCCTCGAAGTAGGGCTCCCGACCATAAGGACCCAAGCTTTCGACGAAGGGGGGAATGACCGTCAACTGGGATTGGATCTGGACCTAGTGGAAGAAAGAAGGGAGGAAGCCGCCCTGAGGATAACTAAGTATCAAGAGAAGATCTCCCAACTATACAACAGAAGGGTCAAGGCTCGAGAATTCTGAATAGGCGATCTGGTCCTCAGAAGGGTAACGGCCAATACCCGCGACCCAATAGAGGGAAAAATGGGACCTAACTGGGAAGGGCCTTACAAAGTAATATCAATCGGGGGCGCCGGGTCGTACAGATTAGAAGACATGGATGGAAAACTTGTAATACGACCATGGAATATTATGAATCTAAAGAAGTATTACTTTTGAAGTATTCTCCCCCTCAAGTGCTTGCCAACGACAAAGATAAAAGGGCAAGGCCCTGGGGACAGAGTTCAAGGACTCTCGTCCCCGAAACAAACACAGGAGCAAGCCTCCTACAAGGGCAAGGCCCTAGGGACAGAGTTCAAGGACTCTCGTCCCCGAAGCAAACACAGGAGCAAGCCTCCTGCAAGGGCAAGGCCCTGGGGACAGAGTTCAAGGACTCTCGTCCCCGAAGCAAACACAGGAGCAAGCCTCCTGCAAGGGTAAGGCCCTGGGGACAGAGTTCAAGGACTCGTGTCCCCGAAGCAAACACAGGAGCAAGCCTCCTGCAAGGGTAAGGCCCTGGGGACAGAGTTCAAGGACTCCTGCCCCCAAAGCAAACACAGGAGCAAGCCTCCTGCAAGGGTAAGGCCCTGGGGACAGAGTTCAAGGACTCCTATCCCCGAAGCAAATACAGGAGCAAGCCTCCCGAAAGGGCAAGGCCCTGGGGACAAAGTACAAGGACTCCAGTCCCCGAAGCAGACACAAGAGCTTGGCTCCAGAATGGGCGAGCAGCCCCGATGACAGTTCAAAATCAAAATCAAAAAAAAAAAAAGAGAGCCAAACATTACTGTACACAGAGAGGAGAAAGAAATATTCATGATTTATTTCAAGAAGTAGGGGCTTTGCGTCCCCAAAGGCTACAAAAGAAAATACAAAGAGATACAATCAAAAAAAAAAAAGGGCGTTTTCATCTGGCTCCAGGCATCTCCAGAACTTCAGCCGAGGGCGAGTCAGCGATAAATGGTTAAGAAGCTTCTGGAGCAGGCAGGAGAAGTACTTCGGCAACGGGAATAGCTTGGGCAACTTGAGGTTCAGGAGCATGTTCCAGCGGAGCGTCCTCGGACAAGTCCACTATCACCGCCTCGGGACGATCCGCCGAGATTTGCACCAGCGTTGGGACTTCATCCTCGGCAGCAACCTGTGCTTCTGCCTGTGCCATCTCTGCCGAGGGCACATACTTGTGCATTTGGAAGAGAGGGGAGTCTGATGGGACTTCAGCAGCCTGGAGCGCCTCGTCCCATCCTTTCTTGAAGAACTCTTTGCTGTTTTCCTCAAGAGCGGGGAGCACATCATCGGCAAACTCTTCCAGGAGTTGCTCCTCCGATTTTCGATTCAGCGCCTCGGCCCTGATCCTGTCTAGCTCCTGGGTGAGAGCCAGACAGCTTTCCTCCGAGTCTACCGCCCTCTCCTCCGCAGCAGAAAGCCGCCGCGTCTGCTCAGTTATTCTCCCCTCAGCATCGGCAAGGGCAGCACTTAGCTTTTCAGCGCCAACCTTTGACGACTCGGCGTCCTTGAGGAGTTGCTCGATTTGAGCAGCCTGCCTCGCCAAGGTGGAATCCCTGGCAGCCACATCCTCCATTGCTCAGGAGAGGGCCGCCTCCGCCTCCTCCTTCTGATCTCGGACCCTCTGGAGGTCCATCCTCGACCCGTGGTACCGAGCAGCTATTATGGATATCTGCTGGATAGCCTGCAAATGAGGGAAAAAAGTGTTATCACAAAAATGGAAAGCAAGAGAGAAGAAACCAAAGAAAAGGAACTTACCACCAGAGAATTTTGGATGATGGAGCGGAACAACACGTTCGTTGAACGCCCCCTATGAGCCACCATGTCAGCCTTGAAATGCAGTGTCTCGCTCACTGCATGGGCGACATGAGGATCCAACAAAATGGAATCATCGACCCTGATCACTCGGCTCATGTGATCAGTGGCTCGGGGATTCCACTCCGCGGCTTCCACTGTCGGCGGAAGGGAAGGGGAGGCCTGCTGCTGCTGTTGTTGCTGTTGTCGTTGTTGTTGCTGTTGCTGCTGCTGCTGTTGAGGAGGAGTAGGGGGTAACCAACGACCTCTCCCGCTTTGTTGCTGAGCAGGAGATGCCCTGGATCCTCGGCCGAGCCCATCATGCCGATGTTTGACCCTTCTCTGCTCCTCCACTTGAGGATCCCGGTCTCGCACCTGACCTCGACCGAGGACCCTTGAGGATGGGTTGGAACTGGTCCTCGCAGATGAAGTGCCGCTGGTCGATCCTCGACCCCTCCCGGCGGCAAGGGCTTGCCTTTGCCTTAGGAACCCGAGGTCGATGCGAGGAGTGTTAGACATCGCGACCTCAAGCGCGTCCTCGGCGTCCAGAGATTGAAGGACTTGGAAGTCTGGCCACAAGTCTCCTCCCGAACTCCCCACCTCGGCGTCCAAAGGAACAACGTCCTCTCTGACCTCGAGCTCTTCAGCAACTCCCTCTACCTCTGCCTCCGAAGCCCGATCCGGGTCTTCCTCCAAGTTTTCCTCAACCTCTAAACTCGCCGCCTGATCGAAGAGTTCAGACCACCGCGAAGGATCGAAAGGCTGAGGAAGCTGTGAAAACTTCTTATACCCGGGGTATAGTTCAGCAGGATATGGGCAGCACGGTCGAACCCGTCGTCACCAGTAAAGCTCCAAACCGTGACTAGGTCGGCGAAGTTCACTAGCGACCGAGGGGGAGGAGCTGTTTCCCGAGCAGGAATATCTGCACAAACAAGAAAGTAATCATGAAGGGAAATCTGGAAAATGAAATAGTAAACCCGAAGGAACCGACGTACTTGTCGTTCTCCACTCCAAGGGGCATAACAAGTCGTTATACTCGGGACCAACACCTCTCTGCCAAGATCCCTTGAAGATAAGAATATCATCCTTGTACCCCTTGTCCGAGTCGGGAAGATGGGTTACGAGGTACATGGAGGGGTCCCTGGCTTTGAGGTAGAAGTGTTGGTGAGGCATGACTCTCAGGAGGGAATAACAAAAAAGGAGGTCGTTGAGCCCAATATTTACCCCGAGACGCCTATTGAGCTCTAAGACCCCCATGATTATTCGGAAGACATTGAGGCAACATTGCCCGGGGAAGAGGCAGAAATGAGAGAGGAACTGAATAAGCAAAGGGGGTAAAGGAAACCTAATTCCACCCTCTATTATGGCCTTAGTATAGAAGGGCATGGCATCCTCGGCCCCGAGGGTGGAAGAGTGCAGCACCAGGTCATAATCCTCTACATCTACGCTCGGGGGAATGCAGTACTTGGCCCTAAACCTATTGATCTGCTCATCGCCCTTTACCTTATACTTCCCTGACCCCGAATAACCAGCCTGAGGATTCTCGGGAGCAGGGCGACGACGAGGCATCTCTAAAAAAGTAAGGAAGAAGAGGGTATTTGTTCTTGAAAATCCCTGAGGAAGTTTCCCAAAGGTTAAATCGCTATGTATCAACCGGATGACACCTCCAGTCAATCGGAAAACAAAAAGCTAGGAGGAAGAAAAGAAAGGGGATTCTGAAACTCACCCGAATGTCAAAACGGAGTTTTTTTCTGGGAAACCTTAAAGCGACTCCCTCCAGAAAGTTCAGAATCAACGGTGGGTCTGCTGGCTTTAAGGTCTTAAGGAAGAATGGGCAGTCGACGATGGAAGAAGAAACGAAACTCCGGCGAAGATTCAAGAAGAAGCTCTCTTAAGGAAGTTCGAAATGGCAAAACGATGAAAACGGAAGAGGAGCCCCCTTTATATAGAGGCAATTTTCATCATTGGGCGCGAAAAACGAAAACGGCGCATTTAATGCGCACGACATCCCAAGCCGGGGAAAGCGGCTCGAGACAATAATGAAGTACTGGTGGTAGTTGGGAAACCCTTCGTCTCCTTACGACGCGTGTCCTCGATGTCAGAAGATCGAAGGCTGGGGGGCAGTTGATGAGAATTTTCTGAAAAACTCTATGATGAAGACACGTGTCCTCGGTATTACTAAAACACTATTGCTAAGATCAAGCATCATCGGCGCGCAAGACCCTCTCCCCCGAGGTACTCGGCATATAGGATCATGCATTCAGTAAGTTTACACCGACACGTGGCCTCGGTCTGATATGGTACCTCGGTCGGTCTCCCTACCTCGGTGCCGAGATAATCCTTCCCTCGGTGCCGAGGTGCGCCGTCCAGGACGCCTCCTCTACTCCGGGATAAGCTATTGACATACAGGTCATTAGCCTAGGCTATTCTAGGCTACTCATCATTACCTCGTCTTACACAAGTAATGTCAGAACATACTGAAACGCAGAGGTCACAGCCAATAAGGGATGGACACGTGGCGTATGATATCACATCAAGGACAGAGAAACCGCATACTGTTGCTGACACGCAACTTGGGAAAGTAAACAATTAATTGCACCATTCCCTTGATGAGACCGCATTCAATGCGGTAAGGTTCGAAAATGAAAGGTAATAAATGCTCCTAATACAGAGCATTTATTGCATCCTCCCCGAGAGGAGCGCATTGTGCCGTCGGCATCCCGATGACCCAGCATTTATTGCTCGGGGCCCCGAGCAGTTAATTAGAGAAGACATTCCTCGACAGGATCAATGCACACGCAACCTGCACCTAATGATCACCTACTGACCACACTGACAGCAATCATGAGCTTTTGAGGTATAAATACTCCTTGCAAAACGCTAGACGGGTAGGCAACAACAAACTCTCTACTACAATACATTTTTCTCAGTGTTTTCTCCTTCCTCTCTCTCACTCAAAGACTGACTAGACCGTCGGAGGGGATACGCCGGAAAACACTCCGGCGCCCTTCTAACTTGTTCTTCCTTGTTCCAGGAACCCCTTTCAGCCTCACAGGATCGTTCTTTCTTTCCCAGGGTCTCCCGTTGCCGTTCCAGGTTACCACCGTACCTTGTAGGCTGTCCCAAGCAGCGTGTTTGGTCACTCAAACCGGCTCACTCGAAGTTCACCAAGGGAGAGATCTGTTCTCGTTTTTTATATTGTGCAGGATCTTGCACGCACATTGATCATTCAACATCATCCCATAACAGTATCCCACGATCGAGTATACTTCATGATTCAATCTAGTCTAGGCATGCAAAGATTGATTTTTCCAGTTTTGATGGAGAAAACCCAAGTGGATGGATGCACAAATATGAACGATTCTTTAAATATCATGGAATCGAAGAGGATGATAAAGTGAACTTGGCCTCTATCAACCTGGAGGGCAAGACAATCAGTTGGTTCTAGATCTACGAAGTAGCAAGCAACTCGATTACGTGGGAAAAGTTCTCTAAAGATGTGCTCACATGATTTGGCCCAGGTGTGTACGAAGATGCTGTTGGGAACCTTACAAAACTCAAACAAGTAAGTATTATTAATCAAGAAGAATTTGAAGTTCTTATGAGTCGAACTAACTATCTTTATGAAGAATTTTTTTTAAGTTGTTTGACCAATGGACTACAAACTAAGGTGTGGAATGTGGTCATGATGTTTGGCCCTACCACCTTAACCTAGGCCATTATCAGCCATCCAAAAGGTTCTCACACCCCTCAATGCAAGCACCAATTTCTCAAAACTAGTTATTCCCCAAGCACCAATCACAAATTCTCTCCCACTTGTCAAGAGAATCTCCCAAACTGAGATGGATGACCGAAGTGCAAAAGGATTGCGCTACTACTGCGATGAAAAATATGTTATGGCCCATTGATGCAAGAAGAGACTTATTTATCTTTTACAGGGTAAATAATTAATTGAAGAGAGTGAGGGAATTGAAGTGGAGGACCTTGTTGAAGGAAATGATGTTTAGGAAGAACCATTTATCTCAGTCCATGCTCTTGCAAGGTCCTTTTCTTATCAAATCATGCCCATACGAGGATTTATCAAGTGGCACCCAATCACCATACTCAACGACTCAGGTAGTACTCATAATTTCCTAGATCCATGTGTTGCCAAGCAAACTGAATGATCCACCCATCAAACTAATCCCTTTGCAGCGGCTGTAACCGACAACACTAAAATCAATAGTACAGCAGTATGCTGAAAGCTCAAATGGGTCATGCAAGGGATTGAATTCTAGGCTGATTTTTGACTTCTATCATTGGGTTGTTGTGAAATTGTCCTGGAAGTGCAATGATTGAGTACTCTTTGTGTGAGACCCAATCACGCATTGCACATACATTAATATAATTTTATGGGCTAAATTAGAATTATGTGAAAGTATTAAAGGATTAATTAAATTAAATCTTTCATAGCCATGATGTATATGAACATACATTGGATAGGTGGACCCCGTTGGTGATATATGAGTGAACCCATTTATAGGAATTTCATGTATGAAAATATTAGTGGGTCGAGTTCGAAATCATTTAATAACTTGGGGGGAGGTAAGGGTAATTAACCCATGCCCTTTACAGGTGTTGACATGTTAAAAATCTATCTATCTATCTATATATATATATATATATATATATATATATAAGTGTACCGCGCGTGTGTGTGAGTGTGCCGTGTGTATGGGTGTGTGTGTTTTAAGGTGTCAGGTGTGTGTGTGTGTAATATAAGTATATAGGTGTGTGTGTGTGTGTTTAAGAAAAAAAACAGTGAGTTCTGGACCTTCTGGTTTTGGGCTGAAGCCGAGAGAGGAGAACAAGTGAGAAAAAGAAAAGAAAAAAAGAAATAGAGGAGAAGACGTCAAGGAAAAAAAAACTATATACGTGCATGGGTCTATTTGAACTGTTAGAATAGAAGGTATCTGTGACTCAATTTAATTGTACGTTGTGATTAATTTTAATATATATGTTGTTATACATGTATGGACTATTTTAGCATGTTTTAATGAGTAGGTTATTTTAATTTAAATTTGAGTTTAATTAAGTGTATTTAGTTAATTAGTGGGCAATCTTGTGTACAAATGATGGACTATTTTAATTTATGATAAAAACAAATTTTTTAGAGTTTAATTAAGTGAATTGAGTCCACTTAAGGGGCTGTTAAAATGGGATGTAATGGGTGTTCAACTCGGGTATAAGAAAGAAGGAAAAAAAATGTGAAAAATGAATATAGGGAAGCATTTAGCGAGCTAGGTTGAAAATGAAAATTATGGGAATGAAATGAGTGGTTTAAAGGGGCCAATTAGGGGCTGTTTTGCATTGATTAAATGTGTATGTGAATTTAAGTGTAGCGGTTTTAAATAAAAAGTGCGATAGAAGTGAGAAAAGAGTGTTGGTAACACCGAAACCCTAATTTATAAATGTTATTATCACATGTGCGAATTTTAATCCAAATGACCTGCAATTTTGCATGCAGCATTTTTAAATAATGCTTGATGTGATAATGTGACTTTTGAATGCCAACGAGTACAATATCCGATGCGAAATGTATGAAATATCGGAAGTGCAATTTTTAGGGTTCGGGGGTCGAAAATGTGTGAAAATGAGCTCCCGGTCAATGTGTTTGACATACTTAATCCTAATTGTGATTAATGTGATTGAATTTGGGAATTTAGGGAGGAAATGTGATCCCTAGAATAAAAGTGCTAGTGTGTGAGCGGATAGAACGGTAAGCGGAGTTACCGGGGCACTTTGGGGTGCATCATTTACATGCATTAGTACATGATTAATTATTAAATTTGATAACTATATTGATATTGTAATTACAAATGTGTTAGGTGGAACGAGTGAGACAGTCGACATTGAAACAGGTACGATGACACCGGAAGGATCCACTAATAAGATCGGAGAGCCGTAGATTTGTGCATCGGAGGTGGGTGTATATCTTTATATGTTTTGGAAATGCTATTATTAGATGATAGTGAATGATAGAATTTAATAGTAATTCTCCAGAATTATGTGCTACGTGCTTATGTGATTGGATGATGCTTTGTATTGTGTATTGTGCATTGTGGAATGTGGCGCACTGTTTGAAACAGGGGCGTCGATGCCTGGTCACTGGGCGTGCATTGATGTGCTAGCACTGTGGTGTTCCCGGGAGTTTTGGGAGACATGAATCCATGTGGGATCGATTACCCAGTGAGGGGTAGTGTGGATGTGAGGTGACTTGTGAATTCTTTGGAATTGGATTGATGTTGTTGTTTGATACGTGTATCTACGTAGTATCTATCTACTTCAGTGTATTACTATCATTTTCATTCCATATACTGCATGTATACTTACTGAGCGCGTAGTTTAGCTCACACCCCTACAGTTTCTTCTTTTAGGTACTATAGAGAATGATGCAGACCGGTCTACTGTCCAGTTAATTGAGTCTTGTGCAACGTTAGTGTGATACCACTTAGGTTGAGTGTCAATATGATTAACGGTTGGGCTGTATATTATATTTATGAGAGATATTTATGGCACGTTAACACTCACCACCTTAGTTATTAAGTATGATGGTAAAACCTGTCTGATAACTTGTACTATATATAAACACTTGTACCAATCATTTATTTTCCAGGTTATAGACATATGCAAAATCCCACACCCACATAGTATACATCACAAAGTATGCTTGCTGAGTCTATTTACAAATATATACTAGTTGTTATTACACCTGTGGGATTATATTATGTTTGATTAGTCTAGCTTATAATAATTGTTCACAGGTGTTTGTAAAACCTAGTCGCATCTCATCCTTGGGAGACCGGGATGGGGCGTGGCACTTTGGTCCTATCAATTGGGATTCAAAAATTTTTGCATGAAATTCTAGCAGAGCAAGCTGTTGGAGAGTAATTCACACATGGGCTTTCAAGGCAGACTTGGTCTTTAATTGTTATTTTTTTTGTTCCACTTATTTAGGTCTCTGTTATTAAGTAGTTCTATAATAATGTGATAATGCTAACTGGTTGAGAGTATGTAGGAGTTTTCTATTATGTGTCATTGTTGAAGTATGCTATTAGTTAGAAATTTTAGGAAGTGGAGCTACGTGTGTGAAACAGAGCAAGTGCTGGAGTCTATTTAAAGACTTTATGTCAGTCCAAAAAGCATTGTAAGCTTACTGCTACTGGTCAGTTGATTTGGTATTTAATAAAATTCTTTGAGTCCTTATTTGCTGAAATTTCCTTGTGAGTGGTTGTGTGAGTAATTCTTCTATATATTTTCTAAGATTTGGTATCAGAGCCACAGGTTTGTTGAGAGAGTTCTTTATTCTTTTCATTTTCTGACCAATTCAATTTGAAAACATGTCTAGCAGTAACATTGCAGTGAGCTCTTCTCAAACTATTCCTATTTTTGCTGGTCTCAATTACCAATTTTGGCATGTCAAGATGAAGACTTTATTTATGTCCTATGACTTATGGGACTTGGTGGAGAATGGCCTTGAAGAGGATGCAGTTTTTGAGCATGCTACAAGGCTCTCTGCAGCTCAACACAATGAGCTGAAAGAAAAGAAAAAGAAGCATGCCAAAGCCTTGTTCCTGATTCAACAAACTTTGGATGATGCCATATTTCCACGGGTGATGGCTGCAACCACATCGAAAGAAGCTTGGGACCTGCTTGAAGAAGGGAATCAAGGCTCAAGCTAAGTTGCTACAGTGAAGTTACAAACTCTCCGTCGGGAGTTCGAAAATTTATCAATGAAGTCTTTGGACTTGATCCAAGTATTCTTCTCTAAAGTTTCTTCATTAGTTAATCAAATTAGAGCCTTTGGAGAAGAATTGACAGATCAAAAAATTGTTGAGAAGGTTTTACGAAGCCTTCCTTCCAAGTTTGATTATGTTGTTGCTTCCATAGAAGAATCAAAGGATCTCTCTGGTTACTCTGTCCATGAACTAATGGGCTCTCTTCAAGCACATAAGCAGCGTTCGAATAGGAAAATAGAAACTTCTTTGCAGCATGCTTTTCAGTCAAAGGTTGATATGAAAAGAAATTCAAATGGCTTAGGAAGAGGAAACAATGGCAGGGGGCGTAATGACCAGTAGAGAAACTCTATTGGAGGTAACAATGCAAACTCCACTCCATGTTCATATTGTGGAAAAAAAATCATGAAAAAAAGGATTGTTGGTTTAAAAATAAGTCTGGTCCAAATAAAAATTCTCCACAATGCTATCATTGCAAGAAGTATGGCCATGTTGAGAAAAATTGTTTCCAAAAAAACAAAGAGTAGGCCAATTTTCATGAACAAAAAGATGGATCTAAAGAAATTTTATTTCTTACATGTTAGGCTGCTCATGCTGATATGTGTGAAGATGTTTAGTATCTTGATAGTGGTTGTAGTAAGCACATAACCGGTAATAGAAGTTTCTTTGTGGAAATTGATGAGTCGGTGAAGACACAAGTAAAGATGGACAACAACAATCATGTCCAGGTATGTGGATTGGGTACTATTTCTGTGACCTCAAAATCTGGTAGGAAACTCATTCATGATGTTATGTATGTTTCGGGGTCAGCTCAAAATTTTCTAAGTTTGGGTCAATTGATATAAAGAGGTTTTTATGATGTTTTTGATAATGATGAATGCATGTTATGTGATAAGAGGAGTATGAGCCTAATTCACTATGTTGAAATGACAGAAAACAAAATGTTTCCTCTTATGTTTTCAAAGGTTACCATCAATGCTTTTAGTGCATCAAGTAGTGATTCCATGCTTTGGCATAGGAGATATGGTTATCTTAATTTTGGTGGACTGAATTGGTTACATAAAGAGAATATGGTTTGTGGTTTGCCAATGATGAAAGTTAACAGGGAAATATGTGAAGCATGTATTTTTGGAAAGCAGCATCGTGACAAGTTCCCTGTCGGTAAATCTTGGAGAGCTAGCAAACCATTGTTGCTGGTGCATACTGATTTATGTGGCCCAAGGCAAACACTTTCTTTAAGTGGAAGTAAGTATTTCTTGATTTTGGTTGATGATTTTTCAAGGATGACCTGGGTATATTTTTTGAAGAAGAAATCTGAAGCTTTTGAGCACTTTAAGCAATTTAAAGTTGTTGTCGAAAAACAAAGTGGTTGTTCTAATTTAACACTTCGTACTGACCGTGGTGACGAGTTCACTTCCACAGAATTCCGAATGTTTGTAGAAACCACGACATCCAAAGGCAGCTCACAACCAGCTATACTCCTCAACAGAACGGGGTTGTAGAGCACAAGAATAGGACTATTATTGAAGCAGCAAAAAGCATGTTGAAAGGAAAAACTCTTCCCAAGAAATTTTGGGCATAAGCTGTGGCAGTAGCTACTTATCTACTCAACAGATTTCCAACACGAGCTATCCAAGGGAAGACTCCTTATGAAGCTTGGTATGGGAGGAAACCAAATGTAAGTCACTTAAAGATATTTGGTTCCATCGCTTATGCATTTGTACCTTCTAAGTTAAGGAGTAAGCTAGATGACAACAGTACCAAGTGCATCTTTTTTGGCTATAGTGAATAAAGTAAAGGGTATAGACTTTATGACCCCAATTCTGGAAAATTGATTATTAGCCGAGATGTTGTATTCAATGAAAATGATTCTTGGAACTGGGATCGTAGTGACTCAAATCCTAAATTGGTGGAAGAAGAAAATTTTGATCTCGAGTCATCCTTCCCGCATGTGTCTCCTTCTTCATCTCCAAATACTACACCAAGGAGAGTAAGAAGTCTTGCTGATATTTATGCTTCATGTGAATATGCTTGTTTTGCTTTGGAACCTACTTGGTTTGAAGATGCAGTGGAAAATAAGGAATGGTTGATGCAATTGAGAAGAACAAGACATGGACCTTGGTGGATTTACCAAGAGGAAAAGAAGCAACTGGTCTCAAGTGGATTTAGAAGTCTAAGTTCAATCCAGATGGTACGTTGTAAAGGAAAAAAGTTCGACTAGTTGCAAAAGGGTATGCACAAGTTCCAAGTATTGACTTTACCAAAACTTTTGCTCCTGTTGCTCAATTTGACACAATTAGAACACTTTTGGCTTTGGCAGCCCCATAATGGTTGGGCAATTTATCAATTAGATATAATTTCTGCATTTCTTAATGGTGAGCTTTTGGAAGATGTTTATGTTGAGCAGCCTCAAGGTTTCATCATGAAAGAACTAGAGCACAAAGTCTACAAATTGCACAAAGCCCTCTATAGGCTCAAGCAAGCACCAAGAGCTTGGTACAACAAGATTGATGCTTATTTTGCTAACAATGGATTTCAGAAGAGTGCTAGTGAACCCACCTTGTATGTTAAAAGTGATGGCAATGATTTCTTGGTTGTGTGTCTTTATGTGGATGACATGATATAAACTGGAAGTTCTTCTCACATGATGGAAGCATTTAAAAAGTCTATGATGCAAACTTTTGATATGTCTGATTTGGGTTCTTTGCATTATTTTTTGGGCATTGAAGTTGTGCAAGATTCAAATGGTCTTTTTATTGGTCAAAGGAAGTATGCTACTGACTTGTTAAGGAAATTTGGACTAGTGAATTGCAAGCCTGCCAAAACACCATTGAACACTAATGAGAAGCTCTCCTTGAATGATGGAGTGGAAAAGGTTGATGAGAAGCACTTTAGAAGTATGGTGGGAGGTCTTATGTATCTCACCCACACAAGGCCTGACATATTATTTGTTGTAAATCTCATTTCGAGATTTATGCACAATCCAAGAAAACATCATTTGGGGGCAGCTAAGAGAATTCTTAGATTTGTTTAGGGCACTTCAAATTTTGGCATCAGGAATATGAAAAGCAAATCCAACAATCTTGTTGCTTTTACTGACAGTGATTGGGCTGGTTGTGCAGAAGACAAAAGAAGAACAATAGGTTATGTTTTTAATCTTGGCTCAGGGGCTATTTCTTGGGCATCAAAGAAGCAGCAAACTATAGCCTTGTCAAGCACAGAAGCTGAGTACATTGTAGCAACAACTACAGCATGTCTTGTTGTTTGGATGAGAAGAATTTTGGAGGACTTGAAGCAGAAGTAAGGTAGACCAACTCTAATATTCTGTGACAACAAATCCACTATTGTAATATCCAAGAAGCCAGTCCAGCAAGGCAGAACCAAGCACATTGAGACGCGATACCATTTCATTCGTGAGCTGGTTGCAAAAGAAGAAATAGAACTGCATCATTGCTACACTGATATTCAGCCTGTAGATATTCTCACAAAGGCTTTAGCAGAAGATAAATTCAAGAAGTTCCAGTCCATGTTGGGAGTGCAAGCCCTCGTTGAATTAAAGGAGAGAATGTTGGAGAGTAATTCACACGTGGGCTTTAAAAGCAGACTTGGTCTTTAATTGTTATCTGTTTTGTTCCACTTATTTAGGTCTCTGTTATTAAGTAGTTCTATAATAATGTGACAATGCTAAGTGGTTGAGAGTATGTAGGAGTTTTCTATTATGTGTCATTGTTGAAGTATGTTATTTGTTAGAAATTTTAGGAAGTGGAGTTACGTGTGTGAAACAGAGAAAGTGTTGGAGTCTATTTAAAGACTTGATGTCAGTCCAAAAAGCATTGTAAGATTATTGTTATTGGTCAGTTGATTTGGTATTTAATAAAATTATTTGATTCCTTGTTTGTTGAAATTTCCTTGTGAGTGGTTGTGTGAGTAATTCTTCTATACATATTCTAACACAAGCGACGTCATGTCCTGCGTGGTGGCACTAATAGTACTGTGAAGGTCAATGGGGCTGCCAAAATGATGAAGGCATTGAAAAAGGCTGGTCAAGGAGCCACAACTCACTTATTTTCTCTCCAGATCCAATCAAACCCACCAGAAACAACTATGGTAGTTACTGACCCTAAGTTGTTGAAATTACTTACTAATTATGAGGAAATCATTTTAGAACTAGTGGGTTTACCACCTCGCCGTTCGCATGACCATATGATTCCTTTGATGTCGAGTAGCCAACCAACTGATGTGAGGCCTTATTGATAGCCTAACATTAAAAAAAATGAGATCAAGAAAGTTGTGAACGAAATGTTACAAGTTGGAACCTTTAGGCCAAGGATTAGGCCTTTTTCTTCACCAGTTTTGTTGGCTGGCAAAAAAGATAATACATGGCAAATATGCGTATATTATCGCGCCTTGAACCACTATCAAGGATAAATTCCCAATTTTGATAATTAATGAACTACTAGATGAGCTTCATTGTGCCAAGATCTTGTCTAAACTTGATTTAAGATCAAGGTACCATCAAATCCGAGTTCATCCATTCGATGTGCACAAAACTGCCTTCCTCACACATGAAGGACATTATGAGTTCTTGGTCATTCCTATAGGACTCATTAATGCACCGGCTACCTTTCAAAGTTAATTGCATGAGGTATTCCGAACCTATATGCATCAATTTATTTTGGTGTTTTTTGACGACATTTTAGTTTACAGCAGTAGTTGGGATGAACATATAACACACTTAGCCACTACGTTGGAGGTCTTACGGAAAAACCAGTTATATGTTAAGAAATTGAAGTGCAGCTTTGGGCAACAACATTTGGAATACTTGGGTCACATAATCTCAAATCAAGGTGTAGCAAATATCTAGAAAAAATTGCAAGCATGACTTCATGACCCAAATCAACTACATTAAAGGGCTTAAGGGGTTTCTTGGGCCTCACTAAATATTATAGATGATTTGCTCATGATTATGGAAAAATCAGTCAGCCTCTGACCACCTTGCTTAAGAAGGACAATTTTCATTGGACAAGCGAATCCGAAGAATCTTTTAATCGCCTCAAGGAAGCAATGACTACTACCCTTGTACTTGTCATGCCTGACTTCTCTAAGAAGTTCGCAGTGGAATGTGATGCATCAAGAGTAGGCCTAAGGCAATTTTGATGTAAGAAGGCAAGCCATAACGTTTATTAGCAAAATGTTATGCAGCAAGAAACTTTGGACTTTCAACCTATGAGAAGGAACTTCTGGATGTGGTGCATGCAGTACGAAAATGGAGACCTTACCTAGCAGGACACCACTTCATGATCAAAACCAAATCATCTTAGCCATAATTACATTTTGGAACAACGAATTAGCACTCCCAAGTGACACTATTGGCTAACTAAATTGATGGGGTATGATTATGAGATCTTATATCGTAGTGGGAAAGAAAACAAGGTTGCAAATGCTTTGTCTCGTCGTGACGAAGAAACATACCATCCAGTGGAATCAATGAAGAAAGATGTTGGGGTCTTAGAACAACCATGCCAAGTAATGGCCATTTCCATGCCAATTCCCAACTGGCTAGAAACATTAAAGATGGAATAACAAGAAGATATGCAGCTACAGGATGTGGTCAAAGACCTGATCCAGAACTCACAATAACAGCGGGGTTACACTTGGGAATTGGACCAACTTCAATATAAGGGCAAATTAGTTCTCGGCTTAACTTCGATCTTGAGAGCTTCCATTTTATATGAGGCCTATGATAGTCCCATAGGGGGATACTACGGCGCCCATTAAACTCTTTAGTGCATCAAAAGAGCATTTTTCTGGCCTGGTATGAAACAAGTGATTTGTCGCTACACTTTAGAGTGAGACATATGTCAGCATAATAAGCATGAAAACATGGCATATCCTAGATTGCTACAACCCCTTCCAATTCCTACCCGCATTTGGAGTGATATTTCCATAGATTTTGTTGAAGGATTTCCCTGCTCGAATGGCAAAAAGGTAATATTTGTTGTAGCGAGCAGATTGAGTAAATGTGCCCATTTCATGGCTATAAGCCACCCTTACACAGCCACAATTCTTGCCCAGCTCTTCATGGAACAAGTATTCAAACTACATGGGATGCCAATAGCAATTGTCAGTGATCAAGACCCAATTTTTACAGGTTCATTTTTGGAAGGAACTTTTCAAGTTACAATACACCCAGCTGTGTATGAGTCCAGCCTATCACCCTCAGACGAATGGATAAACTAAAGTTGTGAACCATTGTGTCGAAAACTACAATTGATGTGTGACTAGAGACTGACCAAAGCAATGGGCTCAATTGCTCTCTCTTGCAGAATGGTGATATAACACATCATTCAATTCAGCTACCAAGACTACACTGTTTGAGGTTGTCTATGGCCAACCGCTTCCATCTTATCACATCTATGCCTCAGGCTACTCAAATATTGCTATTGTTGACAAGGAATTACGAGAAAGAGATGTTATAATACGACTACTGAAGGAAAATCTATCCCAAGCTCAAAATTGTATGAAGCAATTAGCGGATGCACACCGGTCTACATTCCTTTGAGTTGGAGAATTGGGTGTACTTGCGCTTACAACCTTATCAGCAGAATTCCATTTGCCTTAAGGAAAACTCACAAGCTAGCTCCAAGATACTATGGTCCATTTTGTGTTCTTCAAAAAATAGGACCAGTAGCTTATAAGCTCAAGCTCCCACTGTTTTCTCAAATACACCCAATTTTTCATGTCTCATGTTTGAAGGAAAAAATTTGGAAGCAAGTAATTACTCAAATAGAATTACCACTTGTGGAAATGAAGGTCAGATTAGATTGGAACTAGTTCACATTTTGGACAGACGAATGGTGAAGAAAAGGACCCATGTAGCAATTGAAGTTTTGGTTCATTGGTCCAACTCAATTCCTGAAGATGCTACGTGGGAAGACTGGGAGAAGTTATAGGCTAAATTTTCGCATTTCCAACCTTGAGGACAAGGTCAATCTCATGGGGGTAGGATTGTTACGTGCCCTAGCTAGAAGGATTAGGAAAGTTGTAGCAAGACAAAGAGAATTAAGGAGCAAATGGCTAGAGTGAATCAAGACCCTAATTTTAGGAGTAGTTGTGAACGATTAGGGGGCATTAATTAAGGGTGGGTATCTTGTCCTTTGATTAAGCAGTAGCTAATTTTCTTCAATGTATTGAGGAGAGTCTCCTTTATTTATGTAGAAGCCGTAGGAGGGTTGAGGCACTGAGCATTCCCTATTTTTCTTTCTTATAGTTCTGTTACAATAATAAGAAGGTTTCCCCCTAGAAGAGGGAATTTGTAATGCCCCAAAAATTCGAGGGGGGTCCTTAATTTAACAAAATTTTGGCAAAATCTCCTTGTATAGGGAGCTCTACCAAAAACACAACCTGTGCAATTGTACTACATTGACCACACCGGGTCCATTTATAAGTGAACATTAAAATAGTCCATATGAGTTCGATTTGTAATGCCCCAAAATCCCCCTTGGCCGACATTACTATCTAAAACCATTCACATCATGATAGCACTAAATAAATGCATCAAATAATAAAATTTCATTCACCATATGTGATATCCACAATATCATTCCAAAAGAATAGACCAAGCTATGACAATTACATTCCAAAAGAATTACATTTAAATTTAGCAGTGGAATAAATAAAATACTAGACTATACATGATCGTAAATAAATTTTCTACTCTAGCACAAAAATAAACTATATCTCTAGACGTCCACCTCGGGATCTAGGTTTCCCTCTGGTGGAGCCTCCCAATTTTCCAGCTCTTCAACTCCGGGATCTTCCTCTAGTACGAAGTCTGAAAAAAAAAATATTATTGGTAGGGGGTGAGCACTGAACTCTGTAGAAAAATCCTCCCAAACTCTAACAAGGTTTGAAAAACGTAGAAAATGGTCGGTCTCATTTCACATATAGCATATGTAAATTTTGAAAGAAAACATGATATTTTTAAAAGATCTCAAGTTTATACATTAACAATAATTAAGTACAAGAGTAAAGTCAATCCCACCATAAATAACCATTCCAAAGAGTAATCATTCCCACAATAATTTTCAAGATAATCATATCCAAAAGATAACGCAATAAATAATAACCACAATGTATCTCAAGTCTGATGTAAGATAATTGCATGAATAAATACATAGAGAATATCCTGGCCCACACACACACAAATCCTTGTAAGGATATCAAACTTCAGGAAGGGCGCCTACCGATGCATTGTCTCATACCAATGCACCGGCAATAATGAATCCAACCCAGGCAAAATATACTAATCCTCTGACATGGCACCTGTGAACTAATAGTGGTTTAGTCTTCGCAATGCAGCAACCCAACTACGAATGGTAGGAAAAGTTTAAACCCGCACGAAGTAAGAACTACACACATCTTCCTACTCTACGATACCCGGTCAACGGCTATCCATGGTCATCAAAACACCTCCATGAGATACAATCACCAACAATTTCTCAACAAAAGTTCATAATTCCCAAAAGAAAAATAGACAATAGATCAACATCAATACCATTTTATTGTTTAATGGAAAGCCTAAATTTTGGAAATCAAGAACAAAGGAAATATGGAGAGAAAAATTCATTTTTCTTAAAATCTAAGATTTGAAGATGAAAAAGAAAACTTTAATGGTTACTCAACCATCACATTGTTTAAAACATGACATTTATTGCAAGAATAGCAAGAATTAAAAATTTTATGACATACATATTGAATTTAGAGTCAAAAGAGTACATATATACATAACTCCTAGCTTCAATGTAGGAGAATGAGAAGAAATCCCTACCTTGAATCAAAGTTCCAAACCAAAACCCAACTCTAGAGACTTCCTTTCTCCCTTTCCTCCTTTCTTCTATCTTCTCCTAGGGTGTTAAGAGGTTTGGGGTGAGAGTGGAGTGAAAAGAATGGGAGTAAAGGGGCTGAAATCAGTGTTTTAAACACAGCAGTCCTGAAATTACTGTTCACAGGCTGTTTGTGTTTTCTTCAAAATTACGGTTTTGCCGCTAAAATCTCCAATTTGATCCACATGACTACCCTAAAATTTTTTGACGTTTTGGACTCATTTTTAATGTTATTTTAACCTAAAAATATTTATTTTTATGATTTATCTCAAAACTAAAATAAATTTACATTCGAAACACTAAAATTATTATTTTATTCCTCCGAACCGCTATATGTGTTAAACGACTATTCTAAGTTTTTCAGATCTCTCAGGTTCAATGATAATATTATTTTGAACTAAAAAAATTAATATTTTTACTTAGTTACCTTTATTAACCTTAAAAACCTCCAAAAATTAAATTTCAAAAAAAAAAATTTGCCTTCCTAGAATTTATTCATACTATTGAAATCTATAGGGTTCATGCATACCTCATCACTTATATTAGCATTCAAAAATAATTACTTGCTATATAAAGATAAGAGTGTCGAGGTTTACAAAATTGCTAGTCTTCTTGTCTGTCTTCTCCCTTGGGTCGTATCATTGATTAGTGACGATGGTGGTTGATCAGTGATGGTGGTTGGTGGTGCTACCCCTCTCTCAATAACGCAGATATGGTCCTTCATAAAGCATATCAACTTCTTTAGCTCCAAAACCATCAACCATCAACCTCCAATAGATTGGTCTTGGCCGGTGGTGTTCCGGATATGAGCTTCGACCAATTTAGCTATGGTTCATTTTGAGAGAGAGAGAGACATAGCAGAAGAGGAGAAGGTTTTTTCTATGGCGTTCCAGATCTGCGTTGCATGGTTGTCGGTGACTTGTTCTACTATATATCTCAATGTGTTATAGAGTTGTTGTGGGTGGGTGTGTGAGAGAGAGAGAGGCAGATGAGAAGGCAGAAGGTGTGGAGGGTTTTAATTTTTGTCTTTTTGACATGTATTTTTTATACCAAATTGCACAACAGGTGCATGATGTATAAACATCATTAAAATGGATGCAAATTTTAACTGTGCATTTTACTCCAATAACCATAAAAGGGTTAAGTGCTATTTTTGAACCTGAGGGAGGTAATGTACAAATAGATCAAAACCCAAGAGGGTAAAATAAAGCTTGCCCCAAAAAATAAGAGTGATTGAAAAATTATGGGCAATTTTTTCACCAACTCACCAAACTTTATGTATAAGTGAGACAACTCGTCGGAGGATCGCATTGATGTCGATCACGTCTTTTTTTGTATTAGTTTCTCTCTAACCCTCTCAAATTTTTTCCTCAATTTCAGTTGTGAGAATAATATAATCAAACTGACGTTTTTTCAAGTCCAAATTAGCTTTTTATTTCATACTAAGTGTTTTGTATATAAGTGAAATGCAATGTTGATTTTGCATACCGGATAATTAGCACTGATATCATAAGTTGAAAGATAGTAGTACGAAAGATAGGAAAATAATAAAAGCATGACACATATATAACATGGTTCGATATAGGTATCCACATTAGTACACCATATTACTTGAATAACGGTTTGAGAGAGAGCTTTGGCGTCTTTTCTTCAACCCAACTATGCATATTACTTGAATGGACTAAAATGCCCTCCACCAGCTGCCAACGTTACGATTTCATCCCCATCTAACATTAGAATCTCACAAAAGGATCTGATTAAAACGATTTACATAGTTAGGGGGTACATTAAAAAAATTAAAAGTTTAGGGTGTAATTTAAAATGAAGACTAAAGTTCAGAGGTTATTTATGTAGTTTACCCAAAAGAGAAAGATCATAAAAGAAATTAGATATAAAAGTTAAAATACTTTAAAATCAAATTGTCCCAAATACTTTAACTTATATTACATAATCGAAACTTTCAGTGTAATTTAAGCTTGATAACACATTTATATTTAATTACATCTTATTCAATACTTAAAAGTTCATTAAACTTAAAAGACTAAAATTGGTAAAGCATAGTAGATACAAATGATACCAAAAAACCTTTATAAAAAAAAGCTAATCAAAACCATTTAAATTTGACTCTGATGAATTTTTATACTTTGAATTGAAATTCTTGCGTAACAACTTTATTATTTTTTATGTCCACAATCATGTTGTCACTTAACTATTTATTATTCATTCAATTATGCAATCAGAAGTGTTATCTCTAATGTTTGTCACAATTACTAAAATAAATGTCAAAATTCTAAGTAAACTCATGAATATATCATGCATTTTCTCGTCTTTACTTAAAAATAGGGTGGCCATAATTTAAAATATTTAAAAAAATACATAAAATATATATTGGTAATTTTAAGAAGAAAAAAGTTGAGGGTAGGCATATTGCCCCTGGTCATAATTAAGGTAGCTCAGCCCTTGTAATTACTTCACAGATTGATATAATTACGAGATATCCCTTCATTTTTTTGTAATTACATTAACACTCCTTGTTAGGTCTTAAAATATAACAAAAAATGGGATTTTCATAATTACCCTTACTATACATCATTTTTACTTATCATCATCTCATATATTTAAATATTAATAAAGGGGTCATTTTTGGGTTTAACCCATCAAACTCGAAATTGACACAATCAACCCATTTGTTTAGTCGGGTCGAACTTTCTCTATCTTCTCATTTATATGTTAATACGAATAATACGAAATTGACATCATCAATATGTTTAACTGGTATTATAAAAATAAAATATTAATTATTTTTTATTTTATTAAGTACTAACATAATTATTGTATAAAAAATATATTTTTATTCATTATTATTGCTATGTTTATTAAGTTAATTTTTAATTTATAGAAAAAGTATAAGCATGGATTTAATTAAGTGATAATAGAATCTTAGACTTAAATCTTAGCGTTAAATTTTTTTTTCAAAATTTATATTGGTCAACACGAATATGAACACAGTCACAACCAAGACAAACCGTACACTCGGACGTTAGGAGTTCGACTCTCGCTGATGTCTCTTGAGCTTAACTAATACCTATGGTTTGCAGATAATTTTATACATCCAGGATTTACTCTCACAGTAATCGATCCAAAGTGGCCCTGCCTTGAAGCGGTTCCACATTATAAAAAAAAAAAATACGAATACAACACAAAAATAAACAAGTTCACCTAATTTTGTTTAGTTGTAATATGTGTATTAAAGTGTAAAAAGTTTAAAAAGTTGATGATGTAATCACTTTTTTGACGTTGTCAATAATAATGCTAACCATATGAGTACTTTGTGAAATTAGTAGGTAAAGGATAAGGGGTGTCAGTGTAAATTCAAAAAATTGAGAGAATGTCTCTATAATTAGACCAATTTACAGGAAGTGTCAATGTAATTTATCCATTTTAATGTATTGACAAAAAACTTAAAATATATATATAGGTAATTTTAAGAAGAAAAAAGTTGAGAGTGGGCATGTGCTCGCTGGCATAATTAAGGTGGCTCCAACCATGCAATTACTTCACTTTTCTTTTTCTCTCTAGAAGTCAATCCAAAATTATAATATCGAGTCAATTGATGGTGTTTTGATCAAGAAAAAAAAAGTTGATTGACCATGTTAAAAATTATCAGTTCTTAGGGACCAATTAATTAAAGTTATAAATGTGTGTACCTTGTCATGTCTCGTTCGGCAAATGTCTCATTCAAAATTAAAGTTAAAAATTATCAGTCAATGGATAGTGTCTCGTTCGGCAAATGTCTTGCTCTATGCCATTTTCTAAATGTGTACTCTGTCATGGGCCATTAGTTTTTGATTGGAATCTGAAGTAGGACAATAGACCAAATAATTGAAACCAAATTTAGGAAAAATTAATAATTTGATTAACATGAATTAGTCCCATTATGTCGTCAGAGGCTACAATATTTTATAGTCAATATTCGATCCCTACATAGAAAAAAGACATGATGAAGACCACACATTGATAAATGATTTCACGTAGATTAGGTACAGAAACAAAACACCCTTACAAGACCAACTATGTATATATGTGTGTGTTCAACTGTTATTCACTTTATCTTATTGTACTTGTGAGATTAGTCCCTAATCTCTCTCTGTTGTCTGGTGCTGATCCCACAGATGGGTTCACTGAAATTCCGTTGACAGAAGCGAATTTTTTTACTGAAGCACGTACAAGAGCGGTACACTTACAAAAATGGAGTTCACAAGATGTAGGTTTATGCTGATCATAAGCTACTTGCCCTTGGTAGCAACACCCAACCACGCACTGAAATTCGCATTCAAGTACTCACTACCTATCTTCCCTCTAGATTTACCCTTTTTGTACCATTGATGCATGTGGGGGTAAAGTTACCACTCAACTGGGTTAAGTTAGGACTAAAAAAGATCAGATTTGGCTAACTTTTTATGGAATTACTTAGCTCAAATAAGTTGGGATTGATTCTAAAGTGTTGGATAAAACCCAATTTTTGGGATCGATCTCAAGTAAACCGTCGTAACTTGCTTTGTTTTAGATCTTAACTTTTAGCACGATATTGAATTTGATGCTATATCAAAAGTTTTGACTCAGTTAGATCTAGTCATAACTCAAAAGCAGAAATGTGTGAGACTTAAATATCTAGCTTAATTTAATTTGCTAACTAATGGTGTATAAAGCAATAAAGAAGTCCAATATTTAATGATTCTAATAGACTATGTAAGCTACCACAAGGTCGTGTTAGCAAATGAATTTTGATTTTATATATCTCAATAACAATACTCAATTCAAAAGAATTAGTTAAGACTTAATCAAACTGAAGTCATACATGTGAGATCGATCCCCCAATGACCCACTTAATTGTAATTTGAGTTTGATATCGCAAAGAAAGACACTATTAAAAAATATCAGTGCAACTTACTTGGGAAGGAAAATTACACTTGAACCCCTTGAGCCATGGGCTCAATTTTATTTTGTCTCTTAAACTATTATATTTTTTCCATACGCACTCCCCCCTCCCAACTACTTCAATTATTTCAACTTGCCCCAAAATGCTAACGGCAGCTATTTTTTTAGACAAAAATTGTTAATGTGTCGGGACAAAGTGAAAAATATATGTAGTGTAAAGGACAGTGAAATTACTTTACGTTAAAGCTATAACATATGTTAATAATTTGGGCTATATGAAACTAATCATTGTTAGTACAGGGGCTTGACCACTGTTCGAGAGTATGGCAATTCGAAGGCAATGCTTTGGTGCCAAACGGCACCTCTGGTGCAACAATAGTGCAGATTCATGATGCAGCACAAGGAAATACGACTATGCTTTTGAGGATCTACAATGGAGAGATGAGGCACTGCAGTTATGAACTCGTGGATGCAACAAACCTCTATGATAAATGTTTTAGGGTTAATTTAATCCACAACGTTGATGGAGGAATGGTTAGAGTTTTTGTCGATGGTGTACAAAAGTTTGAGATTCATGATCATGGGCCTGAAGACTTTCATTTCAAATGTGGGGTTTATGGTGCTCCTTCAGATATAAGCTACTATATGGAGTCTAGGTGGAAATACATTAAAATGTACAAAAAGTGATGGAAAAGATTGAATTGTATGTGCATGTAATGCAAATGATCATTTGAAGCTTTTAATGGCAATTGGATTTGAAAATCGTTAGTGCACTTGTAAGGGCGTAGATTCCCTACACAACCCACGACCCCGACACAAAAGTGGCATAGGGTCAAAACTATATACGATTATTAATGGGTCAAAATTGATTATGAGTTGAATAAATTTTAATATAACATGACATACAAGATATTTATTTATTTTTTTTTTTTTGATAAGAAATGATGATAATTTTATTCACCGCAGAGATGAGGAATATTGTAGGAGGGTAGCTTGCAAAAAATCTGGACAAACCCCTCTCTATGTACAAGACTCTGTAACCTCTAAAGCAAACTTAGCTAAGTATTTGGCAGCACTGTTGCCAGTTCTTCGAGTCCATAGAGCAGAGAAACTAGCAAAGTTGTTTACATAACAATAGATCTGGTCCACAAACTTGCCTTCTTCTGATAAATCTGACCTACCCTGCCTCACAGCCTCAATAATAGCTTTAGAATCTCCGTCAACCAGTCTACTTTCATAACTCAATTCCACAGCAATTTTGACTGTTGTTCCTGCCGCTAGCGCCTCGGTATTCTTGCATGATATGACATACGAGGTTCAAAAACATGTGAAACGACACATTGATTGCCTTAATTATACTAATCCTTTATGATAAATGCTTTGAAGTTAATTTAATCCATGACGTAGAAGAGGAAAATTAGAGTTTTCATTGATGGGATTCTAAAGTTTCAGACTCTTCATCATGGCCTTGGAGACTTGCATTTTTAATTTATCGTTAAATCCTAATTCACATACCATGTGAGAATTATGTGATTATTTTTTAACAATAAGGAAGTGTTGTACAAAAGGGCTAAACCACAAGGGGAAAGAGAAGTTTGCGGTTAAAAATATTTAGTACACTTAACAAGGGCACATTTATTAGCATAGACAATGCTTACGAATTATGTATGTGTGTACCCACACTACAAAAATTAGGATTTTCTGAGAAAAAACAATGTGTGCCAGCTATGTTTACCATCACCAAAAAAATGATCTAAAAAAAAAAAAAGATTTTTTGTTGCAGTAGTATTTTTATAAAAGGTTTATTTATTGGAAAATTGGCAGAGGATACAAAATATTGGAGTTATTTGTAAAAAAGTCCATAGATCTTTATGTTAAGTAATTAAGTCCTTAGTTTTAAAACTTAATTGTGTCCAAGTACACAATTTAAAATTTTCAAACTTTTCTTTGACATTTGTGTCTTCCTTTAAATCATGCGATTTTTTTTGGAAGCAATGTTTTTTTTTCATTTTATATTTTTGCATTAAACATTTCCTAATTTAATGAAAGAATTGATTCTTCCATTTATTCTCTGTATTCCAGTCAGTTTGAATTTTAAATTTTAAAACATTATTGTTGGTTGTCTTCTTCTTCTTCGAAGGGTAAGCCATTATTAGTGCAAGGCTGAAACTTAACTTCATCCTTATTATTCAATCTCAGCAATTACCAAGTTTGAATTCATGACACCATTATGTTTTTGTCGGTCATTTTAAAGTTTATTATTCCATTTTTTTCATAGTTATTTATCTTATTCAGGAACACCACAATGGTTGTTCTTTTGAGACGTAATGTGTTTTAATTTGTTACCCACCAAAGCGCAACCTGTATTACTGGGTGTTTTTCCACATTGTTCATATTTTATATACGAACACCATATAGGATATTTTCTCCCGTTTGCGTCATGTTTTTCTACATTGTTCATGTAGTAAATAAATCATGTTTTTATTCCGTGTCTTTGTGTCTCTTTGTATATATGTTTTTATTATGTGTCTCTTTGTATATATATTTTTATTCTGTGTCTCATTATATATGTATTTTTAATAATTGAAAGGTGTTGCAATGGAGGAAACGGTGTTACTTTTATATAGATACAAAAATGCTACTTTAGTATTCAAAATATCTATTATTTCAAATATATCGGAACTTGTTCGTGGAGTTTGCGAAATTTGGGATCACTTGTTAATTTTTTTGGTACAATTGTCATATTCTATACTTGGTCAACTCACTTGCATGTTGCGCAACGACGCACATTTGAAGCACGTGATTGAATTGAAATGGAGTTTCCCAAGAAATTACATTGGCGTTAAGGTGTTTGTGGAAGATGTTGAGGGAGGTTCATTAGGTGATAACGATTCTTTGCAGAATGTGAACATAGGTGATGATATTGATTCTGAGACAGATTTGTTACCCAATTTTATGAGTCAAAATGAAAAAGTTCTAACATCTGGGTGGACTAATGAAATACAACATATAGGACAGAAATTTGAAGGTGGTGTATTACAGTTTCAAAATGCACTTTGCAAATACTCGATTGAGGCTGGTTTTGAATTTAATTATTTGAAGAATTGTAATTCAAGAGTTATTGCTGAGTGTTCATTTTAGTGTTCTTCTAGTTGTGGATGATATATCAATGAAACAATCAAGAATGTTACAGGTTTTTTTTTATTTTAGGAAATTAAAGAATAAACACAGTTGGGGTGTAGATTTATGAATGACAGATAACAAGAGGATGAGTTCTAATTTGATTGTAGAATTGATTATTGATCATGTTCGTGGGCATACCAAAATGCGTCCAACAGAAATGGTTGCTGATTTTTTTTTATGAATATGAACTTACCATTTCATATGACAAAGCATGGGAGAAGGTTGAGAAAACAAAAGGTATGCTTTTTGGGATCACTCATTGTCGTACCAACAACTACATTGGTATGCTAATGCAGTGAATCGTTCTAATTCGAAAGTAATATTGTTTTAGATTGTGATCATGAGAATAACCGTTTCAAAAGATTGATTATTTTTTTAAGGGTTGTATTGAGGGGTTTAATTATTGTCGTCCACTACTGTTTTTGGATGGACATTTTTGAAAGGTAGATATAGAGGTAATCTTCTTTTGACAACTACAACAGGTGGCAACCAAAGTAAAATTCCATATTGTTATTTCGTTTATAAATTTCATGGTTATTTTATACTGTCTTTGTTGAATTGTTAACAGTGTGTAGATACACTGTTATAGTTTATGTTACACATTCTCATATTTTTGCTATTGATTTTCACGATTTTAATCAAATTGTTTTTGGTTTTTACAACAGTTAAATAAGATATTGGATAACACTCGGATAATTACTTTTGTATCTGATCCTAACTTGGGTTTGTTAGAGGCTATGCCAAAAGTTTTTCCGAGTGCTCATCTGTAAGACCCCATGTTAAAATTAAAAAGGGATAATATCATCTTAAGAGTTCTCCTAAGATGAATAAGATGATGGTAGAAATATAGAATCATTGTTGAAAGATTGGTTATAAAGCTTGAGTTTCATGTGTATTTACTTTCGGGGTAAATTAAGTTTTGGAGATGTTTAAGTTTGAGAATGGTGATTAAGTAATTTTATAAATATTTTTAGGTCAAAATAAAATTTTCGTTAAATTCAAAAGGTCGAAAAACATTGGAAAAGGTTATATGAGTTGTATTAAAAGTTTAGAAGAATTCTAGACTTAAAACCAATTTTGGATAGGATTTTGGTAGAAAGGAATTTGACATAATCATAGTATTTTAGCTATACATTTTTACCCTAATGTTCAATTGCCCTGAAATTTTTACACTAGAAACTAGACTTCAAGGGCTACAAAAGTGCGCTTTTAATAAAATTTCATTAATCACCTCTAACTATGTCAAAATCGAGTTTGAAGTCAGAGGCAAACTGCTACCCGCGTCCACAAGAGAATTCTCTATTTTCCAGCCTATAAATACCCTAGGGCCGAGATCTAAAGAGTCTTTATCTATTTTTCAACCCCAAGAAACCTATAATAGTTTAAGGAGAATAGAAGGAGGAAGAATGGGCTAAATCCTGAAGGATTAACATGAGGAAATCACAACAAAGCACGTTACGATCAAGATCTCAAGAATCAAGGTAGGGGTTTCTTTCTAAACTTATTCATTGAGGTTAGGGTTAATATATATGTATGTTTTGAATCTAAATCATATGTATATGTTATGAAATCATTGTTTCTTGATTTTTTTGCAAGTCATATCATGTCCTGAATAAGGTTATTATTTGATAGCCATAAAAACTCTCGTTCTTGTTATCAAAATACTTGTTTTCAAGAAATATAGTTTTTACCTTGACATTCCATCGTTCTTGATTGAAAAACTCTAATGTTTTGTTTGAACAATAAAATTATATTTTTTGATGATCTTTTGAATATTTTCTTGAGTTGTTCTGTTGGAAAAATACCTATGGAATTATGGCTCTCGGTTTACCTGTGATTTGATGAATTGGTTTAGTATTGTATCTCTTGTGTGGATGCTTTGATGAACATGGGTGACCATTAACCCGATATCGTATAGTGAGTAGATGTGTTTCTTACTCCAAGTGGGTTTGAAGGTTCCTTACCACTCGTATTGGGGTTGGTGCCTTGGGAGGACCAAACTACTATTTGCTCATGGGTATCGAGGCTGAGGGCTAGTATATTATTTATAGGTTGAATTCATCACTACTGATGCATCAGTATACACTCTTCCTAAAGTTATGTATCCTTACAAGGATTGGGGGTGTGTGTGTGGGTCAGGATATTCTCAATGTGTGTATTCATGTTAAATCTTATTACATACCTTATATACAATGTTGGTAATGGTTCATTGTCTGAAAGTTGTTTTTGCATCTTCATTTAATTTATTGCTAACATAAACTTGAGGTCTAATGAACTGTCACTGTTTTATTTTAAAATTTATATATATATATGATATTTTGTAAAATGAGACTGATATGTTTTATATGTTTTCAAAATCTTGTTCGAGCTTGAGAGGATTTTTCAACGGAGCTTAGTGCTCACACACTACAACACACTTATAGATTTTTGCATAGAAGTGGATGTCAATGTGGATGAGCAAGTTTATTAGGAGATGTTGGAGAATCAAGATGTGGACCCTGTCTTAGAGAATATAGTTGTTTTATTTTTGGTTTAGTGTTTGAGAGATTTCTATGAAACTGTTTTAGTTAGTTTAATTATTCCGCTGCTAGATACTATTTGATTTTGAATTATAAGTTGGAGAAATTACAATGTTTTATTGGTTTTAGTATTTATTCTTTCTTAAATGGATGAATGGTTATTATTTAATGGTTTTTGTAGCTGCTCTCATGGTTGGATGTTTTAGATAGTAATGCCTTCTAGGGTGGATTTTAGGGCATTACAAGTTTGGTATCAGAGCTTAGATATTAGGTTTTACATGGAAGCTGTAGATTGTGGATTATCACCGGAGTATTAGGTTAGGTTGAAAAAACTTTAGGTTTGAATTTATTTGAAGTTATATCTTTATAATATAAGGGTGATTTGTTGTTTTGTTAGGTTTAGGATTAATTATTTGTTCAAATTTATGGATTACCTAGCTTAGAGGAGTTGACGACAATTTTGGGGTGGATATGCTAGTTCTGTATCATGTTGATATGGACTATTCTAGGTGATGGATGGTAATTTGGCTTTTGGTTTATAAATGGTAACTATGCATGAATCTTTATGCAAGTGATATTATCAATATTAGAGATGGGTGATACCCAAACTCGAATTAGAAAACTATTGCAAAATCACTAGTCAGTAGACTACCTTTCACTAATTAGGCCATAACACTTTGTTGGAAATTCCAAATCATGCACTACTTTTTCTATTCAAAGCTTAACTTGTATATCTTTTCAACCATATAGGTCACACACATTAAAAATACCTGAGTCAAATTAGTGTATTCTTTGAAGTTGATCAAAAATCTGCAATATGCTATTTCTTGGATAGCAAAGTGTCATAATGTTCTTCTTAGACACTGAAGGACTTATTCTTAAGCGAGCTTCTAAACTATTTGGGCTTTGATTTAGAGACACGCCCATGTTGATTGAAGTGTTTAGATGGATAACAATATAAAATGTGATTATGATTTGGTGTCTTATCGACTCTAAGTATTCTATTATATTATTAGGAGATGTGATAACCCAATTTGGATGTGTGGAGGTAAGGTCAACTTAGATGCTTTTAAGATAGACTAAGCTTTGAATAATAAAATTTTTAAGATTTGTTTAATCAACCGAGAGGGGCGAGGGTCTACTATACGATAGATCTACGCACGGGTTACCATCAATTAAGGATTAGGGAGGTAGATATCCCTAAGACTGCATTTATGACATGGTATGGACATTTTGAGTTCACTGTGATGCCTCCAAGGACGAACTTGGATGTGTTTTGATGCAGTCCGGGAGAATGGTGGTTTATGGTTCTCAACAGTTGAAGAACCACAAGTATAACTACCCCACACACGACATGGAGTTGGCGGCCTTGTCTTTTCCTTGAAGATGTTGTGCCACTATTTATATGGGGAGCAATTTGAGGTATTTTTGGACTACAAAATTCTGAAGTACATCTTCACGCAACGGGACCTCAATATGAGACGGCGCAGGTGGATGGAGTATCTACAGGACTATGACTTCACTTTGTATTACCATCCCGAGAAGGCAAACATGGTGGTTGATGCACTCAGCCGGAAGTCACGGGAAGTCTTAGCTAGTGTGGCTTCTCGGGACTAGCAAATGATCGAGATTGTGGGGCAGTTTAGGCTACACTATAGGGATCAGGCTCAGGGCACTTTGGAAATTTAGTGGCTACGCCTTCCCTATTGAGTAGAGTGATTGAATCCCAGAGAGAAGACACAGAGATATTGTCTATCAGTGACCGGGTACAAGAGACGAGGGCTAGGCCATTCACGCGGATGGTAATCTTCGGTTCAGGGGAAAAGGCTGTGGTTCCCCATTCTTCAGATCTAAGAGAAGAGATACTTAGGTAGTTCCATTGTTCCCATTTTGTTGTGCATCCAGGTGGTACGAAAATGTATCATGATCTTTGTCGCCAGTACCATTAGAACAGGATGAAGAAGCATGTCAGAGATTTCGTTAATCGATGTCTCACGTGTCAACAGGTCAATACTAAGCACTAGAGGCCAACAAAGTTGCACCAGTCTTTGGAGGTGGCTGAATAAAATGGGAGCATGTCACAATGATTTTTGTGACCCACTTTCAGAGACAACAAAGGGGCATGATGTTGTGTAGGTGATAGTGGACTAGCTTACGAATTCAGCACACTTTTTGGCAGTACGGATGACCTTCACACTTGAGGAATTTTGCAGGCTATACATTCGAGAGATAGTCTGATTGCATGGGGGTGCCTGCATCTATAGTATCGGATCGGAATCCCAAGTTCACGGCCCATTTTTGGGAGAGTTTCCAGCGGGCTATGGAGACACAATTGATGATGAGCACAATTTTCATCCCTAGTTAGATGATCAGTCAGAGAGGACCATCTAGACTTTAGAGGATATGCTATGGGCATGTGTTCTAGATCTCAAGGGTAGTTGGGAAGAGCATTTACCCTTAGTGGAGTTTGTAAAATCTAGGTAAATTTAAACTTTTTATAAAAAGGACAAAATGATAATTTGCCACTATAGTACGGGTTAAAAAAAATTTGAAATTTTCTAGATCTCGGATGATAAAACGTATATCACCTTAGCTTCGTCTCACGAAATCTAGCTACCACATCAAATTTCATCGAATTCTGAGATAGTCGAATTTTTTGCTTTTTACGGGGCAGTCGAGTCTCGGGTGACCCAAAAATGGGATTTTTTATAAAATTTCAAATTTTGAAAAATAATTTAAGACAAATTAAAATAAAATTAATTTGAACTTCAATCGGGACGAAATTTAATTATTTCGGGATGAAAACAGATCTGGGAAAAAGAGGGTCGTGTGACGCGTTGTGGGCCAAGTATTCTAAGACTATAAATAGGGGAAAATCTAATTTTTGGCCTCATTTTTTTGTTTAGCCGTTAGCCGATAGAGAAGAGAGAAAAAAAGAGAGAATTTCTCCACCTCTTCTCTAAGATCTACGGAGATTGAGTGATCGAATCTGCTCGGGCCAAGAAGGAAAGTTGTTCTCCTCGACGTGGGCTACAAAACCATACCAAGGAAGTCGGGTTTGGGCAAGATTCCAAGGATGGGATTTTGGGAAGTAGAGGTTCTAGCTTGATTTGGGTCCTTGAAGCTTTCCAACGTCGTTTTACACTCCAAGAGGTAGGGTTCCTTCTTACTTTGGTGTATTTTACAACCTGTGGTGTAATATGTGATGGGTGGGGTGGGGTGGTATAGTTATATATCATTTGCCTATTGCAGTTGAGATTGGCGAAATGGGTGTTGGAAACGGTTAGAGTAAATGCTATCTCAAATTGGGTAGAAAAATGTTTTAAATTAAATCCCTAAATTGGAATGAAATTGTGGAATTCACTTGTGTATTTCCATGGAATTTTGCTTTATGTGTTTATATTATGTTTTAGTGAAGGAAGTATGTTATTGGTATGTGTTACGTAATAACATACTTGGGAATTGTTGTTGAGTATGGATGGAATGATATGTTGTTAACATGTTAGCATCATGATGGTTGTGGTAATTATGTGCTTAGGATATAAATTACCATGAGAAATGTTGATATGTGTTTATTGATGTATTAACATGGTAACAAAAATTGGCAATTAAATGCTTATGATATGATTGCCCATGAAATGTGGAAATAATTGTTAATCTAGCTCATATGACATTTATTACATATGAGGCATGACATCGATATAGCAATGATGTATTACATTGCATTTCCACAAGTCATCGCATCCATGAGCATGAAACTTGGGTGAGGGTATAGGAGTGTGCATGGTTTGGGTCAAACACCATCCTCAGTGGATGACAAGTGGGTTTGGTACCATTGAACCAAGGTTCAACAGATTTCCATGGTTGGATAGAAAATAAAACTTGTGTCGGGTATAGCAAGAAGGGCTAGACACTCCCTCGGGTGCAAGGCCCCGGCTACTGGTTCATACACTTTGTCGGTGCAAGTCCAAAAAGTGTAGAAAGGCTTACGGAGCCACGGTGAGATTCCAAACTCCGTTGCCCAACAAAGACAGAAGATTTTGTTTTATAAAAATACACATTCAATGGGTAACATCCACAATGATTTGGTTTTATAAATACATCAATTTTATTTCAAACAATCATTGGTTGTATTTTTCGTCCATTGACGGATTCATTACACATGTGCATTGCATTGTGTAGTGGGAGTTGGTGAAGACTCGGGTTAAGATGCATGAGTGAGTCTCATCTCATTTCATAGCATGACATAGAATTGCATATTCTTGTTTGGGAATGTTGTTGAGTGTGAAATGTTGCATGTGAATATTGCATATGCCCTTAGGTTGGAGAGTAGCCTTTGTAGGAAATACTCTACTAAGCGTGGCTCACCATATACAGGAAAATATTTCAGGTGCGGACTACACTCCGGTGGATGGCATTCATTCGGAGCATCAACGATGAAGAAAAGTCGAGTTGTGGCTTTTGAAAACAAGTTTTTGTAAAAATTTTTGTTTAAAACCCACTTGGCATGTAAATGTATGGAATGGGTTGCATTAGACGTTGTATATATTAGATTATATGTGAAAAACATGATTTAGTATGTTTTGGATGAAAAAGGGTAGATTTTGGAATGGATTAAAAATTGAAAACAGGTGAATTGGGCAAAACTGGACAAAGTGTACTGGTACTGTCTCCTAAAATCTGAAAATTTTAAATCATTTTGCCATGCTTTTGGGCTTTATTTTTCCTTAGTTTCAATGATACAAATGGACATTAAATGAGGTATATTGGACCTTGGTTGGATTAAATGATTAAAGGAACACGGGTTACACTTGTCGGTTGAAATCCCGGATAAAGGGATACTATTGACGTGATATCAGATTGTTCGGCACTCACAGGTATTTCTGCCAGTTGAAGGGTGGTCAACGATTAATTAAGGACCCCCTGTTTTAGAGGCGTCACAGAGTTCACCTACAACAATAGTTATAAGGCAAGCATACAGATGGCACCCTATGAAGAACTTTATGGGAGGTCTTGTCGTTCTCTGGTTTGTTGGACGGAGGTTGGAGAGAGACCCTCTATGGGTCCGGATTTGGTTAGAGACACCTCAGAGAAGGTGGAATTGATACAGAAGTGTCTTCTCATGGCTCTAAGCCAACAGACACCGATAACCTCTAGAGTTTGAGGTGGGAGATCACGTCTTCTTGAAAGTGATGCCTAAGAGAAGAGTGGTCAGGTTCGAGAAGCGAGGAAAGCTGTCACCGAGGTTTGTCGGGGCCTTCGAGGTATTGGAAAGGGTTGGCACACTTCCTTACCAGTTGGCGTTACCGCCAAATTTATCTGGTGTTTATGCGGTATTTCATGTCTCCATGCTCCGGAAGTACACCCCAGATTCAACACATATGGTGGATTGGAACGATCTAATTATTGATCAGGATGGGACCTTCGAGGAGGGACCGGTGCATGTCATAGATAGCCGAGAGCAGGTTTTGCAAAGCAAGACCATGAGACTGGTAAAGGTGTTGTGGCAGTGCCGAGCTATAGAGGAAACGACATGGGAGACTGAGGACACTATACATATCAGTTATTCATTCTTATTCAAGGATAGAGGTACATTCTTGTAGTCATAAGCATTGTATTACTTCTTGCAAATGCATGCGATTAAGTGTGCACGAGTGTGTGAATTTTAAAGACAAAATTCTTCTAAGGGGCAAAGAATGTAAAACCCGAAAAATTTAAATTTTTATGAAAAAAAAAGCAAAACGTAAATTTGTCATTTTAGTGCGAATTGAAAACCCATATTTTTTTAGAGCTTGAATGAGGAAAACGGACCTCATCATTGGATTCATCTCGCAAAATCTAGTTACCCAGACAATTTTCGTCGAATTCTGAAACAGTCAAATTTTTTGCATTTTATGAGGCGATCGGGTATTGTGTGACCTAAAAACAAGATATGGAATTAAATTTCAGAAGTTGAAAAATAATTTAAAGGAAGTTCATATAAAAATATTTTGTACTTGAACCGGGACGAAATTTAATCTTTTGGGATAAAATCTGACCTGGGAATGGAGAACGTGTGGTGCAATGAGGGCCAAGCATTTCATGGGTTATAAATAGGGGTGAAAATCATATTTCTCCCCATTTTTGTTCAGTTGGGTATATGTTGGAAGGAAGAGAGGGAAAAAGAGAAATATTTCTCGAACTTCTCTCTACGATCTACGACTACCCTGTGACGCCCTCGAAACCGGGGGTCCCGTTGATCACCCGTCAGCCCGCGGAATACCTGTGGAGATCGTATAACTCGATACCATACAGTAGAATCCCATTTATCGGGATCCATAATTTAACAAAATCAGGCAGTGTCTCCTTTGTACGAAGAGCTCCACTCAAGATACAACCTGTATACCATACAATCATATGACCCATTCAAGGTCCAACAAATCACGTTGACCACACCGGGTCCATTTATCCATACTCCCACATCATAAGTTATGCATTAACATAGTTAATAAAAGTTTAAGGTTACAATTCTTTTACATATATTACATGCCAAACATAGTTTGAACAAAATTTTACAAAACAGTCATGTTTAAAGGCCACATGTCGGCCCCTATTCACCCTTGAGGCCCCGAATAAGAGTCCTCTGCCGGTGCGCACCCTGCACCTGAAATATTTTCCGTATAGGGTGAGCCAACGCCTAGTAGAATATTTCCTACAGAGGCTACTCCCATTCCTAAGTGCATATAAAATGTGCACATGCAACAAATAACTACCTTTTTCATTCCAAACAAGAATAATGCATTCAATGTTGGAACATGATAATGTCATGTCATGAAATGAGATGAGACTCACTCATGCATCTACTCCCGAGTCCACACCGACTCCCACCACACAATGCGATACATATGTGTAAAACATTTGTCTTTGATGGAATACATCCAAAGATCACTTTTGAAAAATGCAATCCATGTTTTATAAAACTCATTCATTCTTGAATGTTTTCAATCAAATGAATATATTTTAAAACAAATCCACGTGTCTTTGTTGGGTAGCGGATTTTTGGTGTTGCACTGTGGGCTTCGCATACCGATACACTTTTTGGACTTTCACCGTTGGAGTGTATGAACCAGTGACTGGGTTTTTCAATCGAGGGAGTGTCTAGCGCTACTTGTTGTACCCAACACATGTTTTTCTTGTGACTCTGTTGAACCTTGGTCCAACGATACCGAGCCCAAGTCTTTCATGAAACCATGCAACCGTGCAACTCAATAGGATGTTCCATCCTACTTTCCCGAGCCCACCACCAACCACCAAGGATGATGATTGACCAACCATGCAACCACATACTCATGCTCATGGTGATGGATGTGTTTACCCCATGCATATGCAATGTAATGCATTATTACAAACTACTACCATGTTCAATATGTAATGAATGTCATATGAACAATTTCAACATATCCCATGATCAATTATATCCAAACATATAAATTTCATGATCATCATAATGCTAACATATCGTTAAGCATACATCAACATAACATTGCAATTGTAAATCACATCATAAGCATGTACTTTCACTTTACCACATTTTCCAAGCATGCTATTTTATCAAACACAACTTCAATCATTCAAGGTATTTTATCAAACACTTTTAAGGCACCAATTATGTAACCACATAATTCACTCATATTCATCGTATAACTCAAGAAATCATATTAAGTGATTTCTACCATTGACCACCCGTCAACCTATGAAAAGATCCATGAATGTCACACAAACTGACATCACGTCAATAATATCCCTTTTGTCCGGGATTTTAACTCACACGTGTAACCCGTGATTCTTTATTCATTTAATCCAATCGAGGTCTAACACACCTCGATATATATCATTTGAAACCAAAGAATACATAGTGATGAGTGCACAATATTGCATATTTGAAGGCCTCATTGCATGCAGTTTAACTCAATTTTTGCATGTAAGTACTTAGAGTGAGCCGAAATTATGAATAATGTTGATATTTGGATGTTGCAAGTATTTATAACATAAATCGAGTATTTTAGAACCTTGCAACAATCTTGGATGTGTGGTGAAGGTATGACCACATTACATGAGAATTTGGAGCCTTAGAAGTTAAGAAATCAAAGAGGTATTGGTGTTTGGTAACAAAGGTACCAGCACTAGCTCCCTCTGGTGGAAATACGTCTGTTTTTCTCCATTTTGATTATGATCCACTCAGAATATAGCAAAGGCCCAAACACGAACATTGTAGATATCCATGTCTTATATATTGTGTCCAACTTTCAGCTCAATCCAACGGTTGGATCAAGAGTTATGACGATTCTACGACAACTGGTCCGGAGTAGAAAAGTGTACCAGCTTTTCTTCACCCAATTTCTATATCTATTGCAAAACCTTTCTTACAAGATTTATTTAGCACATTTAGGCACCCTTTTCCCACACTTCACATACACTAATGGTGCATTCAATAAGATAATTTATCTCAAGTCATGCCACCAATCTTCAATGCACCTTTTTAACTAAACCATCAATTTCAAACTAGAAATTGATTATATTCTTTCTACACCAACTCCATAAGCATAGGCAAGTGAATTACATAGTTCCATATGCCAACCATTTTTTCATCCAACCAACTATGGTAGAAAAATTTTAAAATACACAAAACAATCCATGTAAACCCAATTTTTCAAGAGGTTACACTAATAGCTTCCACATATCAAATGTGAGCTAAAACTTGGTTTTTCTTCCTTCTCTTTTAATCTCCCTCACTTTAGGTTTCCAACAAGCAAGAACACACACACACACACACACTGATGTATGAGTTAAACACACTCACTTTTCTACATATTAAAGCACACATAACTTTCATCCAAAAAATTACACAAGTACTTCCACATAGCAAAACAAAGTAGGACTTGAATCAAACTCATTCTACACCTACTTCCTCAAGGCATATAATAACATTTGCTATTTAATCACAATTCACAACACACATGTTATACATAGCTCATGCTACTAATACATTTAATTTTCAAGGGATTTCACAAGTGATTCCCACATATCACGTACAACTAGAAATTGACCTAAGTCATTTTTACATTTTTCATTCGCATTTTATCTATTTCACATACATAGGTGAGTGATATATATATATATATATATATATATATATATATATATTATATATACTCTTTAATAACCTACACATTTCACATACACTATAGGTAGGAAATGAACCAAGGTAGAAAAATCCCTACATCTTTGAAGTGTGGAGACTTCAAAAACACCAAAATAAGCTCCAAGTTCTTGATTTCCTAAAAATTTTCTTTGAATCTTTGGTGAAAATTGTTGTTTTTGGTATGACGCGTAGCTCTCGATGAGAGGAGCAACTTTAGTTCTTGGCTTGTGTCGATTCGAGCACAGTAGTGTCGTAGATAGAATGTGAGTTTCTCTTCTTTTTTCCTCTCTTGCTCTCTCTTTTCTTTTAACGTGAAGACCAACCGACAATGGTGGGGAAGAAGTCTGATTTCTTGCCCTTTTTATAGTCCCAAAATTCTTGGATCACAATGCGCCACACAGCCCATTCTTTCCCGGTCCATTTTAACCCCGAAACGATTAAATTTCGTCCCGGTTTAAGTTTAAAATATTTTTATTTTAAATTACCTCAAATTATTTCCCAAATTTTAAAATTTTTACCAAAATTCCTTTTTGGGTCACCCGAGACTCAATCCCATCGAAAAACGCAAAAAATCTGACTACTTCGAAATTCGATGAAATTTGATAGGGTAACTAAATTTCGTGAGACGAATCCAACAGTGAAGTCCATTCGGTCATCTAAGTTCTAGAAAATTTTAGGTTTTTGACTCGTACTGTTGCGATAAAATTACCGTTTTTACATTCTTCCCCCCTTAAAAGAATTTCGTCCCAAAATTCACACACACATACATACAATCACATACATATGCAACAGTCAAATAATACTAAATGACTATAAGAATGTACCCTGTATCATCGACGGATCTGTCGGCTCAATCTGTGGCACCATAGCGTAGACACGCCCTTGTATCCCCGAAGTCTTGGCTTGTGAACCTTGTCCTTGACCTCGACCCATTGCCTGACCTATCTGGCCAATTTGCGGTGTCCCCGCACGAGAAGTAGTAGGGCCTTGTGCAGCACCCTGGAACTAGTACTGGCTGCCCTGACCCATGGTGGGGTAGTGAGGAGCAATATACGTCTGTGGTTGTCCCACTGAAGTCTAAGACTACGATGACCCATGACCCTGGGATCCCTGCCTCTGAGGACAATCCCTCTTCATGTGTCCTGGCTCATGGCAATGAAAACATGAGCCTACCTGCCTATGAGCCCTAAAGTGTCTCCCGCCTTGCGAAGATTGACCTTGGCCTTGGCCCTGATGGCTACGGCCCTGTCCCTGAAACCCTTGCGGAGGAAAAGTCATCTGCCTCTTTCTAGAACTAGAAGAAGAGGATTGACCCTCCTTCTTCTTGTCCTTCACACCCGCCTCTCAGATGTTTCTTGCATCGTCCACTTCTCTCTCAATGGCCAAAGCTGTCGTCGTGACCATCAAGTCGAAGTCTTGCAGAAGAAGACCAACGATTTTCCCCCGGATGGATAACTTCAGCCCATCCTCAAATTTCCTGACTTTGGCCATATCTGTGGCCACATATTGGTCGACAAAACGTGCTAACTCGGTGAATCTAGCCACGTATTCCATCATTGACATCGTTCTTTGCCTCAGATCTAGGAACTCCCGGGCCTTCGCATGCCTTGCAGCCGCTGGGAAGTATTTTCCCATGAAGAGTTCCTTAAACTCTACACATGTCATGGCCTCTAAGTTCTTGGAGTCTTTCACCCAATCCCACCATACTTGGGATTCCCCCTCCAGCTGGAATGTAGCTAGAGTTATCTTGGTGGCGTCGGAGGTGATCTTCATTGCCCACAACACCTTATCCACTTGGCGGAACCAATGGTCAGCCACCATAGGGTCCGCTCCTCCCAAAAACACCGGAGGTTGGTGTGCTTTGAATTTCTGGAGGTTACTTGAGCCTCCTTGTCCCCCATTTGCACTAGTCTGTGCAATGGTAGCCGCCGTAGCACTAGCTTGTGCAATGGTGGCAACCGCCGTACCAATAGCCTCCATTAAAGCTTGTTGGCCAAGAGTTGGTGGTGGTTGGTTAGTGTTCCGTCCACCCCGACGTCCCCTTCCTCTAGTTTCCATCTACACACATGTCAAATAGCAATCGAACAATCACATTGTGTCCCAAAATAGGGATCATATTTAAAATTTGGAGATTTTTCTCCCTGCCTCACTAGTAGTGCTTATGCCCTCCACTAGTAAACACTTACACAATGAACCATACCGTTCATTCCTTTATTCCGAAACATACTTTGGGTTTTCTAACCTTAATGTTTCCATTCTATATACATTTTACTATGTATATCCTCATGTGTATCATTCACATAGCATGTAGCATATAACATGTAATAATGTAAGCACATAAGATGAGATGTATAATGCATGCAATAGTCTAAACACAATGCCCATCAATCTCAGGTTTTCGCATTACCTAGGGCTCTAAACCTCTTTCACCCTTGCAATAGAAGATGATAGACTCATTTCCCACAAGGCCACATAAGATCTATGACCTAAGCTTTAATACCAAGCTGTGACGCCCCAAAAATCAGGGGTCCTGTTGATCACCCGTCAACCCGCGGAATACTTGTGGAGATCATATAACTCAATACCATACCATTGTGTCCCATTTAATGGGATCTATGATTTAACAAAATCGGGTGGAGTCTCCTTTATACGAAGAGCTCCACCCAAGGTACAACCTGTATACCACACAATCATATGACCCATTCAAGGTCCAACATACCACGTTGACCACACAGGGTCCATTTGTCCATACTCCCACATCATAAGTTATGCATTAACATAGTTAATAAAAGTTCAAGGTTACAATTCTTTTATATATATTACATGTCAAACATAGTTTGAACAAAAGTTTACAAAACAGTCATGGTTAAAGGCCACATGTCGGCCCCTATTCACCCTTGAGGCCCCAAATAAGAGTCCTCTGCCGGTGTGCACCCTGCACCTGAAATATTTTTCGTATATAGTGAGCCAACGCCCAGTATAATATTTCCTACAGAAGCTACTTCCCATCCTAAGTGCATATGAAATGTGCACATACAACAAATAACCACCTTTTTCATTCCAAACAAGAATAATGCATTCAATGTTGGAACATGATAATGTCATGCCATGAAATGAGATGAGACTCACTCATACATTTACTCCCGAGTCCACACCGACTCCCACCACACAATGCGATGCATATGTGTAAAATATTTGTCTTTGATGGAATACATCCAAAGATCACCTTTTGAAAAATGCAATCCATGTTTTATAAAACCCATTCATTCTTGAATGTTTCCCATCAAATGAATATATTTTAAAACAAATCCACGTTTCTTTGTTGGGTAGCGGATTTTTGGTGTCGCACCGCCGGCTCTGCATACCGATACACTTTTTGGATTTTCACCGTCGAAGTGTATGAACCAGTGACCGGGTTTTTTACCCAAGCGAGTATCTAGCCCTACTTGCTGTACCCGACACATGTTTTTCTTGCGATTCAGTTGAACAATGGTCTAACGGTACCGAGCCCAAGTTTTTCATGCAATCGTGCGACTCAATAGGATGTTCCATCCTACTTTCCCGAGCTCACCACCAACCACCAAGGATTATGATTGACCAACCATGCAACCACACACCCATGCTCATGGTTATGGATGTGTTTACCCTGTGCATATACAATGTAATGCATCATTACAAATTACTGTCATGTTTAATATGTAATGAATATCATATGAACAGTTTCAACATATCTCATGATCAATTATATCCAAACATATAAATTTTATGATCATCATAATGCTAACATATCGTTAAGCATACATCAACATAACATTACAATTGTAAATCATATCATAAGCATGCAATTTCACTTTACCACATTTTTCAAGCATGCTATTTTATCAAACACAACTTCAATTATTCAAGGTATTTTATCGAACACCTTCAAGGCATCAATCATGTAATCACATAATTCACTCATATTCATCGTATAACTCAAGAAATTATATTAAGTGATTTCTACCATTGACCACCCATCAACCCATGGAAAGATCCATGAATGTCAGACAAACCGACATCACGTCAATAATATCCCTTTTGTCCGAGATTTTAACTCACACGTGTAACCCGTGATTCTTTATTCATTTAATCCAATTGAGGTATAACACACCTCGATATATATCATTTGAAACCAAAGAACACATAGTGATGAGTGCAAAATATTGCATATTTGAAGGCCTTATTACATGCATTTTAACTCAACTTTTGCATGTAAGTACTTAGAGTGAGCTGAAATTATGAATAATGTTGATATTTGGATGTTGCAAGTATTTATAACATAAATCAAGTATTTTAGAACCTTGCAACTGTCTTGGATGTGTGGTGATGGTATGACCACATTACATGAGGATTTGGAGGCTTAAAAGTTAAGAAATCAAAGAGGTATTGGTGTTTGGTAACAAAGGTACCAGCACTAGCTCCCTCTGGTGGAAGTACCTCTGTGTTTCTCCATTTTGACCATGATCCACCCAGAATTCTGGAAAGGTTTAAAACACAAAAGTTTTAGATCTAGATGTCATTTGTATTGTGGCAACATTTCAGCTCAATCCAACGGTTGGATCAACAGTTATGATGATTCTACGACAACTGATCCGGAGCAGAAAAGTGTACCGACTTTTCTTCACCCAATTTCTATATCCATTGCAAATCCTTTCTTATAAGATTTATTTAGCACATTTAGGCACCCTTTTCCCACACTTAACATACACTAATGGTGCATTCAACAAGATAATTTATCTCAAGTCATGCCACCCATCCTCAATGCCCCTTTTTAACTAAACCATCAATTTCAAACTAGAAATTGATTATATCCTTTCTACACCAACTCCATAACCATAGGCAAGTGAATTACATAGTTCCATATGCCTACCATTTTTTCATCCAACCAACTATGGTAGGAAAATTTTAAAATACACAAAACAATCCATGTAAACCCAATTTTCCTAGAGTTTACACTAATAACTTCGACATATCAAATGTGAGCTAAAACTTGATTTTTCTTCCTTCTCTTTTAATCTCTCTCACTTTAGGTTTCCAACAAGCAAGAACACACACACACACACTGATGTATGAGTTAAACACACTCACTTTTCTACATATTAAAGCACACATAACTTCCATCCAAAAAATTACACAAGTACTTCCACATAGCAAAACAAAGTAGGACTTGAATCAAACTCATTCTACACCTACTTCCTCAAGGCATAAAATAACATTTGCTATTTAATCACAATTCACAACACACATGTTATACATAGCTCATGCTACTAATACATTTAATTTTCAAGAGATTTCACAAGTGATTCCCACATATCACATACAACTAGAAATTTACCTAAGCCATTTCTACACCCTTTTTCATTCCCATTTTATCTATTTCACATGCATAGGTGAGTGATTTATATATATACTCTTTAATAACCCACACATTTCACATACTCTATAGGTAGGAAATGAACCAAGGTAGGAAAACTCCTACCTCTTTGAAGTGTGGAGACTTCAAAAATACCAAAACAAGCCCCAAGTTCTTGATTTCACAAAAATTTGCCTTTGAATCTTCGTTGAAAATCGTTGTTTTTGGTATAGACACGTAGCTCTCGATGAGAAAAGCAACTTTAGTTCTTGGCTTATGTCGATTCGAACACCGTAGCGTCGTAGTTCGTAGAGAGAATGTGAGTTTCTCTTCTTTTTCCCTCTTGCTCTCTCTTTTCTTTTAACGTGAAGACCAGCCGACAATGGTGGGGAAGAAGTCTGATTTCTTGCCCTTTTTATAGTCCCAAAATCCTTGGCTCACAATGCGCTACACAGCTCATTCTTTCCTAGTCCATTTTAACCCCGAAACGATTAAATTTCATCCCGATTTAAGTTTAAAATATTTTTATTTTAAATTACCTCAAATTATTTTCCAAATTTTAAAATTTTTGCCAAAATCCCATTTTTTGGGTCACCCGAGGCTCAACCACATCGAAAAACGTAAAAAATTCAACTACCTCGTAATTCGATGAAATTTGACAAGATAACTAAATTTCGCGAGACGAATCCCACGGTGAAGTCCGTTTCGTCATCCGAGTTTCAAAAAATTTTAGGTTTTTGACCTATACTGTAGCGACAAAATTACCGTTTTACCCTTATTTTCAAAAGTTTAAATTTATTGGGTTTTACAACCCGTTGGTCGGAATCCTTCATGTCAGGAATTAAAGTTTATCTACGCGAGGAGGGCTACGACTACGTACCAAAAATCATGAATTTCATCGAATATTCAAGATTTGAGCTTGATTTGTGTTTTTGAAGTTTTCTACCGTTGTTTTACGCTTCAAGAGGTAAGATTCTTTTCCTAATTAGGCTTATTTTCAACCTAGTATTCCATATGATATGGGTAGCATGACTTGACATAAAGTTTCTGGTTTAATGTACTCCTAGTGTAAATAAAGTGTGGGAAATGTGTATAGAAATTTACTAAACCAATCTTACATGAATTGGGTTTGTAGAATTTACTTGTTTGGTAAATTCATGAAAAATATAGGCACTTGAAATGTGGAAAATGGGTATTAAGAATGATTAAAATCAATTATAGCATGAATTGGGTATGTAAAAATCACTTGTGATTTCTTGAGAAATGTGATTATTTAGGCATAATATGTGTTACATAATTTTGTGCCTTGAAGGTGTTTGATAAAATGCCTATTTAGATTAAGAATGTTTTTTGCATTGATTATGTTATAACATGCTTGGAATATATATAGAAAGGGTAGGGTGTTAGAGATGAAATATAATGTTTAGCACTTAGCTATGGTACTTGAAATGTGAGAAATGGGTACTAAAAATGATTAAAATTAATTCTAGCGTGAATTGGGTATGTAGAATCACTTGTTGTGATTTCTTGAGATTTGTGATGAAATTGGGCACATTATGTATTTACATGATTTGGTGCCTTGAAAGTGTTTGATAAAATGCCTATGTGGATTAAGTTTGTTATTTGCATTGATTATGCTATAACATGTTTGAAAATTGATGTTGAGAAATGTTGATATATGCAGATGATATATTGATATTGATGATGGTTATATACTTATGATGCAATTTACCATAGAAAAGGTTGTTAGATATTGAATTATTCATAATGTGCTTGTAACATATTGAACACGGTATTGTAATTGCAATTGAAATCTTGGTTGCATAAGTATATGAAATGCAATGGTTTACTACTTTTGCATATTGCACGGGTAACATCATATTCATGGGCATTTGACATGAGTATGGGTGTGTGTGCATGTTGCTGGATCAAGCACCATTCTTTGTGGTTGATAAGTGGGCTCGGTATAGTCAGATCAAGGTTCGACAAAGTTGCACGGGTTGCATGAAGAACTTGTGTCGGGTATAGCAAGCAAAGCAAGATTCTCCCTTGGGTGCAAGGCCCAATTACTGGTTTATACACTTCCGCCAGTAAAAGTCCAAAAAAGTGTATTGGTGTGCAGAACCAGCGGTGAGACACAAAAATCCCGCTATCCAACAAAGACAAATGGTTTATTTTAAAAGGTCATTGGATGTACAACATCAATGACGAGAGCTTGCAATGCCCGATTTTATACTCATAGCATTGCTTGTGTTATGGGAGCTGGTAAGGGCTCTGGTTGAGTTATATGTGTGAGTCTTCTCTCATATCATAGCATGACATTGAGGATTCCATTGTTGAATTGTATATTCTTGAAGGGAGTGATTGTTGCTTGCGAATTGGATGTGAACATTTCATATGCATCTAGGTTGAGAAGTAGCCTCTTTAAGAGATACCCTATTGAGCGTGACTCACCCTTTATGGGGATAATATTTCAGGTGCGGGACATGCGCCTGCAGACGGCTCTTGTTCAGGCCCTCATTGATGAAGAAAAGCCAAAATGTGGCTTTTAAACTATGTTTTTGTAAAACTAAGATGTCAATTAGCTTTTGGGCTTTGTAATAGAACTCATATGGACTATGTTTAGTGTAAAATTGCATATTGTTATATGAGTATGGATAAATGGACCCAGTGTGGTCAATGTTGTATGATTGCACATGTTGTGTTTTGGGTAGAGCTCCCCGTATAACGAATACTCTGCCCGAACTTTTTTAAATTATGGATCCCAATAAATGGGGTATAACAACGTGATATTGAGTTACACGGTATCCACAAGTATTCTGCGGGTTGATGGATCATCAACAGTATAATTATGAACACCTAGATTTTGGGGCATCACAACTGGTTTTGTACAAAGGATAATTAATACTAACACCATATAAACATAACTCTATTTGCTTGTACTAGTCTATAATATAACCTCAAACACATGGTCATTGACATGGAGGTAATGATAAATCTCAAAAGTCCAATAGATCCATGTTCCTTGCATACTATTACTTTATTTAATAATGAAAGAGACATAGAAAAATTGAAAAACAAAAATCAACATGAAATAAACAACCAATTATTCTAGAAATAATATATATATATATATATATATATATACACCAAAGACCGTCAATTGGTATCAGAGCCATTTTGACAGTTTGGTTATTTGTTTAACCTCACTCCTTGATAAATCTCTAAAGATTCATCTAGTAAAGTCCTTATAAGTCTTATTTCATTGGCACCTAGTTGTACCACCCATTAGGTTTCTCGAATCCTAGTGTAAGTCCTTGAGAGAGGCAGAATAGAAGACATAGGGGCATAACCTAGGTGTATGCATATTTAGGTGGCTATGTTCAATGAATTAATATTTATGAGTTATTTACATAGTTGAACAATTTTAAATTTAAAAATGAGTAGGTTATTCAGATATAATTCAATGACTAGCTTATCTAGAACCTCATTCAATCCTATACCATCAATAGTACACGAAGAAGAACATGGATATCATGAGTCAAAATAGACTGGAATGAATGGAATATACCTAGAGGACAAGTAAAAGAAATATACAAAACAAACTGGATACCAACAACTTTCAAATTAGAATCACAAGTACATACTATTGAACAAGTTTATGCACTTACCAAGGAGCATGAAACTTGTCAATTGCTTAGTAAAGAATCAAAACCATCAAATTACTATGGTCAATTTAGATGGTATCCAACAGTTTCCTAATGGATCAGTAAGAATCTCCTTTGATAGTAAAAGATCTAATAGATATAGTAAATTATTCAAATTAATGAAGGAAGAAAATTTGAATCTACATATTCTAGTGTGTCTAGAAGAGATAAGAATTTAGCAAAAGAATTAGATAAAGGGTTAAAGTTAAAAGGTATTGATACTTCTTCACTAATTAGTAAACCATGTTACACACCTCATTCAAGGTTTCAAGAAGAAGAAGATGAAGACTCTTTGCCTTCTCCTTCCATGACTGATATGGAAAGTAATGTAGTAAACAAACAATTAGTAAAACAAATGAATTATTCATAATGGATGTGGATAGATTATATAATGAATTCAAGTCTGAAAAGAATAAATCTAAAAGACGAGAATTTAACAATAAATACAGTGATAGTAAACAAGAAAGAATATTTGAAAAATAGACTGAATTCATGAATGAAATAAGATGTGAAATCTATTTCTTTTATTACTTAGAATACCATTACAAATCAGTAAATGTAATAACAAAACACAAATGGAAGAAATAAGATAATTCCACAATATCTTCGAGTCATCCTCCAACAAAAACCATAGTAATTAGTCACAAGGATTTCGAAGTAAAAGCATCACTATTCAAGTAACCTTCAGGAATTGAACCTAAAAAAAGAATAATTTAGCAGAATAACTTTACCAATCAATGTTTAAAATGGATTGTAGCACAATTAGATAAAATTGAACACAAAAATGATGATTTGAAACCATCAACAAGTAAAATATTAGAGAAACCTCTAATACAATTACCGGAAGACAGAAGTAAACTTGGTATTTCTATTAAAGACACTTAAAGACTTCAAAAAATTGAAGAAAAAATGCAACAGCTAGAAGTTCATCCAACTTAATCCCAAGTTAATACTATACATCAGAATTATGAGAATTCTGAAGACAGTAAATCCCAAGAAACTAGTCAATCATAAATTTCTATTGATTCTGAAATCAAAAAATTGGAAGAACAGTTTGATAGTCAAAATATTAACAAGTTAACATTTTCAAGATATAATCCTACTAGTATTACCAAAAATTGGTATACTAAACCTACACCTCCTGATCTTATGTATGAAGAAAGGAATATTATTAATCAGTTTTAAGTCCAATCCAATAAACTATCTGAGTGGAACACAAATGGATTAAGTGGACAAGAAATATTAAATAAAGTAAACCACATGTCCATGGTTATCAACAGCTACATTAACAATCTTGATTGTACTGAACCATAAATAGTTGATTTAATAACTTCTGTATTCACAGGCATGTTAAAAAATTTGTGGGATAACTACCTTAGTCAAGAACTAAGAGATGGCATCAAACATGCTATCGAGTTAGATGAAGATAAAAATTATATCTTCAATGAAAGGACAGGAAGAGCAAAAATAGATGGAGTAAACACCCTAATCTACACACTAATCAAACATTTTGTTGGTAAACCAAGTAACATATCATCTCAAATTCATGATCAATTATGTAATTTGAGATGTCTAACCTTAAGTGATTTCAGATGGTGCAATGATGTATTCACCTCAAGAGTAATGCTCAAAGGAGACTATGAAAAGTCTTTCTAGAAAGAAAAATTTATTAATGGCTTACCTAATCTATTTGCACACAAGATTACAAAAGCACTGAGAAAACCAAAAGGAATCATTGAATATGATCAGTTAATATATGGTGACATTATCAGTACCATTCAACAAGAAGGATTAAAAATGTGTATTGATATGAAAATTAGTAATCAAATGAAAAATGATAAAAAGAAAGCTAAATATGAATTAGGATATTTCTGTGAACAATATGGTCTACCTTCAGTAGCACCATCTCACAGAAAACATAAATCAGTTAAATCTTATAGTAGAAGTAAACATTACTATAAGAAAAGTAAAAAGAATTTTCCAAAAAATGATTACTATGAAAAGTCAAGTAAAAAACACAAAAAATTTCATTAGTCTAGGACTTATAAGAGAGATAAAATTAAAAAAGATATTGAATGTTTTAACTGTGGTAAAAAGGGACATATCAACCCAAAATGTACAGTAAAAAAGAACATAAAACAATTAAACTTGTCTAAGGAAGATGAAGAAAAAGTACTAGCAATCCTTAAGTAAACTAACTTAAGTCAAAATGAAGAAAGTTCAGATGATTCAAGTAATCTTGAAAGTTCTTCAGATTATCAGTCAATAGATAGCAATTCAAGTGATCCTAACATAAAATTAGGATGCAAAGATAATTATTGTAAAACAATCAAAGTTTTAACCAAATAAACTGAGGAAGAAAACATCCTCATAGATCTTATTAGTAAAATTGAAGATGCTGAGTTAAAAGTAAAATATATCAAAAAACTCAAAGACTTGTTTGTCAATAAAGACATTAAACAATCTTTTAGTGAAAAACAGTTAATTAGCTTCAATAAAACTATGGAGCGATTCAGTAAAGAAAAAATAGAAAGAATTAACTTTACAAGATCTCCAAACTACAAGATAAAAAGTTAGAGGAAGCTTTAAACCTTCTCCACACTAGTAACAAATTAAGAAATCTAGAACTTAGCTTCCGGTCAATCTGAAACCAACTTCGATAGTTCACATAGTTCAACAAGAACATGCTCCAAGTAGATACCCATAACCTCCACCTCTAATGTGGAACCCTTGGGTGTAACGAAGCTACCATCTGACGATGGATGTTCACAAACAAGTGACAATGATAATAGGTTAAACTTAATAAACAAGTTAAATCTACAAAAAAATGGCACTCCAAAGTCAAAATCAGTAATGATAATGATTTTGAGATAGAAGTCATAGCTCTTATAGATACTGGTGCAGATCTGAACTGCATACCAGAATGGCTTATACCAACCAAGTATTAATTACCATAAGACAACTGAAATACTTAGTTCGGCAAATGGTAATAAAATTAGTACAAAATATAAGTTACCAAATGTACATATTTGTCAAGACAATGTATGCTTCAAAACATCATTTGTCTTAGTGCAATATACAACAGATAAAATATTCTTTGGTATACCATTTATATACCTCCTATATGATATGGAATGAGTATCTACCAAACCTTTTGGTCAATCAGTAACTTTTAGGTTCTCATCTAAACCTCAAGTAAAAGAATTAAAAAGACTCAAAGATTATTCGATCTATAAGTTCCTTAATTTAGTAACTCAGAAAATTAATCAAGTAAAATTTCTTAAAGAAAAAATTAATTACAAACGGATTAAAGGACAGTTAACCAAAAAAAAATCAAAAGATTGCAATATTTAGGGAAAAGTTAGAAAATGAAATATGTTCTAACCTACTTAATGCTTTCTGGCATATGAAGAAACATATGATAAAATTTCTTTATATCAAAGGTTTCAGTGAACAAAATATACCTACAAAGTCAAAACCTATACAGATGAACCATGAAGTAATGGAAATCTATAAAAAAAAGATTTCAGAATTACATAGTAATGGTATCATCAGAAAAAGTAAATCACCTTGGTCCTATCCTGCTTTCTATGTCATCAAAAATATAGAATTAGAAAGTGGAGTTCCAAGACTAGTAATCAATTATAAACATTTGAATGCAGTGTTAGAATGGATCAGGTATCCAATCCCAAACAAACAAGATTTAATAAAAAGATTGAGTAAAACATTGATCTTTTCAAAATTTGATTTGAAAAGTGGATTTTGGCAAATTCAAGTAAACCCAGGAGAAAGGTATTTTTTTTTCAGGAGAAAGGTATAAAACTGCATTTACAACACCCTTTGGTCATTACGAATGGAATGTAATGCCCTTTCGATTGAAAAATACGCAAAGTGAATTTCAAAATATAATAAATGAAATATTCAACCCAGTAAGTCATTTTGCCATTGTATACAGAGATGATGTCCTCATCTTTTCCAAGTCAATAAAAGAGCATTGGAAACACCAATATGCCTACTTAGAAATAATTAGGCACAATGGTCTAATCATCTCTTCTAGTAATATCACGTTATTTCAAACTTTAGTCAGATTCCTTGGATATAATATCCAACAGTCAACTATCATTCCCATCAGTTGGTCTATCCAGTTTGCAGACAAATTTCCTGACGAAATCATAGATAAAACTCAGTTATAGAGATTCTTAGGACCTTTGAATTATGTCTCAGACTTCTACCAACATCTCAGAAAAATAGTCATGCCTTTGTATGAAAGACTAAAGGAAAACCCTCATCCTTGGTCATCATTTCACACTACTATAGTCAAACAAATCAAGAAATATATCAAGACCTTGCCTTATCTTGGTATTTCCTCAGAAAATTCATTCAAACTGAGGCCTCCAACATTGGTTATGGTGGTGTCCTTCTCCAGAAAGTCAACCTTACTTAGAGCAAATTGTTCGTTTTTACGCTGGGATTAGGAATAATGCACAAAGTAATAATAGTACTATTAAAAAAGATATTTTATTTGTTGTCATTTGTATCTCAAAATTCTAGGATGATATATTAAATCAGAAATTTTTGGTCAAAGTTGATTGTAAATCAACAAAACATGTTTTGAAACAAGATGTTAAAAACATTGCTAGTAAGCAAATTTTTGCTAGATGACAATTAATTTTAAGTATTTTCTATTTTGATATTGACTATATAAAAGGTAGTAATAATTGTATTCTTGATTTCTTAACCCGTGAATTCTTACAGGAACCTCATGACCGATAAAAAATACAGTAAACCCATTACCTCATCTAAAAAACTGGGTAAAGACCATGGTAAACAACTAGCTTTGCCTAGCCCAAGTCTAGAGTCTAGTCAATTACCACCAATTGACCAAGTAAATTGAGGTCATATCCTTGGGAACATAGTCAGACCAACCTTTTCATCAACCCTAATAAACCTAAATACAATAACAAGCCTATATCAAGCCCAACCTATATCCGCAGTAAGGCCTTCCCAATTAACCCAAACCAACAAAACTGAGTACATCACAAAACCTATAGCCCATAACTTGTTCATTATTGAACCAGTTCATGACCACTTAACCAATGTAAAAGACATAGTCAATGCCTATCTTGAACTAGGTTGGAATTTTATTCCACTTGATCCTGAGAAAACATTCCAGTTTTACCAAGACATCCTATTTCATACCTAGTCAATTTTCATCAAACATATCCCTAATAGGAATGATCTCAGTAAGATTGTATCATCGTTGTCTATATAAAAGTTTATTTCTCTAAAAGAGTGGGGATCACATCCTTCCTATTCTGAGATCTCCCTAGCCATAACATGCAGTTTAGTTATTATGACTACAAGGAGTCATGGTTTAAATTGATATTCTATCAGGATTGGTCTTATACTCATTCCTGGTTCCTTCTATTTTCTAAGGATTTCAAGAGCTAGATTCTTTCCTGGTTTTTACAATGGTGGCAGATGCACGGCCCCATGATTGAAATGCTCCCAACAAATCTTCAAGATCAAGCAATCTATTTCTCTTACTGTTTTAAAGTTAGTCAACATGATTCAAAGTTCCCTGCATTGCTCCTTTTTATAAGTAAATACAAGGTTCCTTGTATTTTAAAATGGCAGTACTTCATTACTACTAACACAACTACCTGACAATTCCTTGTCAAATGGTGGCCTAAATTCGACCACCAACGAATTATTGCCCAAGTCAAAGGAGAATTCCCAGTAAAGGTTCCTATTCCAGTAAAAATTACAGGTTTAGTTACCAATACACCACCAGTGATCAAGTCAACAATGTCGGCACCTAGAGTCTCCACTCAGGATGTTCAGACATTACCAGAAAAGAAATCCAAGTCTCCATCAAAGAATTCAAGTAAACCACAGAAGAAGAAATCATCCCAGTTAATTGAATTGGCCCAGCAATTACTCTAGTAAGCTAGCCAAGACGATGATGACTCTTCTGCCTCATCACAAGCTTCAGTAAACCAGTCATTCAACCCATTTCAGAATGCCCAAAATCCTGATGATGCCTATGACTTCTCCAACCCGTGATTCCATGTGCATAAAGACTTCAATCACTACTTTCTTCATTAAAAGAAAGAAAATCTGTCTTTTAGCACGCCTGATGGAATCATCCTAGTAACAAGATTCCTTTTTCTCCAAAAAGAGACATCAGTCAACAATAACTAATCAGCTTTCCACCAAAAGGAGGAAGTAGTCAACTTTTCCACTGCAAAGAGGAATCAGTCAGCAATCAAGACTCAGTTGTCAAATGGTCCTGCATAGAAGTCAGCATATACCTGAGTAAAAGAGATTCACTCCACCAAAAGGTGATGTGAATAAAGTAAAAGCACCAAATAGTCAAAAGAGAAATCATTTCAAAGATTCTCTCCATAAATCCTTAGGCCTATAAAAGGATATTAGTAATTCAGCTAAGGGGAGGTAAAATCGCCAGCACCTAGTTCACTCTCATATTTCTTCTTTGTATTCAAAAATTCATATGATGCGAAAGAAGATCTATCTTCAGGTAACTAATTGTAAGTTAATTTCTAGTAAATTGTACTTGTTTTAATTTGAATTCAGTTTATAAATTGAATTCATTTAGTAAAATATTTATTGTGTAATATCTGATTCTTCTTCTATCCCTTATACTACTTTGATGCTTCACATGCTTCCGCCTTCTTTGCTCTTCCTATCTTTTCATTGAAGATAGAATTTTTATCTTCATGCTTGATGCCATCTCTTAAATCTGAAAATTTTCAACTATGTAAATAACTCATAAATATTAGTTCATTGAACATACCCACCTAAATACAATACCCCTAGGTCATGCCATTGTCTCCTCTATTCTGCCTCTCTTTGGGACTTCCGCTAAGATTTGAGAAACCTAATGAGTGGTACAGCTAAGTGCCAATGAAATAAGATTTATAAGGAATTTACTAGATGAATCTTTAGAGATTTATCATGGAGTTAGGTTAAACAAATATAAATCGACAATTAATTAACAAACCGTCAAAATGTCTCTAATAACATATATATATATCTGACTAAATTTTGATTGTACCCGAATAATGAAAAAAAAAAAGTGATTTAAAAAGTAACGTAAATGTTACCCAAATCATCTAACCAGATTAACCCCAAATTTTCACCTGAAAAGGAATGTACTAAAGTAAAAGAGAAATCATGTTGTTAAACTCGCCAAAAAAGCACATCGTTAGCAAATATGATCTCAATCCACATGTGCATGCTTTATTTAGGAAACAAATTAAAAAACTTATCAACAAAAAATCATTGAGATGTGTTGACATTATTCATAGCCATGGCCTCCGACCATTGAAGCTATTTTTTAGGGCCATTACTGTGATCATGGCCTTTACCCTAGAGATGCGTAGATGTGTGTTAAACCGTCTCCAACTGCTAGCTTATAATGTCATGTCTCCTTGATTCCTAAGATTCTTATAGTTCTACTTCCCTAACCGTTCTATCAGTCATGGACTCTCACAGACTTTTTCATAGCCATTGGATCTCTTTCACGCATCGCCCTCTAATTTTGCTATTTTTGGGAATAACAAGAGTGAAGGAATGAAATGATCAAAACATAAAATAAACAGTAAAATTCAAATTTGTAAAACACGCTACTAACAAATTTATGTTATTCAATTCAAAAATTTATGGATAGAGGCACAGTAATTTATGGATAGGGACATAGTGCAATGATAGAGTTTCACCATAAAAAAGAAGGGAAAGTCTCATAAATGACCCTTGAACTTTAGTCTTTTTTTTTTAAAATTGCAACCTAAAATTTTAATTTTTTAATGTACCCCCTGAACTATGTAAATCATTTTAATTAGGTCCTTCTATTAGATTATGAGGTTAAATGGGGATGAAACTCTAGCGTTGGCCCCTAGTGGCGGCCATTTTAGTCCATTCAAGTAATATGTATAGTTGGGTTGAAGAAAGGGTGCTAAAATCTCCCTCTCATTCTCCTTTGTATATTACTCCCATTGTAGCAAAGAATAAGTGGCTCTACTAAGGCCAGTTGACTGTCTTGGTGGGAGAGAGAGAGAGAAAAAAAAGGAAAGCAAGCCAAGGATATTTAATGCCACTGTGGGAGAAGAGCTATAATGAAGGTAGGAGGTTCTTCTCTTGTTCCATGTCTATGGTCAGTTTCATCATTTTTCTATCTCATTTATTTCAATTATAGTAAAAATCGGATACAAACAACCCAAAAAAGTGTGCTACGTACTAGAAATTCAGAATTACTCCAACACCCAACACTACTAAATTTTTGGGCAATAACCAAGGTGACAAAAAATTAGTCCAATACCCAATACCCATGCTTCTGAATCTACAAATTTACAGGCATGAGTTCTACAAAAAAAAAATTACGTGTATGAGTGAGAGAACACATACAAGAAACTTGTTCTAGATGGAACACAACACTGATTGTCCACAATAACCAAGTCATTTTGGTTTAGTCTAATCAACAAATGGGAGGGAGATGAACAATCTAGGTATGTGTGGGATGGAGATTTGGGAAGGAGATGAACAATTTCAAAGTTTAGATATGGGATGGCAATGAAGGATTTGGGAGTCTAGTATGAGATACATATCTAGGATAGAAATGAAAGATTTGGTAGAGATATGGGAGAGCGCTTTGGCGCCCTTTCTTCAACCCAACTATGCATATTACTTCAATGGACTAAAATATCATCCATCAGATACCAACATTACGGTTTCATCCCCATTTGACATAAAAATCTCACAAAAAGGACCTGATTAAAACGATTTACATAGTTCAGGGGGTACATTAAAAAAAATTGAAGGTTTAGGGTGTAATTTAAAATGAAGACTAAAGTTTAGAGGTCATTCTTGTTGTTTACCCAAAAAAGAAAGATCATAAAAAAACTTAGACACAAAAGTTAAAATACTTTAAAATCAAATTGTCCCAAATACTTTAACTCATATTATAATATCGAAATCTTCAGTGTAATTTAAACTTGATAATGCATTTATATTTAATTACATCATATTTAATACTTAAAAGTTCATTAAACTTAAAAGACTAAAATTGGTAAGCATAGTAGATACAAATGATTAAAAAACAAGACTAATTATATCTTTCTACTAAAATAAAGGCAAATCAAAAGCATTTAGATTTGACTCCGATGAATTTTTATACTTTGAATTGAAATTCTTGCATAACAACTTTATTACTTTTTATATCCACTATTATGTTATCACTTAACTATTATAATTCATTCAATTATGCAATCAGATGTGTTCTCTATCATGTCTGTCATAATTACTAAAATAAATGTCAAAATTCTAAGTAAACTCATGAATATATCATGCCTTTTCTTGTATTTACTAAAAAATAGGGTGGGCATAATTTAAAGTATTAAAAAAATAGTTAAAAATTATATAGGTAATTTTAAGAAGAAACAAGTTGATGGTGAGCATGTGCCCCAGGTCATAATTAAGGTAGCTCCACCCTTGCAATTACTGTAAAACCCGGGAAAAAATTTAAACTTTTTCAGAAAAAGGTAAAATAGTAATTTGTTACTATAATGCGAGTTTAAAATCTATATTTTTCTAGAGCTCAAATGACGCAACGAACCTTACCATTGGATTCGTACCGTGAAATCGAGTTGCCCTGTCAATTTTTGTCGAATTCTGAGATAGTCAGATTTTACACATTTTACGAGACAATTGGGTGACGAATGACCTTTCAAAGGTCCCCAAAAATAAAATTAATTTGAACTTAAACCGGGATGAAATGAATCATTTGGAGACGAAAAACGGACATAGAAGAAAGAAATATATGGTGCGACGTGGACCGCACATTTGAAACTATAAATATCAACTAATCTGATTTTTTTGAAGAGATATTTCTGCTGAAACCAGAAGGTTTGCTGGTCTGAACGTTGGAGAGAGAAAAAAAAGTGAGGTTTCAAGTTTCTGCCTTCGATTCACAGAGTTCTGTCGGTCGGAATCCTTCGGACCAAGAGTTAAAGTCGATCTCCTCAACGAAGGCTACGCCTATATACCAGAAAGAACTGATTTCACCGAAGATCCACAGACAAAATTTTGGAGAAATTAAAGTTTTGGGCTAGAATCGTGTTCTTGAAGCTTCCTACGGGTGTTTTACGCTTTAAGTGGTAGAGTTCCCTCCTACTTTGGTTTATTTTTATCCTATGTTGTCCATAGGAAATGGGTGGACTGTTTTGACTGTTTTTAACACTTGCCTATTATAATTTGTTTAATGAAAATGAGTAGGCTCAATTCTAGTGTGAATTGGTAGTTAGAAATTGCTAGTTTGTGATTTATTGGAAGTTTTGATAATTGAGTATGTGAAAATCATTGAATCTGATTTTTTTTGAATTAGGTGATAAATTTGGGCATTTTATGTGATTACATGATTTGGTGCCTTGAAGGTGTTTGATAAAATGGCTATATGAAATAAAATGTGTTATATTGACATAGATTATGTAATAACATGCTTATGTTTGGTTGTTAAGTATAAAATGTTGATATATGTTCATTGATATATTATTATTATGTTAGATAAAGGTAATTATATGCACATGATATAATTGGCCTTGGTATATTGATATACGATTAAATTGGTTTATGTGGGCATGCTATATGTTTATATTATGCCTTGTGATTAAGTGTGATTGGCATGAAATTGTGAAATACCATACTTAAGCCTTGTGTTGGGAATAAATGTTGATACATGCTAGTTGATGTATTGACATGATAATGAATTTTGGTGATTATATGCATGTGATATAAATTGTCATGGAACATGTAGACATGTGGTTGAATTGATCATTTGGCATCATTGCATATTGGGCATGGTGTTGGCATCACATTCATGGACTTTATGCATGAGTGTGGGTGTGTGGGTGCATGGTTTAATCAAACATCATACTTGGTGTTTGATGGGTGGGCTCGAAAAAGTTGGATTGAAGATTCGACTAAGTCGCATGGTTACATGCATGAAAAATTTGTGTTGGGTATAGCAAGAAGGGCTAGATTCTCCCCCGGGTGCAAAATCCGGCTATTTAGTTCACACACTCCCCTCAGGTGAAATTTCGAAAAAGTGTGATGGTGTACGAAATCGGCAGCTGTGATACCAAAATTCGTTTCCCAACAAAGACACAAGATTTTGTTTTATAAAACACTCATTCAATGGGTAACATTCATAATGATTTGGTTTTATAAATACATCACTTTTATTTCAAACAATCATTGGATGTATTTTTCGTCAATTGACGGATTCATTACACATGTGCATTGCATTGTAGTGTAGGAGTTGGTGAGGACTCTGGTTGAAGTTGCATAAGTCAGTATCATCTCATATCATGACATGACATGGTAGAATTCTAATCTTGAATTACATGTTATTATTTGGAATGGATAATGGTTGTTGATTGTTGCATATTCACATTTCATATGCATCTATGTTGGGGAGTAGCCTCTGTAGAAGATACTCTATTGAGCGTAACTCACCTTATAAGATAAAACATTTCAGGTGCAGGATATACACCGGTGGACGGCTCTCATTTGGAGCCTTAAGGGTGAAGAGAGACCGACTTTTGACTTTTAGTCCTTTTTTTTTACTAACTTTTGCAAAGTTAGTTTTGGACATGTAATGTATGTAAAAGAATTGTAATCGAACTTATATGGACTATTTTTAATATAACCTTGCATGTATCTATATAAGTATGGATAAATGGATCCGGTGTGATTAATGTTTACTCATAAATGGACTCGGTGCGGTCATTGTTTTATATTTGGCCTTAAATGAGTAATGTTAATATATATTGCACATGTTGGATTTTGGGTAGAGTTTTTCGTACAAAGGAGACTGCCAGAATTTTATTAAATTAAGGACCCCGATTTTTTTGGGGCGTCATATTTACTTCACTTGTTTTTAGGATAAATTATATTGACACCTCCTATAGATTGATCTAACTACAAATACATCCCTTTAATTTTTTAAAATTATACTCACACCCCTTATCAAATCTAAAATACAACAAAAAATGCGATTTTTCAAAATTACCCTTACTATACATCATTATTTATTTATCATCCTCTCATATATTTAAATACTAATAAATGGGTCATTTTTTGATTTAATTCTCCAAACCCGAAATTGACACAATCAACCCGTCTATCTTCTCATTTGTATGTTAATACGAACAATACGTAATTGATACGATCAACATTATTGATATTATAAAAATAAAATATTAATTATTTATTAATGTTTATTAAACATTGACATAATTATTGTAAAAAAAATATTTTTACTAATTATTATTGCTATGTTTATTAAGTTAATTTTTAGTTTATAAAAAAAGTATGAGCATGGATTCAATTAAGTGATAATATAATCTTAAACTTAAATTTTTGTGTTAAATATTTTTATTCAAAGTTTATATGGGTCAACAGAAATACGAGCACACTTGCAACCCAGGCAAAATATATACCCCAAACGTTAGGAGTTCAACTCTCGCTGGTGTCTCTTAGGCTTAACTAATACCTGTAGTTTGCAGGTGATTGCAGGTATCTGATGTTTACTCTCATTGGAATGGGTCCAAAGTGGCCCTGCCTTGGAGCGATTCTACGTTATTAAAAATATATATATATGAACAGGACATGAAAATAAACATGTTATTCTAATTTTGTTCAGGGGTAATATGAGTAATAAAGTGTAAAAATTTGATGATATAATCACTTTTTTGACATTGTCAATAACGATGCTAACCATATGAGAGTTTGTGAAATGGGTAGGTAAACAGCAAGGGGTGTTAATGTAATTTCTAAAAATTGAGGGGGTGTGTTTATAATTCGACCAATTTATAAGTAGTGTCAGTGTAATTTATTCATTTTAAAGTATTAAAAAAATATTTAAAATATATATAGATATTTTTAAGAAAAAAAAATGTTCAGGGTGGGCATGTGCCCCATGGCATAATTAAGGTGGCTCCACCCTTGCAATTACTTCACTTTTTTTTTTTTAGAGGAAATTGTGAAAATATATACCATTTCATATTTATTTGTGTAAAAGTACCTCAATATAAAACATATGTGTATAAGCACCTTTGTGTGTAAATATTTGGTGAAAAGATACACTTTTACTGATTTTTAAATTTTTTTTTACATAATTACCCTTTTCCTTTATTAATGGAAGACAAATCTGACAGTTATATTAGGGATTCAATTTCCTAAATTTATGAATAGCAAATAAATTATTCAAACATTCTTATTCCAAAATTTATGGCAATTATTTTAGGAATTCAATTTCCTAAATTTGGCAGTTATACAATTATATATATATATATATATATATATATATATATATCTTCCTCTTTCATTCAATTGAAGATATTTAAACTTTCATTTTTATTCAAACATTCATGTCTTACTCACATTTGTATAATTTATTTGTTTTTGTTTTTTTATAAATAGAAATGAGGAATATATGTTTTCACCTTATATAATATCATTGGCTGTTATGAATGTTTTTTCTATGGATATTTTAAATTTAAATTTATATGTATAGTATTCAATATGTTTATAAGTAACAATGGTACATGTCGCATTGACACAGTGGTACACAACAATATCACAGTGCTACAAGAATGTGTCACACTTATACAAGCCAATTTCACACTGATAACAACAAATGTCACACTGCTACAAATCAAATTCATACTGCTACAAACCAATGTCACATTACTATAAGTTATTGTCACACTGCATATATTGACATGGCACAGGGCACAACAAAATATCACACTGACACAATATACAAAAAAATTGTATGACACACACATCATGAATAACTAAATATAATGTAAATAAGATTACATAGTATCAAAAACAAACAAACAAAATAGAGCGAATTGTGTTTGTGGGTGGAATTAGAGTTGCGAGGAGGTGGTGATGTTGGTTGTGGTCTTGATCAAATAGTATATGTGGAGTTAAAAGGTTTTGAGGGCGGTGATGACGGGTAAAGTTTGATGTGAGAATGCAGTTGTATATGACCTATTTAATTTTTTTTGGCTAATGATCGAACACTTGGTGCGCATGTAGTACCAAGCACCAGAAACAGAAAGGTAATTGAGGGAAAAAAAAGTAAATAAAATAAAAACGTTGGGAGAAACAACGTTTTTCTTGAGTTATCAACTTCTTTTCCAAAAACTTCAATTATCTCGACCTTCGTTCTTCTACACAATTCTATATGAATTGCTTAACGCAGAATGGGCAAAGAGATGAAGAGACTAAAAAAGGAAGAAAAGCTTGAAGTTCAATAAAGGTCAAGCATGCAGGTCATTGTACATAGAATCGGCAAACTTGTTCTCATGGAAATTTTTATTGTCTCTATAACACATTCCGTCTTTTACTCACTCACTATCCTCTTTTTTCGTTCGTATTTCAAAAATTCCTGAATAAATGGGATTTCGGTTTTCCATTTTCAGTGGAAGAGAAGCTTCTACCAGTTGGTTTTCCAAATTCGTATCACATTCATGTTGGGAAAAAGTAAGGACATGATGGTCTTTCTAACATTCAAGTGGACTTCCACACCTAATGTTTTAGTTAGAGTACTTTCAGCCCATTATGTCTAAAAATGTGTACCGGCCCACTTAAGTACCTTTTTTTATCTCTACAAGTCAATCCAAAATTCTAATATCTGAGTTAATTGATCGTGCTTTGACCAGTAAAAGAAAATTTGATTGATCGTGTTAAAAATTATCAATTCTTAAGGACGAATTAATTAAAGTGCAATAGGTGCGATGTCGTTCGGCAAATGTCGTGCTCTATGCCATTTTCTGTATCATGGACCATTAGTTTTTAATTGGAATCTCAAGTAGGAGGATAGATCAAATGATTGATAATTTGATTAACATGAATTAGTCCCATTATGTCGTAAGAGCCTACAATATTTTATATACAATATTCGATCCCCACATAGTAAAAGACATGGTGAGGGCCATACATTGATTAATAATTTCACATAGATTAGGTACAGAAACAAAACACCCATACAAGACTAACTATGTGTATATATTTGTGTATTTTTTTCATTCTTTCGTTTTTTCATCTACCAAAGATATATTCATCATTTCTATTTATTATCCCTCTTACCAGCCACAAAAAAGTGAAGAAAAAATGTGGTTAAACTTTTTCATTCATCTTAGTAAACGGACTATTAAGCTCTAAAAATTCGTAGTTTTTTTCTCCAGAAAGTATGGTTTCCCTTAGGGTTCACACGATTTGATGTAGAGGTAGAGTGATTGAAAAGTAAATGGATGGAAAAGGACAAAATTAGATAAAACATTATATTTGGCTAACAACGAGAAATAGAAGAGATGAAACTTTCTTGTAGCCCACCAAAATTTATGCCTCCAATTTTTTTTTTAGAAAAGCAGACAAAAAGCTAAACTTATGTGTTGAAATACATGTTATTTACTTTAATCTCTTCTTTCCACTTTTCCATCAATGCCAAATGGAGGAAAAAGATCATCCCTCCCAATTTTCCTTCCTTTTACCAAACATAAAAAAGAGAAGGATGGTTTCTTTCCATTTGGAATAAAAAGTGCATTACTTTATTTTGTTCAAATTTTCCATCATTTTCTATGAAAATGCAATGACAAAAAATGAGTTACTCGCACTCTACGTATTGGCAAAACCCTACTTCTAAGAATTAAATAGTTCTGATTCCTTTAACACCTTCACTTTGTTGGTATATCATGATCAAAACATCTATATTTTGTTTTTAAAAAGTTTGATTATTTTATGAATTGTTGTAAAAAAAATTTAGTGAAAATTATACGATCAAAATCATCAAATGAAGTTAAACATACAGAGTATATTTAGTATTGAGGTATCCTGACTTAGTGTATCCAGTTGTTTTAGGTTTTGTTGTGATATTATGTCATTATCGTATTGTCCTGGTATTATATTTGTATTTTGCTTCTTAGTCTACAAGGAAGGCATAAGTTGGTATCAATTTTAAACTTCTCCCTTAAATTCCTCCGCATATGTACCCCAAATGTAATCTTTAATTATCAAAAACGCTGGTCCTAATAAAGGGATTGATATCTTATTCACTTAATGTTAGATCTTTTATTGTAGATTCAAGTAAGATCCACTATTTATAAATAAACCCTCAGTTATACGCAATGGGGCCTCCAATTAATTTGTTTTTTGAACGAGATAAGCTAAAAAGAAAAATATTCAAATAGCAGCAGATAAAAGTAACAACATTACAAGAGAAATTCGATCAATGGCTGATTGGGCCATTCTTTAACTTCCCCAACTAGGTCAATCTCACAACAACCTCTGTTTTTTTTTTCTTTTTTCTTTTTTTTTTCTTTTTGGACTTGTGGTTGTTACTATAATCTCAAACATACACAATTACACACGTGTGTGCCACTTAAGCTCAAATTTTATATAACAAGAGAAATTCAAAATCAGGATACATTGTCCAAAATATAAAGTTCGTTATTTTTTGGATAAAATCATATAGTTCAGGGGCACAATTATAAAATTTCCCATTAGGTTTCTAACAGTCATTAATCATTGGGCAATGTGAACTAATAACGTAGTTGAAAGTACAATAAGAGAAATATAATAGTTGAGGAGATTGTGTGAAAAAAAAAAGTGACAATGGAGTGGAGTCAAAGTCACTACAACAAAAAATATTTTTTGTGACGATTTTAAATTTGTCGCAAAAAATTTACTATTCGCGATGATTTTATAATTTTGTCGCAAATTTGTACTTTTAGCAAATTTTTTGCGACGATGTTTTAAAAACGTCGCAAAAAGTCGATTCCCTCCTACTTGTTTTTAGCGGGAGAAATGGCAGAAATTTTTTCCAACAAAACATTTTCGTCACAAATAGTTTTATCTTGTCGCAAAAATAAATAATTTACAATTTAAAGTAAAATAAAATCTAAATTTATATTTTTGCAATTTTTTACGATGTTTTTTTTAAATACGTCGGGAAAGAAAGATTCCCTCCAAATTATTTTTGCGAAAGCAATGGCGGGAGTTGAAAAATTTTTATTTACGACGTTTTTAAATTCATCGCAAAAACCCAATATCTGCGACGATTTAATAATTTTGTCGCAAATAATTATTACAGTAATTTTATTCGCGACGTTTTCATATTTGTCGCAAAAAAGTATTCCATCTGCGATGTGTTTTTGAGTTTGCCGCAAAAAATGTGAGAAATGAAAATTTTTTTTATCAAATTAAATAATAAAAAATTAAAATAAAATAAAATAAAAATTTTATTCGCGACGTTTTTATATTGATCGCAAAAAATGATACTATCTGCGACGTGTTTTTGAGTTTGTCGCAAAAAATGGGAGAAATGAAAATTTTCTTGTGTCAAATTAAATAATAAAAAATTAAAATAAAAGAAAATAACAAGTTTATTCGCGACGTTTTTAAATTCGTCGCAAAAAATATACTATCTGCGACGTTTTTTGAATTCGTCGCGAAAAATGTGAGAAATTTCAATTTTTTTTATCAAATTAAATTAAAATTTTATTTGCAACGTTTTTAAATTCGTCGCAAAAAACCTAATATTTGCGACGATTTTTTTATGTTCGTCGCAAAAAAGTGATTTCCTCTTCCTTCCTTCTAATACTAAATATATCGGGAAATGAATATTTATTTACAATAAAAAAAAATTTGTTGCAAATTAAATAATAAACTTTCACTGTGCAAATCATCTCATACCCCAAGAATCTTACCATAATCCTCATTAGCCTAGAAGCTCAGATCTAATTTCACTCATATGTACACATATTCTGCTCACCCATGTTATATTCACCATCAATGGGCCTTACTTATCTACTTGTTTCTTTGTTAATGAACGATTATACAAAGTGGCATTGTTGACTTGAGGTACTGTTGCGCTCAAGATTTTTTTTCGTATTTTAGGTTGTATTAATTGAATTACATAAGGTTCAAAAAAAGAAAAAACTGAATTGTATTGTATTTAAAAATTGTAATGTTTAAACTTCAGTAAATGATTAATAGTTGGATAACTAATGATTTATTGGACTAATAAGAAGTTATTATAATATGTTATTATTGTCTTTTTATCTTTTTTAGAATAGTATTATCAATTCAATTTTTTTGATAAACATTGACATTTGAAAGTAGTATGTAGATTATTAGATCTATTCAAATATTTATTTTTTTTTAGCAAATTTGGATATTCACTACATACCTACAAACATATAATGTAATTTGGTGATTATTTAATAATATTGAAGATAAATCCATATTCTAAATGTTAACATCATCTATAATCAACTTATTTAGATAAGAACGAATATCTATTTTAACGGATTTTTATGTGAGCTATGAAAAATAAAATTTATTAGATAATTGAATTGGATTCGGATCATATTTTTCAAATTGGATTTTAATCAAATTTATTTGTTTGGAAAGAAGATAATCAAAAGTCAAACAATGAATTTATTAGTTGAATTAATGCAATTAATAAAAAAATAAAAATAGTCTTAAAAAAAAGATAAAGTTGACATTATAAAATTTTTAAACGGTAAATAAAAAAATTAATTTTGTTTATCTTAAGTCATTTTTAATAAAATAAATTTTTTATATTTTTATATTAAATAAAATTATTATTTCGCGATATTTTTATATTCGTTACAAATGTAATTTTTGTAATTTTAAATTAGACTTAAAATATTAATTGCGATGTTTTTAAAAAATATCATGAAAAGGTAATTTCCACCAAATTTTTTTTCGCGCATACTATTCGCGACGATCTCATAATTTTGTCGCAATTTTTTTTTTACAAAATTTTTTTTGTAATTTTAAATTAAACTTAAAATATTAATTGCGACGTTTTCAAAAAAACGTCGTGAAAACGATATTCCTAAAATTTCCCTCCAACAGACTACTTATCGCACTCTATTTTCCATAGCCTCCATTTCACTTGCTAGCCAAGTTCCTCCCTACGATTTCTCTCTCTCTCTCTCTCACTGAAGCTCCAAATCACAGAAGCTCCACCTGCCTCTCCCTGCCTCTCCATCGATTGAACTCGAAGAAGCTGCCTCTCTCTACCAGTTGTCGAAGAACCAGCCACACCAGTCGTTGAAGCCACAAGCCACACCAGTCCTCAACGCCAGGCCACCGCCATAGCCATCGCCAGCAACCTAGAAACCCCCTTCGCCCCTCCCCAACCCAGAAAACACCCCCACCCGAAAGCCCCTCCCCAGCCTAGAAACCCCCAGCAATCCTTGATTTTTAATCTTTGATTCAACTCAGAGATCAAGCCGAAGCTCAGCTGAAGCTCAGGCACCAATTTGATCTTTGATTTTTCTGATTTTTTTAGTGCAAAAACAGATTATTGGTTTATTTTTTGGGTAATTTATTTTCATGGGTTGGTATGTTTGTTGTGGATTTTGTCTTATACTTTTGTTTGTGGATTTGTTAAATTCTACTCACTTTAATGTTTGACAGTTTTTTTATTGTTTGCTACGAATTTTTGTTATTTGAAGAGGAATTAGTTTTTTGGTACCGTTTCTTAATCTGCTGGGTATGTGGGTTTTTGCTGAAAATGTGTTTTATGGTCTGAGATTTTTTGCAAAATAACACTCTGCTTTGATGCATATGAGATGGCTATGCAAAGTTTCACTGAGAAAATTGTGAATTTGATGAAAAGTGAAAATTTGCTTGAGTCCCAAGGTGGCCCCATCATACTTTCTCAGGTATGGCTTCCATGTTTTGGTATTTTAATTTTCACCACATATGCACTCATGTCAAATCTGGGTGTTGAGCCATACATTAAAATAAATTCATCAATGTAGCAGTTACTCTAGAGTCTAGATAGAAAATGGAAACTTGTTGAGGATATCCATCCATTATTGCTAGAACTAAATTTCAGTTTTCACAATGATGGTACTGGCTAATTTGTTTTGTAGATTGAGAATGAGTATGGGCCACAAGGTAAGGCATTTGGAGCTGCTGGTCATCAGTGCATAACTTGGGCTGCAAATTTGGCGGTCGGGTTGGGTACAGGAGTTCCCTGGGTAATGTGCAGGGAAGAAGATGCCCCAGATCCAGTGAATTCATGGAGGGATGGGCTACATACAAGTATAACCTCCCTGGTATAAATAATCATACTTCTTTATACACTGCTAACACATATCACAGAAATTTGGTATCGAACTATGTAATTTATGTGTATATCCTATCACAAGGAGAAGGAATGAAAGGTAAGGTTCTCTAAATAAAACACACACTGAACACAACCGTTCTGGGGTATATTATTGTTCCACTTACTTTACTTCTTCACCCTCTCTTCTTTTCTTAATTGCATCTCCCGCAGAGCTGGGGTGATTGAATCTAGCTGCTCATTTAATGTTCTCGCCATTTTCTCTGGTTGTCACAAGCAGAAATACTTGATTCGGCGAAGGTGAGTAATTTTTTTCCGAACAGTAGTAGAATCTGGTTGCAATGTATCGCACCATGGGCACAACTTTTGGATGGAAGCCATAACAAATTTAGGGAAAATCCACATATAATTGTGTATTTTGTCAAATGAAAAGAGTGTTCTCTGTCAACTATAACATTGTGACCAGTCTCTGAAGTTTTGTTGTAATCATTGAATTTCTTCACTAAGAATTTCAAGTCTGTCTTGCTCTTTAGGCTATAATTGGAGGATAACTGGGTGATTGAGTACTGTGTCTTATTTTGTTCATCAATTGAAAGTTTCTGCAATTTGTACAAATCAATTTTATATATGTTGATGATACATCTATACAGTAAGATGCGATTTTTTGTCAGGCAAATTTCTATTCTCTTGAAAGTACAGAGGTACACTTCAAACTCTCTCCTTCTTTGACTATTTTTTAAATAGTCTGATCACTTACAGATGGACTGTTCACGTTACTGTTCATTACACATTCAGTTGCATTCTTTTAGCTTATGCCAGGGATTTTGTCATTCTGTCAGCTGGTTTTCTTCTCCTTCAGCTGCTAATTCCAGTTGGAATTTTCATTCTCCAGCTGAGAGTATTTTTTTGGCTATATGATTGTTCACGTCTCTTGGACTGCTCAGCTCGTTTTAGCTTCAGAATTTGGGTATATTTCAGCTGGACTGATTTTTAATGCAGCTGAGGTTTTCAGCGATTTGTTCCAGCTTGGAGAATTAGGCAGCAAAGGTTTTTTAATTGAGTGAGTTGGAAATGGAATGGTGGACATGGTACATACTAGTGATTTGTTTTTATTTCCTTGTGATCCGGATTTCTTTAACCTGCTTACTGTGTTATTGTGCAATTATCTTAGCATCTATGTCCTGTTAAATGTTCAGATGACATTTTTCGTATTTCTTACCGATTTAAAGATTCTCAGTATAAGAAAAAAACCTTTGCATGGTAATCATCACCTTCTGTTAGTTGAGATTGACATTTTCCTTTTCTTGTGGAACCTGTAGGTTCGGGAGTACATTGATGACACAGAAGATTATGTACACTTCCCCTCGTTCTACCAATACAACTATCTAACCCATTTTCCCTTAGGCCATACTTGTACCCTAGTACTACGGTGACTTCCGTTGCTTGCTTCAAATAGAGCCGAGATCCTAAATTTGACCTCTATAGCCAAACAAGTCCCAAGTAAACCACCACAAGTGTTAGAGATCAACTTACCTAAATTTAACACGAACCAAACAATCATTAATCTCAAGGGCATTGCAGCAAGTATATCAAATCATCATTTGTTCTTTAAATGCATCAGTTTTGATCACACTTCCATTCAGAAGACTAAAACCAAATTTCAATAAATGGTGCAGATGGGCAATGCTTGGATAGATGATAATACCAACACAAAGGGAATGTATGACTTCTACTGGACACATGCTTTGAATTCTGATGAAACCCATGCAGGAATTGACAAGTAGTGCGACTATATTACTGGAAATTTTTCAGATACGTGCAATCAATATCAAAATCAAGGAGACTACGAATATGGAAATATTGACATCTACAACATATATGCTCCACTTTGCCATTCATCGGGAAGCAAACCTGGTCCCCCTGGTTCTGTAAGTCCATACTCTAGTGACATTCATGTTTAGTGACAATTACAGAACTCTATCATGAAACAGGGAAAATAGTGAAAACAATATCATGATAGAAGAAAGATATATAAAATGTTTTTTAAAGGGAGGAGAAGAAGAGAAAGGAGGGGCGGGGAGGTTGCCCTCCACTGCATCATAGAGGTGGTAGTACAACTCCTGTGTTCTGGAGACAATTTCATAGTTAGATTCAACTAAAAGGAGTATTACTCACATGGTCATTGACTAGTAATGACTACACTACTATACACAATGAACACCCTTGGTACTTGACTTGAGATTAGAATGAATCTTGAATGAGTTCACAACTTCCACACCGTTTTTTCTTTTAAATTAATTAGAATGCTCAGAATTGAGTTCAGAATGTCATCTAACAAAACCAATAAGGATAGATTTAGGACTCACTATTTGAGCAAACCGCCATATCAGTTCATTCAAGTTAAGCTGTAAATGATCTTATTCTTAAGGTTACATAATCAGGTGAAGGACTTTGATCCCTGCTTCGATGACTACGTCTCCTCCTAGCTGAATCTACATGAGGTGCAAAAAGCTCTTCATGCCATGCAAACCGGATGGTCGGCTTGCAGGTATTGTCTTTTTATTTATATTGTAGTATCATACACATGGTAACAAAGGTATCACACATTCCAACCTCAAAATTGATCAACTTCTCAAGTTCAACCTTACGCATTGAACCACGTCATCTTATATCTAGATATGTATCATGTTCAAGCAGAACCACTAACTAGCTTCCCTCCTGAATCTTGCACAGCAGTTTTGGCTGGACAGATAGGCCAACAACCATTCTACCCACAATCAAGCAGCTCATGGCAAGTTGTATCAGTGTATGGGTGTTCAGGTATGTCCTACATGTTTCTTTTTTTTGGTGCTAGTAAGTCCTACATGTTTCAATTCATATTATTCACCAAATATCCATTATTTCTAGCAATGAACACTTGTAGTCTCTGGTGTGTTGATTTGGATAGTCTTCTGACACAAACAAAAGCCTTAGAAGCAGGAGAAGAACTTGGCCATTTCACTGGGGGCAGACTGAATGCATTAAAGAGCTATAAGGAATAATTTGAACCTGTTTTTGAAGACTGGGAAGTTGGTCTGTGTTGCTGGATTGAAAAATCTGGGATGTCATGGAGCACTGGATTATTTCTGTAAGGAGGAGGTGGTTGGATATGAAGCAGTTGCATGGAGCTTGCTAGAGGCTTGGGTGCTGATATGAGACATTAAATGTAATTAGAGATGGTTTAAATTCTCTTGAAGGATTAAAGCCATTTTTTTTATTTTTAGAACTTTTTTTTCTTTGATTCTTGTAATTCATTCTTTTGGGAAATAAAATTGTTTTTTTAAAAAAAGATGTGAAATGTATGTTGAATGGAAAAGATATGAAATGTATTAATTGTGTTAGCTTTTATTGAACATAGGTATTATTGGTGTACAGGTGAAAAATTTTATTGGAATATCATTTTTTATTAATTATTTTCAAAAAAAAAAATATTTTTGCAACGAAATTAAAATCGTCGCGAAAAATTGTAGGAACAATCTTTTTTCGCGACGATTTTTATACGTCGCAAATGTATTTATTCAATTATTATTTACATTTTTTATTTATGTAAAAAATTATTTGCGACGTTTTTTTTACGTCGCGAAAAATTAATTAAATTATTATTTATATTTTTTATTTATGTAAAAAATTATTTGCGACTTTTTTTACGTCGCAAAAAATTAATTAAATTATTTTTTTTACATTTTTATTTATAAAAAAATTATTTGCGACAATTTTTTTACGTCGCAAAAAATTTATTAAATTATTATTTTTTATTTTTTTACATTGTTAGAATAGATTTTAGCGACATTTTGTGAAGTTTTAGTGACGTTTTTTGTTTGTCACAATTTTTTTTTTTTTGTGACGAAAATAAAATTACGTCGCAAAATACTTTCTGCGATGAGGCTATTACGACGAAAAAAAAAATGTCGCAAAAAATAATTGACGACAAAATTTTTACTTTTAGCAACAAAAAAAATCGTTACAAAAAACGTTTTTGTTTAGTGAGTATAGTTTACCCTCAAAAAATTGGTATAAATAGATGTGCTCCTACCATCTTCATTCCATGTACTTGCCTCACGCTTATTACTAACAGCTCTCAATTACTTCATACTTTTTTCTTGGGAGAGAGAGAGAGAGAGGAAACGGATGATGTCGTCCAACTGTCATTCACTTTATCTTATTGTACTTGTTAGCTTACTTCCTAATCTCTCTCTGTTGTCTGGTGCTGATCCCACAGATGGGTTCACTGAAATTCCATTGACAGAAGCTAATTTTGTACTGCAGAAGCCTTATGATACACCCCCTGAAGAGCGGTACAGTTACGAAAATGGAGTTCACAAGATGTGGGTTTATGCTGATGATAAGCCACTCGCCCTTGGTAGCAACACCCAACCACGCACTGAAATTCGCAATAAAGTACTCACTACCAATCTTCCCTCTAGATTTACACTTTTTGTACCATTGATGCATGTGCGGTAAAGTTACGAATCAACTGGGTTAATTTAGGAGTTAGAAAGATCAGATTTGGCTAACTTGAGATGGAATTACATAAGTTGGGTTCTAAAGTGCTGGGATTACAAAATTTAGGACTTAAAAAGATCAAATAAGTTGGGATTGATTCTAAAGTGTTGGATAAAATCCAACTCTTGGGATGGATTTCAACCAACCTATCATAATTTGATCTATTTTAGATCGTAACTTTTAGTACGATATTGAGTTTGATGCGATATTACAAGTTTTGACTCAGTTAGATCTAATCATAACTCAAAAGCAAAATATGTTTGAGGCCCGTGGCGGATCTACAGTGGGGGCAGCTACCTCCACTGGAATTTTAAAAAATTTTGGGGATTAAGTATAATTTTAAAAAATTTAAAATTTATTAGAGATTTGCCCCACTGAATTTTTTTAAAAGATTTAAGGGTAGTTATGTTATTTTGACAAATATATGAGTCTCACTTATAAATATCAATAGAAGATGATATCAAAAATTTGGATATTTAAAGATTAACTAATATGTTACAAAATAAGTTAATCCTCTCATTTGTTTTATGTTTAGACATTGAACTAAATTTGGGACTTGTAGCCCTCTTCTTTGTTTTATGTTTATATGTTGAATTGAAAATAAAAAATTGGGGCTTATAATCATCTCTTATGTTTTATTTTTTATGCATTAAATTGAAACTCATATTTGTAGTCCTGTATTTATTTTTCTATGTTGAAATAAAATTGGGGTTTGTAATCATTTTCTATGAATTATTTTTTTATATATTTAATTAATATTTGGGTTTGTAGTACTCTCTAATGTTTTAGTTTTATATGTTGAATTAGAATTAGGACTTGTAGTCGTCTCATTTGTTTTATTTTTATTTGTAGAATTGGAATTAAGACTTGTAGTCCTCCATTATAATTAGGCTAAATTATTTTGATTTGATAGTTTGAATAGTTTTATTGTGATAAGTTAAGTACTTCATATACCTAAGTTTAGTTTACTAGAATAATTATAGTTTAAGTTAGTTTCGATTATTTGTTAAAATTTAATGATGAATATTAAGTTTGTGATTGAACAAATTAATTTTTGAATTAGTTATGAAATTTTTTCTTAAAATTTAATATATGATTGAGCCCAATTTTAGGGTTCAATATTTTTTTGTTAGGTCTTATAGATTAATCTATAATGATTTTTTTTTTTTGTTATTCCTTTTGTATATCGCTCATGTATATGAATTGTGTCTTTAATTAGTGTTCTATTAATAAAATTATACTTTTGTGAATATTTTAAATTTTAATATTAATATAGTTTATGTTGCCCCACAAGAGAAGATGTTTAGCTCCGCCTGGTTGAGGCCTAAATATCTAAGAGTAATGGTGTATCAAGTAACAAATAAGTCCAATAGCTATAATTATAATGATTCTAATAGACTGTGTAAGCTACCACAAGGCGCACAACATTATATTAGCAAACAAGCTTCAATTTTATATACCATTAACCATACTCGATTCAAAAAGAATAGTTTGATACCATAAAGCTATAAAGTTCAGATATTTCATTGAGATTGACGTATTCGTATTTGATATCGTATTGAATATGATACTCGTTGAATATTCGAAGATACGTATCGAATACATCTTCTACATATCCGATAATAATTAAATATTAAGATACTTCATGGATACTTTTGTGGTCGAACAACATATATAATTGTTAAGTTAAACTTTTAACATCTTTTTTCGAATTCACATACTATACAATACATTAACAAAAAATTCATATTATTTCAAAGAAACATAAGTGTTTCTTAAGTATTATCTACAATTACATGTCAAAAGAGTATAAAATAAAATTATTATATTATTATCTTAGCAAAATTTACTTCTAAATACTAGGTAAATGTTAGCTTTAATTCTTTTAATTAGTCACTTCATTTTGTGAATATACATACTACAATGATATGATATATATTTTCTTGAAAAGAAATTACAAAATTTTCTAATTGTATATTAAATAATTACCAAAATATATAATTATTAAGATGATTGAAAATAATAAAAATATTAAATATATTTGATTATAGCCGTATTTTAGTCATACTTATATCCTATTTTTTTAGACTTTGTTATATTACCGTATTCGTATCGTATCCGTATCTTGTATCTGTATCCGTGCTTCGTAACCGTAAAAAAGGTCACTATTCAAAAATATAGCTGCAACTTCCTTGGGAGGGAAAATTACAGTTGAACCCGTTGAACCGTGGGCTCAATTTCACTGTCTCTTGAACTATTGCACTTTTCCCCTTGCCCCTTCCCCCATCTACTTGAATATGCAAACGGCCGCTATTATTTTTGGACAAAAATTGTCAACATGTCAGAACAAAGTGACAAAGATACATAATGCAGGGACAAATAATTTTCTATTAAAGTTATAATGGATGTTAATACTTGGGGCCATATGAAACTAAATCATTGTTACTGCAGGGGCTTGACTACTGTTCGGGAGTATGGCAATTCGAAGGCAATTCTTTTGTGCCAAACGGCACCTCAGGTGCTACAATAGTGCAGATCTTTGGTGCAGCACATGGAAATACAACTATGCTTTTGAGGATCTACAATGGAGAAATGAGGTACTACAGTTATGAACTCGTGGATGCTACAAACCTTTATGACAAATGGTTGAGGGTAAATTTAATCCACAACGTTGATGGAGGATTGGATAGCGCCTCACTTCTTACAAGGATAACGCCTCAATCTGTTAGGGAGGCACCTACAAATTATAAGCCCCATTTACATAAATGGGCATCTCTCACAACATGGTTTACATCCGAGTACTTTGCTCTCCTTGAACAACAAAACACTAATGTCACCGTAACCTTTGATAGTAGAGTAAGTCCCCCGAACAAACCACTTAATTAGTGTTTCTTTGTGTTTAGTCTCTTTCTTAATTAATACATTAAATACTTGACAAGTAGTACATAAACACTATTTTGTGCATCATCAAATTTCATAAATATTACTTGAGACGGTTGTAGCCGCCATAAAAAAAAAAAATATTGAGGCTCCACTTATTATGGGGAGACATACCATCACAACATCTAGTTATACAAAGTGGAATGATCTAACAAAATAAAAATCACAATATATTAAATTATAAAATGATCATAACTTCATTATAAAAAAAAAACACTATTGAAACAATAAAATAAGTTATAGACCAAAACATTGGATATAAAAGATAAGGCAAACTTCATTTTATAAAAATATGGCAAACTTCATTTTACCCCTCATAGTTTTCCTCGATTGCTTAAGACCTTCCTATGACTTGAAAATTTGACATAACCCTCAGGTAGTTATTGGACCAAAATGCACGGCTTAACACCGTTAACAACATGGGTAAAATGACTTTGATATCCCTCTACTCTTCTTCTCCAACAACTTCACCCGTTCTTCTTCTCCCACACTCCAACCCATTTTTCTTCTCTAACACAGCCATGCCACCACCACTGTTATTACCCAAATTAAACAACCCATCAACTGTGATCTCCACTCCCGTTAAACAACAAAACTACTAATGCCCATTATAGTTACCTTCATCACAACAGAACTTCGGCAGCCCCCACTACATTAAATCTAGCAGCCAACCCACCCCAATGTCGACGTTCACTGCGCCATCACCACCCCATGGCAGCCCACTGCCTACACCATACAAACCACTGAACCTTCACAATTCAACCTCAACACAACTCAGAACCTCTATCTCAACATCTCAATTTCACTATCCTTCACCAAAAATCAAAACATGAATCAAATTGGAAATCGACATGAAAATAAAATAAAGATCGAAAATTAGAATCAGAACAAAATCGAAATCACAATAAAAAATAGAGAAAGAGGGTGTATGGTAGTGTTTGATCAATTGTTACGTGCCCAAGAAGGATTAGGAAAGCTGCAACTAGACAGAGAGAATTAAGAAGCAGATAGCTAGAGTGAATCAAGACCCTAATTTTAGGAGTAGCTGTGAATGATTGGGGGCATTAATTAAGGGCAGGTACCTTGTCCTATGATTAAGCAGTTGCTGATTTTCTTCCTTGTATTAAGGAAAGTCTCCTCTATTTATGTAGAAGTCGTAGGAGGGTTAAGGCACTGAGCATCCTCTGTTGTTCTTTCTTACTATTCTGTTACAATAATAAGAAGATTCCCCCCTAGAAGAGGGAATTACTGGTCTTCTTGTCTTTCTTCTCCCTAGGGTCGTATCATCTAGTATCAGAATGGTGATCGAACCTATGGTCGAAACACTCATGGCAGACGGGGCTATATCTCAAGAGGCTAGGGGCATGGAAGAAGCAATCAAATAGCTGCGTGAGAATTCTGACTTTTATACAGAAACTCTTAAGGAACTCCGACAATCGATGGCAGACATGAATCTAAAATATGACCAACTGGCTTCACGAAGAGTCAATCCAGTTGTCGATCATTCATCATCATCCCATAATAGTATCCCACGATCGAGTAGACTTCATGATTCAATCTAGTCTCAGCATGCAAAGATTGATTTTTCCCGTTTTGATGGAGAAAACCCAAGTGGATGCACAAATATGAATGATTCTTCAAATATCATGGAATCGAAGAGGAGGATAAAGTGTACTTGGCCTTTATCAACCTATAGGGCAAGACAATCAGTTGGTTCTAGATCTACGAAATAGCAAGCAACTCGATTACATGGTAAAAGTTCTCTACCCAGGTGTGTACGAAGATGCTATTGGAAACCTCACAAAACTCAAACAAGTAAGTACTGTTAAGATGTATCAAGAAGAATTTGAAGTTCTTATGAGTCGAACTAAATGTCTTTCTGAAAAATTTTTTGTAAGTTGTTTGACCAGTGGACTACAAACTGAGGTGTGGAATGTGGTCATGATGTTTGGCCATACCACCTTAACCCAAGCCATTGGAGTTGACCTACTGGAAGAAGAAACAATGTTATCAGTTATCCGAAAGGTTCGCACACCCCTCAAGGCAAGCACCAATTTCTCAAAACCAGTTATTCCCCAAGCACCAATCACAAATTCTCTCCCACTTGTCAAGAGAATCTCCCAAACCAAGATGGATGACCGAAGTGCAAAGGGATTGCGCTACTAATGCGATGAAAAATATGTTATGGGTCATCGATGTAAGAAGAGACTTATTTGTAAACCCCTACATGTTTATAGTATTATCATAATAAATTGTGCAGAAATTTTAATATATGTAATGGTGTAGGAATGAATAAAATGGGTTATAACCGTAGAAATAATGATATTGTGAAAAACTGGATAAATATATGAAATCGTTTGTAATAGAAGTTGTACCAATCATGTTTAATGTGCAAAGGTATGTTGTATAAGTTTGGGATGACCTTGGAAGGATTAGAAATAAAAAATTGAGGAAATAGGCAGATTCCGCAAAAGCGTACCGGTACGCCGAAGACAAGTAACCAGACCGTACCGGTACGGCGTAGTCCAGTAGCCATACCATACCGGTACGACCGACAGATTCCAAAAATTTTTAAGTCACAAACAGTCGGCCCTCCTTCCACTATAATACATAAAGATGTCTCATTTAGCCCCATTTCAACACTTCTAACCCTAGAAAACTTTAGAGAGGAAGAAAGAGAGGGAAAAATACAAGATTAAAGGGGCTTTTCACTTTGAATTGAATTAAAGCCCTAGATTTCTTCAATTCTCTTACATTGAGGTTAGAGCTTATTTATATGTATTCTTTTGACTTTAAATCTTATATATATGCTATAAAATCTTTATTTCTTAGTATCCTTGTAAAGACCACCATATTTTAAGCAAAATAATGGTTGGATAATCATTAAATCTCTTTTCTTGGCATAAAATCCTAGTTTTTTCAAGATAAATAGATTTTCCTCTTGTTTCTTCCTTTGTTCTTGACTTGAAACCTTAGTGCTTTGTGTTGAGTAATAAAATGATGTTGTAATGATCTCTTGCTTATTTTCTCAAATTATTCTCTTGTATTACAAATTGTGAGAATTTGAGATTTTGGATTTCCTTGTGTTTTTAAGAAAATGCTTGTTTTTGCATCTCTTGTATGGTTGTTGTGATGGACTTGAATTACATTCGAGCACTGTCATAGAGTGTTAGAAGTTAGTATATCCCAGTGGGGGGTAAGATAGTTTCCTAACACTTGTAGTGGTTTGTTGATTGTGGGAACAACCGCTATTGTTCACATAAGTTCGAGGCTTAGAGTGGATATACCTTTCCTGGGAAGGATTTGTCAATGTCGTGGGAGATGATATACGTCATTCCTAAAGTGGTTTGTGTGGTTATGATTGGGTGAACGAGGTAGAGTCGTTGTGTAGATTCATGGAAAGCAACCAACATACATGAGAATATGGGATGACACTATTGAACGATTATGGTTATTATGTGGAATTGATTTCCTACAAGAGCTTGTGGAGGTATGAGACTCTACAAGAACTTGTAGGAAATGGTTTATGGTTGAAAATGATTTATTATCTGTAATTTGACGTTATTACTTCACTTAATTTATTGTTATTGTGTAAACTTGAGATCTATTGAAATATTCATGTTTTCTTTAAAAAGTTAATATATGATATTTGTAAAATGAGACCTACTTGTTTTGCATGTTTTCTAAACATTGTATGAGTTTGGGAGAATGTTGTTATAGAGCTTAGTGCTCACCCCCTACAAACAATATATTTTTCAGATTATGTGCTAGAGGAGGAGATAGGGGTAGATGAACAAGCACATTGGGAAACTCCTATAGAATGGAACATGGATCCCAAGGTGGACGTCTAGAGTTATATACTCTTTTGTTCTAAACTAGAGAATTTATTTTGAAACTATGTAAAGTCAATTTTTTTGTAATTCCGCTACAAGTTAAATTTGATTATTTTTGGATGCAATTGTCATAGCCTGACATATTCTTTTGGATATGATGGCCATGGTTGACCTATTCTTTTGGGGGATGATATTGTAAATGTTATATTTGATGAATGAAATGTTCTTTAATGATGAATTTATTTAGTTGCTCTCATACTGTGAATGGTTTAGACTGTGATGCCGTCCAAGGTGGTTTTGGGGGCTATACATTATTTATCTTTTACAAGGCGAATAATTAATTGAAGAGAGTGAGGGAATTGAAGTGGAGGACCTCGTCGAAGGAAATGATGTTTAGGAAGAACCATTTATCTCGGTCCATGCTCTTTTCGGGTCCTTTTCTTATCAGACCATGCGCATACAAAGATTTATCAAGCGGCACCCGATCACCATACTCATCAACTCAGGTAGTACTTATAATTTCCTAGATCCATGTGTTGCCAAGCGAAGTGAATGATCCACCCAACAATAGTACAATAGTATGCTAAAAGCTCAAATGGGTTATGCAAGGGATTGAATTCTAGGCCAAATTTCGATTTCTATTATTGGGTAGTTGTGAAATTGTCTTGGAAGTGCAATGTTTGAGTGCTCTTGGTCCTATCAATTGGGATTTCAAAAATCTTCGCATGAAATTCCAGCACAACAAGCGACGTCATGTCCGGCATGGTGGCACTAATAGTACTGTGAAGGTCATTGGGCCTGCCAACATGATGAAGGCATTGAAAAAGGCTAGTCAAGGAGCCACAACTCACTTATTTTCTCTCCAGATCCAATCAAACCCACCAGAAACAACTATGGTAGTTACTGACTCTAAGTTGTTGAAATTACTTACTGATTATCAAGAGATCTTTGCAGAACTAGTGGGTTTACCACCATGCCGTTCGCATGACCATATGATTCCTTTGATGCCGATTAGCCAACCAACCGATGTGAGGCCTTATCCATAGCCCAACATTCAAAAAAATGAGATCATGAAAGTTATGAAGGAAATGTTATAAGTTGGAACCATTAGGCCAAGTGTTAGCCCTTTTTCTTCACCAGTTTTGCTAGCTTGCAAAAAAGTTAGTACATGGCAAATATGTGTACATTATCACACCTTGAACCGTGTCACTATCAAGGATAAATTCCCAATTTTTATAATTGAAGAACTACTAGATGAGCTTCATGATGCCAAGATCTTCTCTAAACTTGATTTAAGATCAAGGTACCATAAAATCAGAGTTCATCCATTCGACGTGCACAAAACTGCCGTCCTCACACATAAAGGACATTATGAGTTCTTGGTCATTCCTATAAGACTCATTAATGCACTGGCTACCTTTCAAAGTAAATTGCATGAAGTATTCCGAACCTACATGTGTCAATTTATTTTGGTGTTTTTTGACAACATTTTAGTTTACAGCAATAGTTGGGGTGAACATATAACACATATAGCCACTACGTTGGAGGACTTACAGAAAAACAAGTTATATGTTAAGAAATCCAAGTGCAGCTTTGGGCAAAAACATTTGGAATACTTGGGTTACATAATCTCAAATCAAGGTGTAGCAAATGTCCAAAAAAAAAATTGCAAGCATGACTTCATGGCCCAAATCAACTACATTAAAGGGCTTGAGGGTTTCTTGGGCCTCACTGAATATTATAGATGATTTGCTTGTGATTATGGAAAAATCAGTCAGCCTCTCACCACCTTGCTTAAGAAGGACAATTTTCATTGGATAAGTGAATCCAAAGAATCTTTTAATCGCCTCAAGGAAGCAATGACTACTAACCTTGTACTTGTCATGCCTAACTTCTCTAAGAAGTTCGTAGTGGAATGTGATGCATCAAGAGTAGGACTAAGGCAATTTTCATGCAAAAAGGCAAGCCATCGCGTTTATTAGCAAAACGCTATGCAACAAGAACCTTGGACTTTCCACCTATGAGAAGTAACTTTTGGATGTAGTGCATGTAGTACGAAAATAGAGACCTTACCTAGCGGGACGCCACTTCAAGATCAAAACCGATCATCTTAGCCATAATCACATTTCAGAACAATGAATTAGCACTCCCATGCGACACCATTGGCTAACTAAATTGATGGGGTATGATTATGAGATCTTATATCGTAGTGGGAAAGAAAACAAGGTTGCAGATGCTTTGTCTCGTCGTGATGAAGAAACATACCATCCAGTGGAATCAATGAAGAAAGATGTTGGGGTCCTAGAATAACCATGTCAATTCCTAACTGGTTGGAGACATTAAAGAAGGAAGAGCAAGAAGATATGCAGCTATAGGATGTGGTCAAAGACTTGATCCAGAACTCGCAATAACAGTGGGGTTACACTTGGGAATTGGACCAACTTTGGTATAAGGGCAAATTAGTTCTCGGCCCAACTTCGACCTTGAAGGCTTCCATTTTATATGAGGCCCATGATAGTCCCACAAAGGGATACTCCGTCGCCCATAAAACTCTTCAACGCTTCAAAAGAACATTTTTCTGACTTGGTATGAAACAAAAGATTTGTCGCTACACTGTAGAGTGTGACATATGTCAAAATAATAAGCATGAAAACATGGCATATCCTAGATTGCTACAACCTCTTCCCCTACCCGCATTTGGAGTGATATTTCCATAGATTTTGTTGAAGGATTTCCCGCTCGAATGGCAAAAGGTAATATTTGTTGTAGCGGGCAGATTGAGTAAATATGTCCATTTAATGGCTATAAGCCACCCTTACTTAGCCACAATTGTTGCCCAGCTCTTCATGGAATAAGTATTCAAACTACATAGGATACCAACGACAATTGTCAGTGATCAAGACCCAATTTTTACAAGTTCATTTTGGAAGGAACTTTTCAAGTTACAAGGCACCCAGTTGTGTATGAGTCCAGCCTATCACCCTCAGTCGGATGGATAAACTGAAGTCATGAATCGTTGTGTCGAAAACTACGTTCGATGTGTGACTGGAGATTGACCCAAGTCATGGGCTAAATGGCTTTCTCTTGCAGAATGGTGGTATAACACATCATTCAATTCAGCTACCAAGACTACACCATTCGAGGCTGTCTACGGCCAACCGCCTCCATCTTATCACATCTAAGCCCCGGGCTACTCAAGGAATTAAGAGAAAGAGGTGTTATAATACGACTATTGAAGGAAAATCTATCCCAAGCTCAAAATTGTATAAAGCAATTAGCCGAGGCACACCCGTTCAAACGTTCCTTTGAGTTGGGGGACTTGGTTTACTTGCGCCTACAACCTTATTAGCAAAATTCCATTGCCTTAAGGAAAAATCACAAGCTGGCTCCAAGATACTATAGTCCATTCTGTGTTCTTCAAAAAACAGGACCAGCAGCTTACAAGCTCGAGCTCCCACCATTTTCTCAAATACACCCAATTTTTCATGTCTCATGTTTGTTGAAAAAAATTTGGAAACAAGTAATTACTCAACTAGAATTACCACTTGTGGAAATGAAGGTCAAATTAGATTGGAACCAATTCACATTTTGGAAGGATGAATGGTGAAGAAAAGGACCCATGCAGCAACTGAAGTTCTGGTTCATTGGTCTAACTCAATTACTGAAGATGCTACGTGGGAAGACTGGGAGAAGTTATGGGCCAAATATTCACATTTCCAACCTTGAGGACAAGGTCAATCTCATCGGCATAGGATTGTTACGTGCCCTAGACGGATTAGGAAAGCTGTAGCTGGACAAAGAGAATTAAGGAGCAAATGGCTAGAGTGAATCAAGACCCTAATTTTAGGAGTAGCTGTGAATGATTGGGGGGCATTAATTAAGGGCGGGTATCTTGTCCTATGTTTAAGTAGTAGCTGATTTTCTTCAATTTACTGAGGAGAGTCTCCTCTATTTTTCTTTCTTACTGTTCTGTTCCAATAATAAGAAAGTTCCCCCCTAGAAGAGGGAATTTCTAGTCTTCCTGTCTGTCTTCTCCCTTGGGTCATATCATTGATCAGTGAGGATGGTGGTTGATTAGTGATGGTGGTGGGCGGTGCTACCTCTCTCTCAATAACGTTGATATGCTCCTTCATAGAGCATATTAGCTTCTTTAGCTCCAAAACCATCAACCTCCAACAGATCGGTCTTGGCCGGTGGTGTTCTAGATCTAAGCTTCGACGGATTTAGCTATGGTTTATTTTGAGAGAGAGAGAGAGAGAGAGAGACTTAGCAGAATAGGAGCAAGATTTTGCTATGGTATTCTAGATATGAGTTGCATGGTTGCCGGCGACTAGCTCTACTACCTATCTCAATGTGTTACAGAGTTGCTCTGTGTGTGAGTGAGAGAGAGAGAGAGAGAGAAAGGGGGCAGATGAGGAGACGGAAGGTGTAGAGGGTTTTTTTTTGTCTTTTTGACATGTATTTTTTATACCAAATTGCATAACAAGTGCCTGATGTATAAAAATCATTAAAATTGATGAAAATTTTAACGGTGTATTTTATTCCAACAACCACAAAAGGGTTAGAGATAATGGGATGGGGGTACCTTTTTCAGAACTTATTTGGCTTTAAGTTCCACCTCCAAACTTACCCTCCCTTAAGTCCTCTATTTCATGACTTATTTGTCAAAAATAACACATTTTAAAACATTTTCAAATTCTTTTTGAAATGTATTCCATAGTTAACCCTGCCATAAATAGTTCATACCTAATAAACAACTTTTATATTTTCAATATCTAAATATTAGAATGCAAAACTTTCAAGATTCCTTTTGATATTTGTGTATCATTTAAATTTTAAAATTTCAAATCATATTATTCTATTGTATCTTCTTCCTACTTCAAGAATCTACTATTGTATTTTTGCTTCACCAGCTCAAACACTTCTCTTATTGTATTTTTTTTTCACCTGTTCAAGAATATTCTTTACCAAACGGGACGCCATTAATCTGTAAGTATTCAAGATTCTGGCAATATGGTGTTCAGCATCCTCATGAAATTTTGAAATTGTGGAGCATTAAATTTTATATTTTTTTATTTTATTATGTTGGAATTTTTCAGAAACATGGAACATTAATTTTTGTTGGTCATTTAATATTTTCATTTATCTTTTTCCATTCCGAAAAGATAAATGAAACTCTCATGCTAAAATGATTTGAAGATTGGAACTAGTTTTTTTAAGCTTCTACCTCATTTTTTTCATAAAGAGTTTTGATTTTTCTGAAATCGAATATGATTTATTGTTTGGTGTCACTCTTTCATTTTTTTTAATTTTTTTTTGGTGATTGATGAAATCTAGAACATGCATTATCGTATATGATTTACTGTTTGTTGTCATTCTTTCTTTTTGTGAACCTATTACTGATTTTCTGTTTATACACATAATTAAGGTCATGGAAGAAATGATCATGCTATTATGCAAATATCGTCTTGTGACGTTAGTTATGAGATGTTCAGTTCTATCAAGTTTTGATTTCATTTTGCATAGATTTTTTGAGGAATGGAATGAGTTGAGAAATTTGGCTATGTGTATATCATATTCGATTCCAGGTCCTCCGAATTGTTCACTACAAAATGATGATGACATGAAGAATATGTTTGAGTTAGTAAGTTTAATTAATGTCAATCATATTGAATTGAGGGTGTATGTGTCTAATGATACTTCAATTGTTGTGGTTGATAATGAGTTGCTTGAAGATGTTAATATTGTTAAAGACGGAGTTGAATTTGAGCTCAATTTACTTCCTCGTTTTTGTTCACATACCATGAAAGTTCTTTTAACATCTAGATGGGAAAATGAAATCAAGTGTAAAGGTCAGAAGTGTGAAGGTGGTGTTACCCATTTTCAGACTACTCTATGCAAATATGTAGTTGAGGTTGGGTTCAATTTCAATTACGCAAAGAATTGTAAGACAAGAGTTGTTGCGAAATGTGTGTCGAAGTACGTTGCAGGATGCGAGTGGCATGTCATTGCTACTCTTCAGAGGGTGAATGGTTTCTTTTACATAAGGAAACTACAAAACCAACACAATTGTGGAATAGCTCTATGCACAACCCAAAATAAGAGGATGTCTTCTAATTTGATTGCAGATCTAATTGTTGACAATGTCCATGAAAACACGAACACTCGTCCAACTGAGGTGGTTAGCGATTTTCATTCATTGTATGGCCTTAAAATATCATATAACCAAGCTTTTTTAGGTGTGAAAAAAGCAAAAGCAATGCTTTTGGGGATTATTCTTTGTCTTATGATCAGTTACGTTGGTATGTAGATGCGGTGAATAATACAAATGTCGGTAGCCATATAGTGCTTGATTGTGATCAAATATCTAACCGATTCTATAAGTTATTTGTATCATTCAAGGCATGCATTGATAGGTTCAACTACTGTCGGCATATTTTGTTTATTAATGGAACCTTCCTTAAAGGAAAGTACAAAGGAAATATTCTTTCGGCCATTGGAAAAAATGGAAATCAAGGTATAAGTTTTTTTTTATATGATGTTTTTGTATTAATAAACTATTACTGTTTATTGTCATTTTTTTTTGTAATTGAATCTGTATACTGTATCCGTTTTTTTTTTTTTTTAATCTGTATGTTATTACTTTACTTGGTAGGTTTATTCCCTTTAGCCTATGTAGTTGTCGATACAGAGAATGAGACTAATTGGCATTGGTTGTTACAACAATTGTTAGTGGTTTTAGATCTCGAACGAGTGCTTACATTTGTGTCTAACCGGAATGCTAGGTTGTTGGAAGCTATGCCCAAGGTTTTTTCGAGGTGCCACCTTGTTTTTTGTTTGCAGCATTTGAAGGCAAACTTGAGGGACAAGTTCAGCAGGTCTCAATTTTTAAATGTCCTCAGAAAGTATCTGATAAATTTGTTTCGTGAGGCTACATATGCTCTAACAATTTCAATATTTAATGAGAAGATTGAAGCTTTAAGACATGAAGGTGGACCCAATGTGGATAGATTCTTGGAAAATCTTCCTTATGAAAACTGGACAAATGCTCATTTTAAGGGTAAACGTTATCGTGAGATGACCTCTAATGCAGTGGAGTCATTTAATTCTTAGATAATTAAGGCAAGAAATTTACCGATCACAAGCATGGTGGACATTATACAAGAATAGCTTATGAATCTGATGGGGTGCAGGTTGGCTACATCTCACACATAGCAAGCAAATTTGTGTCCTGCTATGAAATCTAAATTACATATTGCATTTGTTGAAAGGAGATCTTGGTCTGTGAGGGTTTCAAGGAACGAAGTTTATGAATTCAACTCATATCCTTCGATTTCTGGTGACAATCAAAATAGAACGTGTACATGTTTTCAGTGGCAAATTAATGATTTTTCTTGTTCTCATACGTAAACTTGGGAGGAAGCATATTCAACATTACATGTGAGCACATACAAGAAAACATATTCTCAAGCTATATTTCCTATCCCAACATTTGGTTGTTTAGATTTATCGGTGGATGAAGCTGAGATATTGCTATCATTATCTAAGAAGCAGACCAAAGAAGTGTAGAATAAGGTCACGTGGTGAACTTATTCGGTGAACTCGATGTGGCCGTTGTGGACGGTTAGGAATCCACTACAAAAAACCATGTAATGTGGCTTTGTGATTGGATTACTATTTTAAATTAATGTTTTTCCAATGCCCATTTAGTTTTGTTGATGTGAGTTTTTTTTTTCTTTTTATAATTCCATAAGAATTTATGTCCAAAAATAATAAAATTTATGACAACAAAGAGTGTCAGCTAATAGTTACTTATACAACTAAAAGTAGACCAATACAATCCATACAAAATAAGTGATACCACATATTAAAGTGTATATTGCCATCAAATAGTGGACACGAATATCAAACATACAAATAGTGTCACTAAAGATTTACAAGAGATAGAGATAAATATACACCAATCAATGGCATCATATAATGCCCCCTTAATAGTGCTCGAGTAATGTCAGTAAAGAGTAACAACAATAGTTCGAACCTAAATGATGACAATATATATTGTCCACTCAAAGAGTTGCACCTAATGAGGGACTCAAAAAATTGTCATGCAAACAGTGTCACCAAAGAGAGACACGAGATAATGACAATGGGGGTCCAATGAATGACATCATGTAATGCCCCCTTGATAATGCTCAAGTAGTGTCAATAAAGAGTGACAATATATATTCAATATATATTCCCACTCAAAGAGTTGTACCTAAAGAGGGGACTCGAAAAATTGTCATGCAAACAGTGTCACCAAAGAGAGACACGACATAAATGACAATGGGGGTCCAATCAATGGCATCATGTAATGCCCCGTTGATAATGCCTAAGTAGTGTCAGTAAAGAGTGACAACAATAGATTGAACCTAAATGATGACAATATATATTTGTCCACTCAAAGAGTTGTACCTAGAGAGGGACTCGAAAAATTGTCATGCAAACAGTGTCACCAAAGAGAGACACGAGTTAATGACAATGGGGGTCCAATCAAAGGCATCAAGTAATGTCCCCTTAATAGTGCCCAAGTAACGTCAGTAAAAAGTAACAACAATAGATTTTTCCTAAATGATGATAACATATATTTTTCCACTCAAAGAGTTGTACCTAAAGAGAGGGTTCAAAAAATTACCATGCAAACAGTGTCACCAAAGAGAGACACGAGATAATGACAATAGGGGTCCAATCAATGGCATCATGTAATGCCCCCTTGATAATGCCCAAGTAGTGTCAGTAAAGAGTGACAATAATAGATTGACCCTAAATGATGACAATATATATTTGTCCACTCAAAGAATTGTATCTAAAGAGGGACTCTAAAAATTGTCATGAAAACAGTATCACCAAATAGATACACGAGATAATAACAATGGGGGTCCAATCAATGACATCATATAATGCCCTTTGATAGTTCCCAACTAGTGTCACTAAAGAGTGACGACAATAGATTGTACCTAAATAATGACAATATATATTTTGCCCTCAAAGAGTTGTCCCTAACGAGAGATTCGAAAAATTGTCATGCAAACAATGTCACCAAATAAATACACGAGATAATGACAATGGGGGTCCAATAAATGACATCATGTAATGCCCCCTTGATTGTCCCAAACTAGTGTTACTAAAGAGTGACAACAATAGATTGTACCTAAATAATGACAATATATATTTTGCCCTCAAAGAATTGCACCTAAGGAGAGACTCGAAAAATTTCCATGCAAATAATGTCACCAAAGAGAGATAGGAAATAGGGAAATTAAATTAATGCAACATAAGGTGGAATAGTATAACATTAATAAAAGTGTTATTCAAACACAAATTGAAATCTTAACATTTGAACCTGAAATTTCATTTCAAAAAGTTGACCAGTCATAGTATAGATATATGAAATAAACTTCGAACATTAGATTGTATCCAGTTAATCTTTGACTCCATAATTTGTCTTCAATTTCTTCCATTCATTGAAATCTTCTTCTTTGCAAGATTTGGGATGGTTCAAGAACAGTTCAATCATTTCTAATCGAAATTGTTTCACCTGGGCTATTGTTAATTTCAGTTGTATTTCTTCGCCAAGTGCTAATTTCTTTATTATATAGCAAATATATAGGCCACAATCAACCCTGCATTACATGAATTTTTTCAGTATCAGTATATGTATTTTTGTCCATTCACAAAACATTATGTTAAATACGTACGAGTCAACTTTTTGTTGTAGACATTTGATGGACGAATGAATTGGCAGAACTCTATCTTGAGTCTCGACTAACATTCCGTTTGACATTTGCATATCAGATATCTTCTACTCAACATAATCCTTCTGCATTTCAAAATAAGTAGTAATCAATTGAAATGTAGTAATTATTACAACTCATAAAATTTTATAAAATGTTGTATATGGATATTTTGATTACCAATATGGTTGCATCTTTGAGTCAAACATCTCTTATCATGCTTCTTGGTTTTAATGAATTGTAGTGTGTCCAAATGCCAACATCAATATCCAATACTAGAAGTGTCCAGTGGTTTGGCTGTCCATCCTCGCTTTCACCGATTGAATTCGTGAAAAATACGAGGTATTGGTAATCTCTCCCAAGTAGGAGTTTATTGTCAATTTTAACTTCACATGCATAATCTAGCCGTGGGGAAGTCACCAAGGTCTATAATTCTCGTGAAGTGGACAATTAACTATGTGACAGATGCATATTTCAATATATTTGTAATATTTATATAATCATTCATTTCATTCCAACTTACCCAACAAAGATTGTTAAAGAAAAAACAATGTCTCTTAAATGTTGATTGTTCGCGGGCTTCCTAAAATTCATGCAAAAGATCACCCCAATAGTATATGATCTATAACAAAAAAACATGACTGCAAGTAGAACCATTTTCATAAAATGAATGACAAAATTTAACCACTATAGTACGTACATTGTTGTAAAGCGCATCTCCTCCCATCACTTTCAAAGCATCTTCAACAATTATATAGCTTCCAATGGACATTCCGAGCCATATTGTTGACCTGCATAGTTATAACGCGATAATACTTAAAAAAACGAAAGAGTGACAACATACTTAGAACCAGCACCCAAAAGAAATACACACATAAAATGATTCAGTACACTTACATAGTTCCTTCTGCTTGCTCAATCTGTCTTAATTTTTTTGTATATGGATGGATCCGTTGATTGACAAACTTTTCACAACCTTTTCATCTCCCTTTAATACTTTTCTTTCTCTTTCCTTTCTCTTGTCTTTTCTGATGAATCGCCAATGATGATAATGTCATTGGATGTTTCCATGTGTTCCTTACCCTTTTTTTTTTAAGTTGTACTCATAGTCTGCATCCCTTTTCCTTTTCCTCTCTTTTGCTTTCAACTTTCAAACCATTGACGTTTGAAATTTCTTCAACTGCATTGGGTCTCTTTTGGTTTCCTCAACTTTTTCTCCTCTTTTTTTTTATAGCATATTTGTTCTTTCCTTTATTTTCAACACTATGTGGAAATACTTTAAGTACATGAGCAATCTAATATTGTTGGGTTATGACATGAATAGAAAACTTATTAATCTGTTCCATCATCTCTTCTTTTTCTAATTCAAGTCATGTCACTGTTTGTTTCAATTGTACATTCTCAGCCTCTGATGTGTCCTTTTCTTTCCTCTTTTGTTCAACCGAACCCTCAAGATCTAATATTTGTATGTCCCGATCAATCAATGTTAACATGAATTTTGTGACTTGAGTTGCCGTGAAATAATATAATGATTGGTTGTCTTATCGCAATACAGAATGTTGTAATAACAAATAGTAAAACACAGTGCAATCAAAGAGTGACAATAAATAGATTCAAACTATAATTTTCAAACAAAGAATAGCACAAAAAGAGTGACCAAAAATAGTAAAAGATTCTTAATAAAGTAAAGACACCAAATAATTGCAACATTTACTGATACCATAAACAAATAATTTTAAAAAAACAATATTCTTAATAAAGTTGTTGTACTAGTTATCTATTCTCTCTCTGTACAGAACATATTTCGTATGATTGTTCTAAGAATTTCATTATCCTTTGATAGCTTCTCATTGTTTTCTATCCTTGCTTGATCTTTTTGCCTCATCTCAAAAACAAGTCTCATAGCTTCATCTCTTTCTTTCATGATTTTCTCTTTTTCATTTTCGTTACAAACAAGATGTTCAGATGATCATTTCTCTGTTAAGTCACTGAGAATCACATCAACTAGAGCATCTAATGGCCTCTCTTCTCCCGTACTATCCTCGGTATCAGAATCAACATGTTCTTCTTCATCATGCTCATTACCCTTATAATTAACTAGGTACTTTTTTTTTCCGTCAACAAGTTCATTCCTTTCAATTCCATCAACTTGTTTTCCCTCTTCCTTAGTAATCCTTTGTGATGTGATAAACAACTGTTCTTCTTTTGTTCTCTTCAAGTTTTTCTTCATCACCTGTAAACAAACAACGGCATCAATAATAACAATAAATTTTTTAAACATTTGGTATTCTTAGATTTTAATTGTAAACAAATACTGAAATTCACGTCTTCGGCTTTGATTTTTGCCAACTTTTTTTGTTTGATTTCCATGCACAAGAGCGTTAAGTTCCATTTGAGAAACCTTAGAATTGTTTTTGAGTAATCTGGTCTGATAATTGATGTGTTCTTGCATATCCAAAACTAAAAAATTAAAATTACAACATTAAAACAAATGTGTGATGTTTATAAAATAACAACTCATTAAATTGAACAGACGACTTTTATTTAAAACACTAACCGGTATTACAAGGACTCATCCAGTGACTGTGTTAGGTGTCTCTCTTATTTTTGTAAGGGATGAAATCAATGCATTGAGTATTGATTGAGACCAGTTGTATTTTCTAATCTCATCCAAATCCTCTATGTATGGAATACACCCCCAGATTAGTGTGTGCCCCGTCATGGCAAAAAAAATTGTAACTAACAAGTAAAGACATAGTAATCTAGCAACATTCTCGAAATCATTTCTTGTGTTGTCCCTTAAAGCTTGGATAAGTCTACTCTTTATAATTGGTGTTGTCAACCTTCGATCATTTTTAAATCTCCATTCAAAAAATGGAGTCAACATCTTCCCATTTAATGTTGAGTCAATTTTCTCGAAACTATCTTGAATCCCAAATATCAAACTCACATCATTTCTCTGCATTTTTACTTCTTCATCCCCAATACAAAATCTGGAAGTGTTGGCATTGAAACATAAAATTATCTCAAGGATAATATTGTCACTTTTTCTGCACCATTTTTTGTCAACATTTTTGTCTATAATGCTCTCAAATAGCAACCAAAGTAGGGTCTTCCTCAACGTTCTCTTGTGCTCTTCGTTGAAGATAATTTTATCCATTGCCCGTATAATAGTAATCATATTAGATCTATATTGTGGATCATATTTATCCACATTCTGATGTTGTTTAGATTTTTGTTCTTCAACTGCTTCCCTACACTTGAACTCAAATTGTTTTGCTGATGAGGACCGTGTTTTTGCCATGCCCCTGTAGTGTCATGGTATACTGTAACTATATTACAATAACTAAAACCAAAATCAACATCGAAGATTTAGTTCAATAATATAGATCTAATTTGTCTAACATTCATAAAAAATGTATGTATTTAACTTTAATAAGCAAATTTAGAATTCTCACTAATAATATGGTTGTGTATTTTATGTTTTCAGAATTTTCAAGGAATAAAATATTCAAAATATGTGATTTTGTACGTCAAAGAGATTTGAATTCTCAAAAGAGATTCATCATACAGTAACACAATGAGTTGTTTGTTCATGTCATAACCCAACAATATCATGAAAAACGAATGTATTTAACTTTAAGGAAAAAATTGAAGTTATTCTCACTAAATTTATGATTATGTATTTTAGTTTTTCGAATTTTTAAACTAATGTAAAACCTAAAATCTAAAACACTCAAATCTACGTTGAATATATTTGAATTACTAAAATAGATTCACCATACAGAACCACCATACCTACAGAAACTCTTATAATTCGTGAAAAAAATCAATGTCAAATAATTTCAAATTCTCAAAAGAGATACACCATATAGTAACATCATGTTTGTAAGACCCCATATTAAAAAAACTAAAATAAGGATAATATTATCTTAAGAGTTCTCCTAAGATGAATAAAATGATGGTAGAAAATTAGAATTATAGTTGAAAGATTGATTATAAAGTTTGAGTTTTGCGCGTATTTACGTTGAGATAAATTGAGTTTGGATGTGTTTGCATTAAAAAGTGTGGCTAAGTAATTTTGTAAATATTTTTAGATCAAAATAAGATTTCTATTGAATTCAGAAGGTCGAAAAATCTTGGGAAAGGTAATATGGGGTGTATTAGAAATTAGGAAGTATTTTGAAGTTAAAACCTATTTTAGAAAGGATTTGGATAGAAAGGAATTTGACACTAGTTAGTATTTTGATACAAACTAGACCTCAAGGGCTACACATATGTATTTCACGAAAATTTCATGAATCGACTTCTAACTAGGTCAAAATTGAGCTGTAAGTCGGGGGGGGGGGGTATGCTGTCAGACGCGTCCGGAAGGGAGAAACACGTGTTTGGACGCACCGAGCAGAAGTTGGATGATTTGTGTTGAGAGTTTTCTCCACTTTTGGTATTATAAATACCTAAGGAACAACCTTTAGGCCTAGGTTTAGCAATTGTTCATCTAAGAAAATCCTAGAAAGCTTGAGAGGAAGCAAGATAAGAGACACGGGGATGATTCTTGCTTCGAGATTGATTCAAACAAGCTAGGATTATCTTCAAACATCATATTAAAGGTAGGTGTTCTTTCTTAGATTCACTCATTGATGATTAGGGTTATATAATTTATCTTTTTCATCCTTATTATGATATAAATATTGATCTACAATGGTTGTACATTCGTCTGAATCCATAATTCGTATCTTGAACAAAATATATGATTTATTTCCAAGATCTATTTTTTCTTGATTACAAAACCATAGTTCTTGGTTATTATCAATTCAAAATTATTTTCTGTGGAATCTCTTGCGTGTTTTGTTGAATTATTCTTTTGAAAAAGTTATGGATCAATGATTCTTATTTGTAGTTGAATTTACAAAAAGTGTTATTTTTATCTCTTGTATTGATGGGTGTGATGAATGTGAGCTACACTCGAATGTGTATCATAGAGTGTTAGAGGATTTCCTACCTTGAGGGGTTTGGTGGTCGCCTAACACTCGTAGGGGGTTTAGTTTCTTGCGAGAGCTAACTACTATTGTTCACATAAGTTTGAGGCTGAGGGATGGTATACTATTCCTAGGAAAAGATACGTCAATGCTGATACATCGGTACACGCCCTTCCTAAAGTGCTATGGCCCTACGGGGATTGATTTGAGATGATTTGTGTTGTGGGTGGACGAGATAGGTTCAGTGTGTAGATTCACGGTAATCTACCTGCGTACATGAGATATTATGTTATGAGTTGTGATTTTTGTGAATGATTATATTCTGTTATGAACTCTACTATTTTATACCGTAAATTGAGATCTCATAAACTGTCACTGTTTTACTTCAAAATTATATATATTATTTTACAAACTGTAACTTACCTATTTCTTCAAGATTTCTAAACCTTATTTAGGTTTGAGAAAGTTTTCCTACTGGGCTTTATTGCTCACCCTACCACAACATTTTTCAAATTTTGGTGTTGAGGAGAATCCAGAATTAGATGAGAAAATCGACCTCGAGAATGGAGAGAGTCAATATGAGGATCCTGAAGTGGAGGCTTAGAGATGTTTTGTCTTAGTTTAGATTATTTTATTTGAGAGATTTGTATTAAACAATGTTTTAGCTAGTTTTAATTATTTCGCTACTAGATATTTTTTATTTTGAATTGTAAGTTGGAGAAGTTTAAATATTTTATTGGTTTTAGTATTTATTCCTTGTCAAATTGATGAATGACTTATTTCTTAATGGTTATTTTTAGTTGCTCTCATGACTGGATGGTTTATAGATAATAATGCCTTCTAGGGTGAATTTTGGGGCGTTACAATATTTACAGTTTCGAAATCAACAGTTTCATGGAATTCTCAAAAGAGATACACCATATAATAACTAAAATCACTGTCAAACAGTTTCGAAATCTCAAAAAGAGATAGACATTACAGTAACAACATATTTACATTTTTATGGAACTCTTATAATTCATGGAAAACAAATGCATTTGACATTAAGAAGCAAATTTAATATCATTCTCACTAAAATCAAAGCTATGTATTTTATGTTTTTGTATTTTTCAGACAAGAAAAAAATTTAAAATAGCTACTTTTCAAAAAAACCCAATTGTACGTCGAATATCTTTGAATTCGCAAAAGAGATTCACCGTACATTAATACAACGCCTAAGAGTTTCTGAAACTGTTAAAATTCATGGAAAACAACTGCATTTAACATTAATAAGAAAATTTAACTCTAATAAGTAAGAAAAAAATGTCAAATGACTGATTATACACAAACCAAAATCAATGTCGAAAAGTATTGAATTATTAATAGAGATTCCCCAAAGAGTAACATCATGCCTACAAATAATGAAACTCTTATAATTCACGTAAAATGAACGAATCTAACATTAAAAAGAAATTTTCACTACAATTAGGGTTGTGTATTTTATGCTTTTATATTTTTTAAGCAAGAAAAAATTTGATATATGTGATTTTGTTACTGTTTGAGATGACCCATTGAATCCAAACTAAATATTCCCAATAAATCCTATAAAATAAAGCAAAACTTAGTTTTTCAACCAAATTTGGGCTCATCTCTTTCCACTTTGGAGATTTTTCAATTAATAAACAAAAAAAAAGTAAATAGTAAAAATTAATATCGTTAGAAAAGAGGAACTCAAATAATCCGGCGACGTACCGCAAAGATTTCCGGTGAAGAGCTTCAAAAAAACCAAAATCAATGTCGAAGACCTTCTACTTCCTTCTCCATATACACGATATTGACTGTAAGCACAGTGAAGTTTTTTTTTTCCTACAACCTAGAAATCTGGTGACAAAAGTAATGGGGAATACCCAACTTTGGCCATTGCAATGAACGCTTCCGGCGATTGTGTTTAAAGATATGGAAGAAATATTTGTCAATCAAATATTGAAGATTCGATGGTAACAAATAAAATGACAAAATCTTTGGAATTCAAAAAGTTTTAGGAAAGGTTTAGTTTGGATATTGCCATTAATGACTCTTTGGTAACTGATGCCAAAAAAATAACGATATTGATTCCCAAAACTGATACTCTCTTCGTTTTCCTCCTATAAAAAAGGGCTTTTATGACTTTTTCTTAGCAAATGTCCTTCTATCCCAAATATTTTAAAAAGTGGACTTTTGTCCTAATAAGTATTTAGGGAGGTATCAGCCTCTCTATAGCCCAAAAGGTTAAGTGTCATTTTAGAACCTGAGGGAGGTCATGTACAAATAGATCAAAACCCAAGAGGATAAAGTGAAGCTTGCCCCAAAAAATAAGAGTGATTGAAAAATTATGGACAGTTTTTTCACCAACTCACCAAACTTTATATATGTGAGACAACTCGTCGGAGGATAGCACTATTGTCGATCACGTCCTCTTTTGTATCAGTTTCTCTCTAACCCTCTTAATTTTTTCCTCAATTTCAGTTGTGAGAATAATATAATCAAACTGACGTTTTTTCAAGTCCGAATTAGCTTTGTATTTCATACTAAGTTTTTTGTATATAAGTTATATGCAATGTTAGTTTTGTATAGCGGATAATTAATACTGATATCATAAGTTGAAAGATAGTAATTCAAAGATAGGAAAATAATAAAAGCATGACACAGATATAACATGGTACGATATAGGTATCCACATTAGTACACCATACCTACATCCACAAATCAAAAACCTACATCAAATTATTATTTACGAAAACTAGTTATTTGGTAATTGATTACACAATATTCAACCGTATTTATCGGAATAAAATATTGTAACGCAATACAATTTGGATACTACTAAATCTCTATGCTCCTATCAAGTCACTAGTAAACCTATCCATGGTTTATTAGGACTCTTACAATATGTTTCCTATTTCATTCACGATTCTCACATGGATTACCTAACAAACTCTCATTCATCATAGTTAAATTCTAATAGCGTCCTTTGAACCGAACTCTTCAAATTTAGTCATGCCCTAAGATCAGACTTAGTACCCTTGATTTTGGTCCACCAATTTTTCAAGCACCACATGCAAACCTGCTCTTCTGAGTCACCACAATTTTCTCTGTATTTCAAAAACCTACAACTTGGCTTGCATCATCTATGCATCTTTGTCCACATTTTACCTATTCTTGGGAGGTCTCACTGGTCAATGTTTCACCATTTATCAAGGTCAAGTCCAGTGACTCGTAACCCATGAGACATCACTTCGTCACTACTTGGTTGATATTGGCCCAATAGATCCCAATCCATTGGAATACATTGACTTTAACTATAACAACCCAAAATCCTGAAAAAACCTCTTCACACTGCATGTGTGGTAATTCTTAAAATTTAAACAATCTAGAAGCAACTTAGTCTCCCGTTTAATTTCATACCAACTTTAAATTTTTTCTTGTGGATATCCACAAACAAAATTATGAATCAACTAATTTTTCAAGATTACGTCCTTAATGTACAAAAGACAAAATAAATCTTCACACCAGGTCGTATATACATGGCAACTGAGTCTTCTTTAACATAAACACTAACTTGATCATTGAATCACCAATAACTTGCTTTGATTATTGCATCATGATCATCAATCTAGCTCTTATTATTCTACGAGGATATCATCAATCTAACTCTGATACCACTTGTTAGTTTTGCACAACGGATAATTAATATTGATTCCATAAGTTAGAAGAAAGGAATTCAAATATAGGAAAATAATAAAAGCATAACAAAGATATTATGGTTCATTATAGCATACCCACTTTGATACATCATACCTATATCCACGGATCAAAAACCTACATCGATATATTATTTACTGAAAAATTGGTCATTTGATAGCTGATTACATAATACTCAACCCTATTTATAGGGATAAAATATTGTAACTCCATACAATTTTGATACTACTAAAACAAAAAACAACATGAAATAAACAACCAATTATTCTAGAAATAATATATATATATATATATATATATATATATATATATACACATACATAGATATATTTCTAACAAAATTTTGATTGTACCCAAATAATTAAAAAAATGATTTTAAAAAATAAAATAAATATGTTACGTAAATCATCTAACCAGGTTAACCCCAAATCTTCACCCGAAAAAGGAATGCACTAAAGTAAAAGAGAAACCATATTGTTTAACTCAACAAAAAAGCACATCGTTAGGCAGGTAGTATCCACTACAACAAAGAAAGGGATTTAGATCCCCTCTATTACCCTTCCCTTCAATTTCCCTCAATGCAATGCTAGATGAATGACTTGTGTAAGATTTTGTATTTCAATGGATAAAATATTTTCTCATTCATTTTATTGTTGATAGAGTGTTAACCATTATTAAGGAATTTTTTCAGAAGGAAAAAATCTAGTCTATTGAAAATCTGAATCTTACACATGTCACTCATCTAGCACTGTATTGAGAAAAATTGAAGGGAAGGGATAATGGAGATGATCTGAATCCCAAAGAAATGTGGTAAAGATCATAAGCATCTTAATTACCTTGTAAGGCTAGCAAATATTATCCCAATCCACATGTGCGTGCTTTACAAGGAACCAAATTGTAAAGCTTATCAACAAATAATCATTGAGATGCATATAAATTATTTATAGGCATGGCCTCCAACCGTCAAAGCCATTTTTTTCGACCATTACTGTGATCATGGCTCTTACCTCTGGAGATGTGTAGACGTGCGTTGAACCATCTCCAATTGGTGGTTCATGATGTCATGTCTCCCTGATTCCTAGGATTTTTACTCCCCAATAGTTCCATTAGTCGTTGACTCTCACAAACCCTTTCATTGTTGATGGATCTCTTTCATGTGTCACCCTCTAATTTTGCTATTTTTGGGTATAAACAAGAGGGATGGAATGAAATGATTAAAATAGAAAATAAAAAGTAAAAAATCAAATTGTAAAACACACTACAGAAAAATTTATGTTATTCAATTCAACAATTTATGGATAGAGACACAATAATTTATGGATAGGGACATAGTGCAATGACAAAGTTTCACCAGGTAAACCTCATAAATGACCTCCGAACTTTAGTCTTCATTTTAAATTGCACCCTAAAATTTTAATTTTTTTAATGTACCCTCTGAACTATGTAAATCATTTTAATTAGGTCCTTCTGTTAGAATCTAACGTTAAATGGGGATGAAACTCTAACGTTGGCAGCTAGTGAAGGGCATTTTAGTCCATTCAAGTAATATGTATAGTTGGGTTGAAGAAAGGGCGCCAAAATCTCCCTCCTATTCTCCTCTGTATATTACACCCATCGCAACAAAGAACAAGTGGCTTTACATCCCGATAGGGATGCAACTCAATGCTAAAATCTACATCCCTATGGGGAAGTAATCTTGGTAATTCATCAGGAAAAGCGTCCTCATACTCACAGACAACCCAAGGTAGACCTAACTCTTGTCTCATCTCATCCTCAAAGTAAGGCTCGTAAGTCAATCCATCAACTGCTCGTGCCATTGAGAGTCATACACGGCTTAGGGCAAGGCATCGTGCTTTTTCCCCTAAAACTTGAAACAAACGTTGTCCGGTGTGTAGGCAATTACCCTCTTTCGATCACAATCAAAGACGACCCGATGTGCCGCCAACCAGTCCATTCCAAGGATGACATTAAACTTCAACATATCCATGACCCTAAGGTCCACGGTGAGTAGAACCCCCGAAATTTCTAACTCACAACCTCGACATATCTGGTCAACGCACACCCTAGCTTCTAGGGGTGAATTCACATATAACGGCTCTTCTAAGGTATTAACCTCTAAGCCCAAATCCCTTATACATGATGCAAAAATGAATGAATGTGATGCACCAGAGTCAAATAACACCCTAGCCCATAAGCGAAAGAGTAAAAATGTATCCTGAATTACTGACTGATCCATTGGCTCAGCCTAAGGTGTGATGGCATAGACACGCCCCTGTGTCCCTAAAGTCCCGGCCTGCATGCCCTGTCCCCGACCTCGACCCATGTCGAGGCCCATCTGGCCTGACTGTAGAGTCCCTCCTCGAAAAGTGGTAGGGGCCTGAATGGTGCCCTAGAACTGATACTGACTTCCCTGCCCCATGGTGGGGTAGGGAGGAACAAAGCATGTCTGTAGTTGCCCTATTGATCCATGGGGTAGGGAGGAACAAAGTATGTCTGTAGTTGCCCTATTAATGACTAGGACTGAGACGCCCCATAACTCTAGAATTCCTGCCTCCGAGGACAACCCCGCCTCACGTGACTCGGCTGGTGGCAATGATAACAAGTTCTCTAACCTGTCTGATATGATGTCCAGAAATTTTTCTCGCCTGGGGAGGATCGACCTTGGCCTTGGCCTTGATGACTATGGCCCTGTCCCTGTTGTTCCTGTGAAGTAGAAGTCCTTTGCCTTTTCCTTGAACTAAAAGAAGAGCATTGGCCCTCCTTTTTGTCCTTAGCACCCGCCTCTCAGATGCTTCTTGCATCATCATCCTCTTTCTTAATGGCCATATCTATCTTGACCATCGAATCCAAGTCTTGAAGGCGGTGGTCCACAATTTTGCCTTGGATGGACAACTTCAACCCATCCTCAAACCTTTTCACTATGGCTAAGTCGGTGGCCACATAATTGTCGGCAAAATGGCTAATTCAGTGAACTTAGTCACATACTCCATCACCGTCATAGTCCCTTGCTTCAAGTCTAAGAATTCTCTAGCCTTTGCATTTCGAATGGCCGCTAGGAAGTACTTGTCCACGAAGAGCTCTTGGAACTCTCTCAATTTCATCGTCTCTAGGTTCTTCGAGGCCCTTGCCCAATCCCACCAAATATGGGCTTCTCCCTCTAGTTGGAATGCAGCTAGCCAGAATGCAGCTAGCCTTATCTTTCTGGCATCAGAGGTGATCTCCATAACCTCTAAAATCTTGTCGACTTCTTGGAACCAACGGTCGGCCACCATCGAATCCGTCCCTCCTAAAAAAGTCAGAGGTTTGTGTGTCTTGAACCTTTGGAGGTTACTTGAACCACCTTGCCCCACATTTGCACTAGCCTGTACAACAGTAGCCACTATATACCAATAGCCTCCATAAAGGCTTGTGGATCAAAGGCCGATGGTGGTTGGTTGTTGTTCCACCCACCGCCTCAGCCACATCCTCTTCCTCTTCCTCTATTTTTCATCTACACACATGTCAAATAGCAATAGAGCATTTACTTAGTATCCTAAAGTAGGGATCAAAGTTCAAACTTTGAGATTTACCTCCTTGTCTAACTAGTAAAGCATATGCCAACCACTAGTAGACATCCAACCTGTGAACCACCCCGATCATTTGTTTTTCGACCCCTAAGGTTATGTTTTCTAACCCTAGTGTGTCCATTTTCATATACATCTTATCATGCATATAATCCACATAGCATATAGCACCTGACATGTAACAAGTAAAGCACACAACATGAAATGTACAATGGATGCAATGGTCTAAACCCATGCCCCTTAAGCCCTAGGTAAATCGTATAACCTGGCTTTAATACCAAGTTGTGACGTCCCAAAAATCAGGGGTCCTTAATTTAATAAAATTCAAACAGAGTCCCCTTTGTACGGGGGGCTCTACCCAAAATATAACATGTGCAATTATACTACATTGACCACACCGGGTCCATTTATCCATACTCATCTAACTACATGCAATTTTTTTTTTTATATATTAAAATAGTCCATATGAGTTCGATTACAATTCTTTAATATTTATATGCCAAAATAGAATTTTCACAAAAGTTGTACAAAATGAGTCATAAAAGTCACAAGTCGGCCTTCTTCACCCGTGAGACTCGAATTGAGAATCATCTGTCGGTGTGAATCTCGCACTTGAAATGTTTTCCCACGAATGGTGCGTCACGCTCAATAGAGTATCTCCTAAAGAGGCTACTCCCCAATGCTCACATGCAACAATCAGCCATCTATTATAATTTCAATCAAGAATATGCAACTCAATGTTAGAATTTACTATGTCATATTATGAAATGAGATGAAATTCCCTCATGCAACTCAATTCGAGCCCTCACTGCTCTCACAACACATGTCATGTCAATACGTATGAATCCGTCATTTATGTGACATATCAAATGACATTTTTAAATCTAGAGTCTTTCTTAGGGTGGGACCCACACGAAATTTATAGACTTCTACCAAAATTTTTGCATACACCCACACACTTATGAACGAGCCAAGGGAATGCGTACCCCAACTACCATGTCTTGCACCCGAGGGATCTTCTAGCCCTTGATATAATTCCATGAATACCCACCCCAAGAAAGACTTTAAATTTATAAATGTCATTTGATATGCCACATAAATGACAGATTCACACACATTGGCATGACATGTGTTGTGGGAGCCGATAAGGGCTCAGGTTGAGTTGCATGAGTGAGTCTAATTTCATTTTATGGCATGACATAGTAAATTCCAACATTGAGTTGCATATTCCGGATTGGAATTATTGTGGATGGTTGATGGTTGCATGTGGATATTTCATATGCATCTAGGTTGGGGAGTAGCTTCATTATGAGATACCCTATTGAGCTTGACTCACCTTTTGTGAGAAAAATATTTTAGGTTTAAGATTCACACCGGCGGACGGCTCTTAATTCGAGTCTCAAGGGTGAAGAAGGCTGACTTGTGGCTTTTATGACTCATTTTGTATAACTTTTGTGAAAATCTCATTTTGGCATGTAAATATAAAAGAATTGTGATCGAACTCATATGGACTGTTTTAATGTAAAAAAAAAAAAATTGCATGTGGTTATATGAGTATGGATAAATGGAACCGATGTGGTCAATGTAGTATAATTGCACAGGTTGTGTTTTGGGTCAAGCTCCCCTTACAAATGAGACTCTGCCCGAATTTTGTTAAATTAAGGACCCCCGATTTTTGGGGTGTCACAGGTAGAGATATGGGAGACAGTTTGACAGACAGTTTTGGCGCCCTTTCTTCAACCCAACTATGCATATTACTTGAATGAACTAAAATGCCAACATTACGGTTTCATCCCCATTTAACGTTAGAATCTCACAAAAGGACCTGATTAAAACGATTTACATAGGTCAATGGATACATTAAAAAAATTAAAAGTTTAGGGTGCAATTTAAAATTAAGAATAAAATTTAGGGGTCATTTATGCAGTTTACACAAAAAAGAAAGATCATTAAAAAAATTAGATACAAAAGTTAAAAAACTTTAAAATCAAATTGTCCCAAAGACTTTAACTTGTATTACAATATCGAAACCTTCAGTATAATTTAAGCTTGATAATGCATTTATATTTAATTGCATCATATTTAATACTTAAAAGTTCATTAAACTTAAAAGACTAAAATTGGTAAGAAAATTAGATACAAATGATACCAAAAAGCTTTACGAAAATAAAGCTAATCAAAACTACTTAAAATTGACTCCGATGAATATTTATACTTTGAATTGAAATTTCTGCTTAACAACTTTATTATTTTTTATGTCCGCAATCATGTTGTCACTTAACTATTTATTATTCATTCGATTATGCAATCAAATGTGTTATCTATCATGTTTGTTATAATAACTAAAATAAATGTCAAAATTCTAACTAAACTCATAAATATATCATGTATTTTCTCGTCTTTACTAAAAAATAGGGTGGCCACAATTTAAAATATTTAAAAAATACTTGAAATATATATTGATAATTTTAAGAAGAAAAAAGTTGAGGGTAGGCATGTGGCCCCTGGTCATAATTAAGGTAGCTCATCCCTTGCAATTACTTCACTTTTTTTTAGGGTAAAATATATTGACAACTCTTGTAGATTGATCTAATTATAGAGATATCCCTTCAATTTTTTGTAATTGCATTAACACTCCTTGTTAGGTTTTAAAATATAACAAAAAATGTGATTTTCACACTTACCTTTACTATACATCATTTTTACTTATCATCATCTCATATATTTTAATACTAATAAATAAGTCTTTTATGGGTTTAACCCGTCAAACTCAAAATTGACACCATCAATCCAATTATTTAATCATGTCGAACTTTTTCTATGTTCTCATTTATATGTTAATACGAACAACACGAAATTGACACCTTCAACATGTTTAACTAGTATTATAAAAATAAAATATTAATTATTTTTTATGTTTATTAAGTACTAACATAATTATTGTATAAAAAAATTATTTTTACTCATTATTATTGTTGTGTTTATTAAGTTAATTTTTAGTTTATAGAAAAAATATAAGTATAGATTCAATTAAGCGATAATAGAATCTTAGACTTAAATCTTAGCGTTAATTTTTTTTATTCAAAATTTATATGGGTCAACACGAATACGAACACACTCACAACCCAGACGAACCGTAGACTCGGACGTTTGGAGTTCGACCCTCGCTGGTGTCTCTCGAGCTTAACTGATACATGTGGTTTGCAGGTGATTTTAGATATCTGGGATTTACTCTCACAGGAATCTATCCAAAGTGGTCCTGCCTTGGAGCGGATCAAAAAAAAAAAACACGAACACAACACGACACGAAAATAAATAAGTTATCCTAATTTTGTTTAGTGGTAATATTTGCATTAAAGTGTAAAAAGTTGATAATGTAATCACTTTTTTGACATTGTCAATAACGATGCTAGTCATATGGGTACTTTGTGAAATTAGTAGGTAAATGATTAGGGGTGTTAGTGTAAATTCAAAAAATTGAGGGAATGTCTCCATAATTAGACCAATTTATAAGGAGTGTCAGTATAATTTATCCATTTTAAAGTATTGAAAAAATACTTAAAATATATATAGGTAATTTTAAGAAAAAAAAAAAAAGTTAAGGGTGGGCCTGTGCTCACTGGGCATAATTAAGGTGGCTCCCTCCATGCAATTACTTCCCTTTTTTTTTTATCTCTAGAAGTCGATCCAAAAATTATAATATCAAGTCAATTGATCGCGTCTTGATCAAGAAAAAAAAAGTTGATTGATTGTGTTCAAAATTATCAATTCTTATGGACCAATTAATTAAAGTGCCATAGATACGATCTCGTTCGGCAAATGTCTTGCTCTATGCCATTTTCTAAATGTGTACTTTGTCATGGGCCATTAGTTTTTAATTGGAATCTGAAGTAGGACAATAGACCAAATAATTGAAACCAAATTTAGGAGAAATTAATAATTTGATTATCATGAATTAGTCCCATTATGCCGTCGGAGGCTACAATATTTTATAGTCAATATTCGATCCCCACATAGTAAAAGACATGATGAAGACCTCACATTGATTAATAATTTCACATAGATTAGGTACAGAAACAAAACACCCATACAAGACCAACTATGTGTATATATATATGTGTGTGTATTTTTTCCTTTCTTTTACTTTTTCATCCACCAAAGTTAAAAATATATTAATGATGTCGTCCAACTGTTTTTCACTTTATCTTATTGTACTTGTGAGATTACTTCCTAATCTCTCTCTGTTGTCTAGTGCTGATCCCACAGATGGGTTCACTGAAATTCCGTTGACAGAAGCTAATTTTTTACTGCAGAAGCCTTACGATATACCCCTCGAAGAGCGGTAAAGTTACGGAAATGGAGTTCACAAGATGTGGGTTTATGCTGATGATCAGCCACTCGCCCATGGTAGCAACACCCAACCACGCACTGAAATTCACATTCAAGTACTCACTACCTATCCTCCCTCTAGATTTACCCTTTTTGTACCATTGATGCATATGGGAGTAAAGTTACCACTCAACTGGGTTAAGTTATGACTTAAAAAGATCAGATTTGGCTAACTTTTAATGGAATTACTTAGCTCAAATAAGTTGGGGTTGACTCTAAAGTGTTGGATAAAACCCAACTTTTGGGATTGATCTCAAGCAACCCGTCGTAACTTGATTTGTTTTAGATCTTAACTTTTAGCACGATATTGAATTTGATGCGATATTAAAAGTTTTGATTCAGTTAAATCTACTCATAACTCAAAAGCAAGAATGTTTGAGGCCTAAATATCTAGCTTAATTTAATTTGCTAACTAATGGTGTATCAAGCAATAAAGAAGTCCAATAGTTAAAAGGTAAATGTTATGCATACCAAAACTTTTATTAAATAGTGTTTTTACCAAATGAGCTCGCAGCTCCAGATCATTCTTGAACACATCAAATGCTGATCAAAATGTATTTGATTGGATATAGAGTTGCCAACTCATTTGGTAAAAGCACTTTTTGGTAAAAATTTTGATTTGTGTAGCATTACTCTAGTTAAAATTATAATGATTTGAATAGACTATCCAATACTTATAACTATAATGATTCTAATTGTCACGGAGTAATTTTCATTTTTCTTTCGACACTACCTGTGAAGGCGTTGCTACTGTAACCAGTCACATACAAACTCAAGAATAAAGGACAGAAACTCACACAGAAGGCACACACGAATTTACTAGGACAAAACTCTCAAACCTTATATATTTAACTCAACAATTTACAAGGACTCTCAAAGCCAGAACACTCCTTACTTATCAGAATGCTTAAGCACCCCTATTTATACAGGAGTAAGACAGATGACACCCCCATCTGTCAAGGGGTAGTTACACCCGTTTTTGCTATTCCATAGCATACTTGGCTAGCAGGCTTGGTCTCTATGCGACACCTGGTAGGCAGTTCCACCCCTTTCAGTAACTGATGTGGAACTGCCCCTCATCAACATGCATCTGGACTAGATTCAGACTAGGGACGGCCAGAACTGCCTCAGCAACTGCCTTGACTATGTCTCAGCATCTGTAACTGCCCACATCCTCCTGGTCACATGCATTAAGCTGTCATGTGTCAGTCACGTGTCCACATTCAACAGTCAGCCTTACTTTACGAACCAATGTGCATGCTGGGTTCAACCCATGCCATGCAATCCGAAGCTATGCACCCACATTGCTTCAATTGAGCTCCACGTGCTGTCATGCTCAATTGGGTGTTCTCATGTTGCCTTGGTTCGCCCCAATCTGTCGAACTACTTAGCCGCATCACCTTGATTCCAACTTATGGCATGCCTCGGTGCAAAGTGCCACCAAGACCGGCCATTTGCACCCAAATCAATTAGGGTGTGACAAGTCACCCTTACCTAAAGTATCCAACGACCTCGTTGGAATGGAAGCATGGTATTGCTTGATGAGATCCTCGAACTGCCACAATGTCGTCTCTTTCTCCCAAGTGGCTTCCTCCGGTGCTTTTCCTTTCCACTTGACTAGGTAATGAGTTCTTCTGTTTTTCTTACTCATTCCCTCAGTCTTGTGGTCAAGGATAGCTTCAGCTATTTCTGTTAATTGTTTCCCGATTGTTGGAGGAGCCTGACGCCGAACGTATCTGTTAGGGTCCTCTGGGTCCTCAATATAAGGCTTCAAGAAGGCAACATAAAAAACTAGATGAAGCTTGAGACGACTGGGAAGATCCAGCCTATAGGCCAACCTGTCAATCCTCATTGTTATAAGGAAAGGGCCGTCATAGCGCTGGATTAGCCCCTTGTGTGCAAACTTTCGAGAGATCTTGTTCCAGATTGGTGGGGTCAATTTCAGCATCACTTTGTCACCCCACTTCGAACTCTACTGCCCTCCTCTTCTCGTCTGCCCATTTTTTCATCCTCTTCACTGCCTTAGTTAAACAGTCTTTTGCCTCGTCGGTCCGCTCCTGATTGGCCCGAGCAAAGCGGTATGTTGCAGGACATCTCCCTTGAGACTTCTGCTTAACAACTTCATGCGAGGTAAGAGGTTGTTGGCCAGTTGCCAACTCAAATGGGCTCATTTCAGTGGAAGAGCTCTGTTGGAGGTTATAACTGAATTGGGCTACATCAAGTAAATTCACCCAATTGTCTTGGTTCGCTGTGACATAGTGTCTGAGATATTCCTCCAGCATTACATTAACCCACTCAGTCTGCCCACCTGTCTTTGGATGATTGTTGGTGGAAAGGTTGAGTTGTGTGCCCAACAGTTCAAATAAAGCCATCCAAAACTGGCCAGTAAACCGAGTGTCCCTATCGCTGACTATGTCCAGTGGAAGACCCCAAAGCTTCACAATATGCTTGAGACACAACTGAGCAGTAACTTCCGCCGTACATACTTTTAGGGCAGCAATGAAAGTGGCATACTTCGAAAATCTGTCTACAACCACAAATATCGAAGTAAAATCGTTCACCTGAGGCAAGCCATTAATGAAGTCCATGGAAACACTCTCCCAAGGTCTACTTGGAATAGGGAGGAGTTGCAATGTACCCACCACCTTCTTCCTTTTTATCTTGTCTTGCTGACGCACCAAACAAGTGCACACATACAGCTCCACATCTGCTTCCATACGGGTCCAATAATAGCTTTCTGCTAGCAAGGCAAGAGTCCGTTGCTGCCCTGGATATCCTGACCACAGAGCATTATGAGTTTCTTTCAGCAACATCTGTCGAAGTCCGCCTGACTTCAGAACATAGGGTCTCCTTCCTTTGTCGTAGAGAACACCATCCTCTACCCAAAATCGTCGAGTCACCCCTTCGTGAACCTGCTTCAATAATAAGCTAGTCACTGGGTAATCTTTTATCTGACCCTGAATTCTCTGCAGTATGTCTCCTACAATCTGGCTAAGTGCAGCAATCGTCCCATCAGCAATTGGGATTCGACTAAAAGCATCAGTAACCTGATTTGCACTGCCAGGCTTGTACTGCAACGTGAAATGAAACTAGGCAAGAAAGTCCTGTCATCTTGCTTGTTTTGGTGTCAGCTTCTTCATGGAATTGAAGCAGCTAGTAGCCATATTATCTGTCAGTACAAGGAAATGCTTCCCCAACAAATAATGCCTCCATGCATTAATGTAGTGAATGATTGTTGTCATCTCCGTCTCATGTACTGAATACCGTCTCTCGGTATCATTCAACTTCCTACTTTCAAATGCCACTGGATGCCCATTCTGCACCAGCACCCCTCCAAGAGCATAGTCTGATGCTTCTGTATGGACTTCAAAAGGCAAATCAAAGTCAGGTAATCATAAAATTGGGCTAAACGTCACCACCGCCTTCAATCGATCGAATGCCTCCTGGCATTCGTAGGACCAGTTCCATGTCCTATCCTTCCTTAGAAGATCAGTCAGTACCATGACCTTCTTTGAATAATTTTTCACAAATTTTCGATAATAGTTTGTCAAACCAAGAATGCAGTTTAGTAACCTTAGTAGGGACAGGCCAATTTACAATGGCCTCAACTTTTTTCGGGTCCATCTTCACTATGCCTGCAGAAATAATATGCCCAAGGAATGAAATTTCCTTCTGAGAAAACTAACATTTTTCTGGTTTCAAATACAACTGGGCTTTCCTCAACTTTGTCAAAGCCAGCCTAAGATGCTCAACATGCTCCTCAAGAGTCTGGCTGTAAACAACTATGTCGTCCAAATAAATCACCATGAAATGATCCAAATATTCCTGAAATACGTTGGTCATCAAGTTACAGAATGTAGCAGGGGCGTTGGTTAAGCCGAAAGGCATAACTAAAAACTCATATGATCCACACCTTGTCACACAAGCAGTCTTCGCCTCATCTCCCTCTGCAATTCTGACTTGATGATATCTCAGCCGCAAATCCATCTTTGTGAAGAAAATCGCCTTTTCCAATCTATCAAATAATTCGTCAACAAGCGGCATTGGATAGTTGTTCTTGACAGTGACTTTGTTGAGGGCTCTGTAGTCTACACAAAGCCGTTAGGATCCGTCCTTCTTTTTCTGAAACAGAACAGGGGCTCCATAGGGTGCCTTGAAAGGTTGAATGAACCCAATGTCCAATAAACCCCCGAGCTGTCTCCTTAGCTCCATCAACTCTGATGGAGACATTCGATAAGGAGTCTGGACAGGGATTTTTGCCCCTGGAATCAACTTGATGGCATGTTCAATCTCCCGTCTTGATGGTAACCTTGCTGGCAATTCTTTAGGTGCCACGTCCTTGAACTCAACCAGCAACTGTTGCATTAGTTCAAGGACTTGCAATGCTTTGGACTCCTCTTCCTCAAATAAAATAGCCAAGTATGTTACTTTTTCCTTCCGCAAGCCATATTTTACTTGCAAGGCAGACAACATTTCCCCCGAATACTTAGCCTTAGTGAGGGGAACAAAGTAGGGATTGGGCATGTCCATCACAAACATCCCCTGTAAATGCGGCATAACAGACACCTTTGCCTTTGTAAGGAATTACAGTCCAAGGATTACCTAGAAATCATCGAGAGGGACTACCATAATATCACATGATCTTTGCCAATCACCAACTTTTAAAGGGACTTCTCTTGCAACGCTGCCTACTGGTTTTGCCTCTGAATTAACAGCCTTAATCTGGCTAGAGTCTTTCACCAAAGTCAGACTAAGCTGCTGTACTTCCCAGTCAGAAACAAAATTATGGGTTACACCTGTATCAACCATTGCTTGGACAGCCACATTGTTCAGGCGAATCTGCACAAACATCAACCCCCTCTTTGCCACTGTCTCCTCTTTGCGAATTGCATTAAGGAGTTGTAATGGATTGACTCGTTTTGGTTCGTTAGAACAATCAATGTCCTCAGCCATGAGGGCACTAAGCTTTTCTTTCTTGGGGCAATTTCTGGCATGATGAGGGCCATTATAGATAAAACAGCCTGAGTCAGCACCTCCCTTTGATGAAGAGGCTTTGTCAGTCGATTTTTCTGAATTACCAAACTTCTCAACCTTTTTCTTCTGCTTGTCCTTCTTAGGGAACTTGGCTTTCTCTTTTGACTCCTTCTATAGAGGTTTAGCCTGCGTTTTGTAGTCAACCAGCGCCTCTACTGCAGACATAGCAGCGGGTAAGTCCTTCACCCCTTGCCGACAAAGTTCTGCCTGTGCCCAAGTTTGGAGGCCAGACATAAAGTTGAACAACTTGTCTTCCTCTGACATATTTTTGATGTCAAGCATCAGAGACGAGAATTGTTTCACATACTCCCTCACGGTGCTTGTATGTCAAAGTTTCCTCAATGCATCACAGGCTTGTCAAGCCGTGTTGCTGTGAAGGAATTGCTCCTTCATTTCAGCGGACAGAGACTCCCTAATAGTAATTGGAGGACGAGATTTGTCCTCAAAACGTGTTCGCCACCATAATTTAGCATCACCAGACAAGTATATGCTAGTGAGATCTATCTTCTCAACATCCGAAGTGCGGACTGCTTTGAAGTAGTGCCCCATATTCCACAGGAAGTTCTCGAGTTCTTTAGCATTACGACTGCCTGTGAAAGGCTTAGGGTCAGGCACTTTAACTTTCTGAGTGCTTTCACTGCCAGAAGCCAAAGAAGCATTCTGCAGTGTCTTCTTGAGCACTGAAACGTCTGTCTCGAGGGAACTCAATTTTTCCCCCATATCATCGGTCCATGTGGAGATCGTAGCCAGCACGTCAACGACTTCGTTTTTCACTCGACTGAAGTGATCAGATTCAGTCTTTTGAACTTGTTCATGTGCAACACGCATCTCTTCAAACCGCTGATACAGCAACTCAAGTTGCACAGAGAGAGCCACAGCATCACCAGATTGTGGAGGACCAACCAACTCCTCCAAACGTGTCACCCTTTCCCTCAGATCAGAATTCATTCCGTCAGCCATAGTTGATCTATTGCTAAAACCATGCTCTGATACCAAACTGTCACGGGGCTACCTGTGAAGGCGTTGCTACTACAACCAGCCATACACAAACTCAAGAATAAGGGACAGAAACTCACACAGAAGGCACACATGAATTTACTAGGACAAAACTCTCAAACCTTATATATTGAACTCAACAATTTACAAGGACTCTCAAAGCCAGAACACTCCCTGCTTATCAGAATGCTTAAGCACCCCTATTTATACAGGAGTAAGGCAAATGACACCCCCATCTGCCAAGGGGTAGTTACACACATTTTTGCTATTCCATATCATACTTGGCTAGCAGGCTTGGTCTCTGTGCGACACCTAGCAGGCAGTTCCACCTTTTTCAGTAACTGATGTGAAACTGCCCCTCATCAGCATGCATCTGGACTGGATTCAGACTAAGGACGGCCAGAACTGCCTCAGTAACTGCCTTGACTGTGTTTCAGCATATGTAACTGCCCACATCCTCCTGGTCACATGCATTAAGCAGTCATATGTCAGTCATGTGCCCACATTCAGCAGCCAGCCTTGCTTTACGAACCAATGTGCATGTTGGGTTCAACTCATGCCATGTAATCCGAAGCTATGCACCCACATTGCTTCAATTGAGCTCACCACGTGCTGTCATGCTCAACCGCATGTTCTCATACTGCCTTGATTTGCCCCAATCTGTCGAACCACTTAGCCGCATCATCTTAATTCCAACTTATGACATGTCTTGGTACAAGGTACCACCAAGACCGGCCATTTGCACCCAAATCAGTTAGGGTATGACACTAATAGACTATGTAAGCTACCACAAGGTCGTGTTAGCAAATAAGTTTCGATTTTATATATCTCAATAACAATACTCAATTCAAAAGAATTAGTTAAGACTTAATCAAACTGAAGTTATACATGTGAGATCGATCCAAATGACCCACTTAATTATAAATTGAGTTTGATATCGCAAACAAGTCACTATTCAAAAATATCAGTGCAACTTTCTTGGGAGGGAAAATTACACTTGAACCCCTTGAACCATGGGCTCAATTTTACTTTGTCTCTTAAATTATTATATTTTTTTCATGCCCGCTCTCCCCTCCCAGCTACTTGAATTATTTCAACTTGCCCCAAACTGCAAATGGCCACTATTTTTTTAGACAAAAATTGCTAATGTGTTGGGAAAAAGTGACATAACCCACGACCCCAACACAAAAAGACATAGTGTCAGAACTATATATGATTATTAATGGGCCAGAAATGATCATGAGTTGGATAAACTTTAATTTGACATGACATACAAGATATTTATTTATTTTAATAAGAAATGATGATAATTTTATTCACCGCAGAGATGAGAAATATTGTGGGAGGGTAGGTTGCAAAAAAATCTGGACAAACCCCTCTCTATGTACCAGACTCAATAACCTCTAAAGCAAACTTAGCTGAGTATTTGGCAGCACTGTTGCCAGTTCTTCGAGTCCATAGGGCAGAGAAACTAGCAAAGTTGTTTACATAACAATAGATCTGGTCCACAAACTTGCCTTCTTCTGATAAATCTGACCTCCCCTGCCTCACAGCCTCAATAATAGCTTTAGAATCTCCTTCAACCAGTCTTCTTTCATAACTCAATTCCACAGCAATTGACTGTTGTTCCTGCCGATAAATCTGACCTCCCCATGACAAACGAGGTTCAGAAACATGTGAAACGACACATTGATTGCCTTAATTATACTAATTCTTTATGATAAATGCTTTGAAGTTAATTTAATCCATGACGTAGAAGAGGAAAATTAGAGTTTTCATTGACGAGATTCAAAAGTTTCAGACTCTTCATCATGGCCTTGGAGACTTGCATTTTTAATTTATCGTTAACAAATCCTAATTCACAAACCACGTGAGAATTATGTGATTATTTTTTAACATTAAGGAAGTGTTGTACAAAAGGGCTAAACCACAAGGAAAAAGAGAAGTTTGCGGTTGAAAATATTTAGTACACTTAACAAGGGCACATTTACTAGCATAGACAATGCTTACGAATTATGTATGTGTGTACCCACACTACAAAAATTATGGTCTTTGGAGAAAAAAAAAATGTGTCAGCTATGTTTACCATCACCAAAAAAACATGTTTTAAAAAAAAAAAAGATTTTTTGTTGCAATAGTATTTTCATAAAAGGTTTATTTAGCGGAAAATTGGCAGAGCATACAAAATATTAGAGTTGTTTGTAAAAACGTCCATAGATCTTTATGTTAAGTAATTAAGTCCGAGCTTTTGACCCAACCCAGGCGTTTTTTTAAAAAAAATCCCAAAAAATGGTGGGTTTGAAAATAATTCTAAAACACATATAGTTTTTAAAAACGTTAGATGGACGTCTTTAAGCTAAAAATGTCAATTCATCTAACGTTTTTAACCTGAAGACTGACCCACATTCAGCTTAAACACGTCAAACGGACTGACGTGTTTAATTCATCCGAAAATTAAATATTTCCCTCTTATTTCCTCCCTTATTCCATTCTTCCCCCAAATTGTGTCTGAGTCCTAAAATTGGAACCAAACTCCCGTCTTCAGCCAGCCTTCCTGCATCTCCCCTCTGCAACCCACCACTTGCAACCAACAGCGACCACTAAGAACCACACCACCAAAACCCTCATGCAGCTAAACCCTTCTCATGCGAACCACCAGGGAGCATGAGCGACCAACTGCGACCACCATTGACCACGATCGACCACCGTTCACTACGAGCGACCACCATTGACTACCAACGACCACCTGCGAACACCATTGACAACCTGTGAACACTATTGACAACCTGCGACCCCCATTGACAGTAGGTTAGTGTACTCCATTTTTTTTATTTGAAATTTAATTTTTATTTTTTTTGGGTAATTATCTGTTAAATAAAAATATTATTTGTTTGTTGTAATTTTGTGTTAAATGAAAATTTTATTTTATTTGTAGTAATTTAATTATATGTTTAATTTGTGGTGGTTGTTGGTCAGGCTATATGTGAGATTTAGGGAGTACCTATATTGGTCAGGCTATTTTGCTCATGTCCATAGATGTTTTTATTTTGCAGTCAATCAATAGCTACTGCATGTGTTTCATGTTGTGAAGTGTATGTCAATAGGTATCATCTGCTAATAGCAGTATTAATAGATTTCTGTCCAACGTATTATAATTTTCTTAGTTTTCCTCTCAAACTTACAATGATATATGCAATCCAGATGGAGCTTGATGGTGTAGACTAATGAGAGTGAAAAGAGTGCGTGGGACCCGCGGTGAAGTTAGACTGCCAACTTCGTAATGGCAGTGATGAAGTGTTTCTTAGGGGATAGGAGAATTTGCACAGTAGGAATATAGTGGTTCACCGGCTCGGGAGCTCGGCTAATCCACTCTCAAATGGAGGCTCTTGCTCCTTTTCTTTTCTATTGATTATTTGAATGTAATACAAGACAGTGCATAATCCAATTAGGGTTCTATTTTTTGCTCTTTCTCTCGATGAAGCATTACATAGTAATGATACATCAAACAAGCCCTACCTGTGAGGTCAGGTCAGGAGGTCAGGAAAGACACGAGAAACTCAGAGAATCAGGGGTGGAGTTCCCCTTGGGGAGATCGTAGTTGAACCGACTAGGAAACAACTAGATGACTGCGGGAATTGGGTCTCAAGCATGAAATTCCCAACCAACCAAGATTCTCTCCTAAAATCAAGGAGGATCCCATGAATAATGGGCAAAGATCTTGACCGAAATCCCACGAAATAGGTGGCAGCCTTATAAATACTATGCAACGCCTCATCGTGAGGCAGGACGAAAATAGAAAAACCCTAATCAATTTAGCACTGTCTTTTATTACATTCAACTAATCAATAAAGAATAAAAGGAGCAAGAACCTTCATTCAAGAGTGGACTAGCCGAGCTCCTGAGCCGGTGAACCACTATATTTTCATTATGTATACCCCTTTAATCTCCACAATATTTTATTGTAGCATCATACACGAGCCTTGTAGCTCTGATCTACGCTCATCTCACATTACTTGCACCTTTTACTCATCCACGTTGATTTACGCCATCAGTTTGGCGCCGTTTGTGGGAACGACTATTCTTGTTACAAATAAGCTAATTTTTCAGTGACCGATGGTGTCAACAAGAAACATGAGCAGAAGCCAAACAAACTCATCTCGGATGCAGGACCAACAGGGAGCCACCAATGGTAAAGAGCTCGAGAACGTCCTACAGACTGATCCTCCCATAGGGAATCCCCCCATAAATAACGAGATGGAGGCCCTTTGCCTCATCAATCAATGCTTGATAAAGCAAAACGAGGAGCTCTTGAATTTCTTGCAGCGCCCACAAGAGGCACGTCCGACCCAAGAAGATCAGAACAGTCCCCACTACAGGGGCCAACAACACCTTGATCCACTCAGAGAAAACAACAAAGGGGGGAGAATAGCCAGACTTTGGGGCAGGTTCCCCAACTACCCTCTAGGAACGGCCACAATGAAGAAGTACAAAGTCAAAACCTTGAAGGTGAAAAGAATGATGTCTTCCCTTATCAACAGGAGAGAAGGGAGCAATATGGGAGCAGTGCTTCAAGGGCATCTCAGCCACATGAAGGAAGCGGTCAGGAGTAAAGCTCTAGTTACAATGGACACCTTGGTGCAGTAGACTGAATCTCCATTCACGCCTGGGGTGCTGTATTTTGCCCTCCCACCAAAATTCAGGATGCCTCAGATAGAGTCCTTTGATGGAACCAGGGACCCCATGGACCACCTCAATACTTATAAGAACCAGATGAAATTACACGGGTATTAGGATCCCGTACGCTCGAGCCTTTGCCGTCACTTTGAAGGGTTCAGCCTTGGCGTGGTTTAACAGGCTCCCCCCAGCCTCAATCTCTTTCTTCAAAGAGCTTTCCATTTCCTTCGTATCCCACTTCATAGGGGCTCGAACCTATAGAAAGCCGAGTTTTCACCTTTTGAATGTGAAATAAGGACCACAAGAAAACCTCAGGTCGTATGTCCAAAGATTTAATTCAAAGTCGTTAAAGGTGGATGTCCCAGAAGAAAAGTTTGCCATCACTGCCTTCATAGCTAGTCTAGGGGTGCAGTCTAAAGATTTGATGTTCTCCATATCAAAAAATTCTCAAGCAAGCATGGCCAAGGTGCTTGCCAAAGCGAAGAAAAACATAAACGGCGAAAAAGCTCTTCTTTCTAAGGTAGGGAGCTCTTCTGCACATAGAGACAAGGGAAAGGAAGAGAAAAAGAGGAATCGAAGTACCAGGAGAGAGAGGGAAAGAAACAGATCTCCAAAGAGAAATAGATCTCCCATAAGAGACAAAGAGCGATCCCTAAAAAGAAGAGGAAATGTTAGGGACCGCTTAGGCTACCCATAGCCTGAACTACAGCCGAGGTATGCACCTCAGCAATATACCCCTCTCATTGTGACAGTATCCCAGATCCTATACGAGGTGCAGAACGAGAAATTCCTAAGGTGGCCTCCACAAATGAAGGCAGATCTGTCTAAAAGAGACCCTACAAAATATTACGAGTATCATAGGGATCATGGTCATCATACCGACGATTGCATCTAGCTAAAGAAGAAGATCGAGTTCTTGATCCAAAGGGGACAGTTAAGACGATTTATCGCCCATGACAACCAGGACAGGGCTCCGCCACCACCGGTACCCTATCAACAAGCCCCTGTGCAGCACCAGCAACCCTTAGGGGAGATCAGAGTGATATTTGGAGGATTTGCTTGCGATAGAGAATCCAGTGCAGCCAAGAAAGCACACCTGTGCAGAATCAGAGCTGGAGAAGCTCTGGAAGTACACACCATGTCCAAAATACCTCGACTGAGCACAACCATCACTTTCTCAGATTCAGACTTGGAAGGCTGTCAATATCCCCATGATGACCCGTTGGTCGTAAGGGCCATTGTGGCAAACCAAACTGTTCATCGAGTTCTAATTGACAATGGGAGCTCGGCCGATATCATTTTCGCCTCCGCCTTTGACAAAATGGGCGTAGGAAGGAAAAAACTTGAGCCAATGAATGCTCACTTGAAGGGGTTCTCAGGGGAGAGGGTGCTACCCCTGGGATCCATGTAACTCGTGCTCATTATGGGGGACCCTCCTTATCAAGCCATCACCACTGTGAAATTCCTGATAGTTGACGCCCCTTCTACATATTATATACTACTTGGGAGACCATCCCTCAACGCAATGAAGGCTATCGCCTCAGCATATTACCTGGTCATAAAATTTCCTACAGAAAATAGAGTTGGAATGGTCCGAGAAGACCAGCGAATAGCCAGGGAGTGCTACATGGCCTCGGTGAAGCAAAAAGAGGTTAAAACTATCCAGCTAGATGAGCTTGACATGAGGGACGAGCTGGACACCAGGGTTATACCGTCAGAAGAGCTAGAGCTAGTCCAGCTCGATGAGGAGCCTGAACATATTGTTTACGTGGGATCTAAGTTGAGCAAAGAAATGAAAGACCTACTCACCCTGTTCCTAAGGAAGAACATGGTGGTGTTCACTTGGAAGCAAGAGGACATTGAAAGCATTGACCCCTCAATCATCATACACAAGTTAAGCGTAAATCCTATTTGCAAACCTGTTAAACAAAAGCAGAGAAGTTTTACTCCGAAACGCCAGAAGGCAATTAACGAGGAGTCAGTAAACTCCTCCATGCCAAAGCCATCAGAGAGGTGGACTACCCTACCTGGTTGTCAAATTTGGTGCTGATCAAGAAGACCAATAGGAAATGGCGGCTCTGCATTGATTTCACTAATCTCAATCGAGGATAGCTTTCCCTTACCTTGAATCGACTTGATCGTGGATGCAACTGCTGGGCATGAGCTCCTCAACTTCATGGATGCTTTCTCAGGTTAAAATCAGATCAAGATGGACTCGGCAGACCAGGAGAAAACTTCATTTGTGATTGAACAGGGAACTTACTGCTACCAAGTCATGCCTTTTGGATTGAAGAATGCTAGAGCCACCTATCAGCGCCTAGTGAATAGAATATTCCAAAAGAAAATTGGGACATCCATGGAGGTCTATATCGACGACATGTTGGTAAAATCACTGAAGGTAGAGCTGTACATCAAGCACCTATCAGAATCGTTCCAAATCCTCAAGGAGTATAAGATGAGACTCAACCCTGCAAAGTGCGCCTTTTGAGTATCAGTAGGAAAGTTTCTGGGATTCATAGTCAACAACAGAGGAATTGAGGTTAACCCAAAAAAGGTTAAGGCAATTCTGGATATGCGACCACCGTCCAACATCAGGGAAATCCAACGCCTGACAGGAAGGATAGCTGCCTTGAGTCGTTTTGTATCCAAAGCTAGTGACAAGTGCCAACCTTTCTTTCAGGTGTTAAAGAAGGCTTTTCAGTGGGATACCCGGTGTAAGGAAGTGTTCAAAGCACTGAAGGAGTACCTAAGCTCTCCCCCTGTCCTGATAAGTCCCTTAGAAGGGGAAGTGCTTACTCTTTATTTAGTTGTCTCAGATTTCTTAACTAGCGCAACACTAGTTAGGGAGCGTGACAGAGCTGAGCAACCAGTATACTACTATAGTAGAACTCTGAGGGGGGCAAAGGAGAGATATTCAAAGATGGAGACTCTAGTTTTGGCCCTGGTGACTACGGCTAAGATACTTAGACCATATTTTCATGCTCATACTATCGAGGTTCCAACAGATCAGTCAATGAAGTAAGTGCTGCATAAACCAGAGTCTTCAGGAAGGCTAGTTAAGTTGGCGATAGAGCTCAACGAGTTTGATGTTAGGTATAAGCCAAGGACTGCAATCAAAAGGTAAATTTTGGCAGATTTCATCGCAGAAGTCACTGTAGTAACACCCGTAGAAGCCACATTGCTGATACCTGACCTTTTCGTATGGAAACTTTCGGTAGACGGAGCTGCCAATGCCCAAGGAAGCGGCGCAGGATTGATCCTGACCTCTCCAAATGGAACAGACATGAAATACCCCCTCAAGTTTGAGTTTAAGACTTCGAACGACGAGGTAGAGTATAAAGCTGTCATTGTTGGGCTCAACCTTACTCATTCAATGGAAGCAGAGCAGCTGGAGATCAGTAGCAATTCCCAGCTTATCATGAAACAAATAGAGGAGCCATACGAGGCCAAAGGTAAGAAAATGATTTTCTACCTTAGGAAGGTACAGGAATTAATCAAGAAGTTTGTGCAAGTTAAGTTTAAGTACATTCCAAGAGCCGAAAATTCAAGAGCAGATGCCTTGGCAAGGTTGGCAACAGCTTTGCAGGAGAATTTGGATAGGTTAATTCCAGTGGAGCATTTAGCAGAACCATTTGAATGCATGAAAGATGAAGAAGTTCTGCCTGTGCAAACACCACGGAGCTGGATGGACCCCGTCAGAGGGTATCTTCAAACTGAGACTTTGCCAGAAGATCCCAAAGCAGCTGCGAAACTAAGAGTCAGGTCAGCCAGATTTTCTATCTTACAAGAAAACCTATACAAACGAGAATTTTCGACACCTCTACTCAAATGTGTAGGAGATGAAGATGTTAACTACATACTCAGAGAGGTCCATGAAGGAGTTTGCGACAATCACATCGAAGCTCAGGCCCTCGCAGAAAAAGCATTGAGACAGGGGTACTACTAGCCCACTATACTCAAAGATGCTACAGATCTGGTCAAAAGATGTAAAACTTGTCAAGTACACGCCAACATTCTCCACTGCCCACTAGAGCTCCTAACATCGGTGGTGAGCCCCTGGCCTTTTCAACAGTGGGGTTTAGATATACTTGGCCCCATCCCTACAGGGGTTGGATAATGCAAGTTCGTCATTATTGGGGTGGACTACTTCACCAAATGGGCAGAGGCAGAGCCTTTGGCAACAATCATGGAAAAAAAAGTCCAAAACTTTATCTGGAAGTCGATAATCTACATGTTTGGGATCCCAAGGGCAGTTGTTTCAGACAATGGCAAGCAGTTCAATAATCCTAAGTTTAAGAAGTTTTGTACCGAGCTGGAAAAAAAAAGTTTCTTTTCGGCCCCAGCTCATCCCCAATCCAACGGGCAGGCAGAGATCACCATTCGTACAATAAAGACCGTCTTGAAAACTAAGTTGGAAGCACTGAAAGAAAAATGGGCAGAGCAGCTCCCTGAGGTGTTATGGGCTTACAGAACCACAGCCAAGATAGCCACTCAGAAAACCCCGTTTGCGTTGGCTTTCAGAACTGAAGTAGTAGCTCCCGTGGAGATAGGGCTCCCGTCCCCCAGAACTGAGTTTAGCAACGCAAGACATAATGACGAGGAGCTGCTACTCAACCTCGATCTATTGGATGAGAAGAGAAATGAGATCTTACGGTGCATAAAGCATTATCAGAGGAAGACAGTCAAGTACTACGACAAGAAAGTAAAGCACAGAAGTTATAAGGTAGGGGATCTAGTGCTTAGAAAGCTTCTGCTTGCGAGAAAGGACCCTTCCCATGGGAAACTAGGTCCAAACTAAAAAGGTCCTTATATCATATCAAGGGTTATCAGGCCCGGGAACTATGAGCTGCAAATTGAGGAAGGAAAAATCCTGCCTCATTCTTGGAATACAGAACACCTTAAGAAGTTTTTTCAGTAAGTTTTTCTGTATTAAAATCACTCTTTCAATTAAACTGAGAGCTTTTGACCCTCTCTTATATATGCCTGCAAAAAAAAAACACTTCCAGCTCAAAGATGAGCTCTCCAGCTCATAAAATTCAAATGAGGTTTCTAGTTCATAAAATAAGATGAGTTCTCCAACTTATAAAATTTAGATGAGCTTTCTAGTTCATAAAATAAGATGAGCTCTCCAGCTCATAAAAGTAGATGGACTCTCCAGCTCATAAAATTCAGATGAGCTTTCCAGTTCATAAAATAAGATGAGCTCTCTAGTTCATAAAATTCAGATGAGCATTTCAGCTCATAAAAAAAGATGAACTCTCCAGCTCATAAAATAAAGATGAGCTCTTCAGCTTATGAAATTGAGATGAGCTATTTAGCTCATGAAATTAAGATGAACTTTTAAGTTCGTAAACAAAGCTCTGCAGCTCACTTTGAACAATTCAGTGCATAAAAAGAGCCCTATAGCTCAGGATGAACTCCTCGGTTCGTAAATTACAAGTTCAAGAGTCCACAGAAGAACCACTAGCCATCAAATAAGAATAGAGGTTCATATATTCAGCAACAGTACCAAAAAAAAAAAGGATTACAAGAGATATTCTCAGTCCTTATTTACCCTTTAAGCGTCTCCAGAGCTCTGCGACTTCCTCCTTCAGGCAGATATTTTCTTCTTTCTGCTCATCCCTCTCCTTCTGGGCTTCTATCAGAAGATTTACAAGTCTCTGTCCAGATGAGGAGAACAGTATGGTAGCCAGAGAAGATCCAGGTGAAGAAGAGGAGTCACTGGCATTGCCATTTTTGTGTTTCCCAGAGGAAGTATCATCGTCCTCAACCTCATCAGTTTCAGAAGGACAGGAATCAGCAAAATCATGGTAAGAAACAAAGTACATAGCGGCACCGATAGCATTGAACAGAAACAAGTTATCTGATGTCACCAGCTCAGAATAGGACACAGGCTCAACTTCTATAATCTGATCAATTTGTATTTCCTCTAACAGATCCAATTCGGGAGGACCTACCAATCAAATTAAAATCCTACGATAAGGAGACTACATTGAAAGACCTGAACAAATACAGGTTGCTGAGATACTTACCTGAATAAGAATAGCTCCTCTAGGATCTGGGAACTCTGCACTCTCTGTAGTGCAGCTCTATGGACCTCCAAGAATCCCCAGTAACATAAAAGAAACGATTGACCCACCCCTCAGGAGGATAAAGAATGTCAAACACCAAACGTCACAGCTTGAAGTGCCTCCACCGAAAACAGACAAAGCATGGGACCTCATCCTCCTCGATGTCAAAAAAGTAGAAGAATTCTCCTACAGTGGGGAATTTGTCATCACCACGCAAGCGCCAAATAGAAAGAAACTGATCATGATAGACCACCCCTTGGGAGAAAGACGAGAAGGACATACCCCACAATAGGCCGAGATGTAACCAACAGCGGGATGAATGGGGAGACACAGCCCCATGTCCAAAACCCCCTCAAAAAAATAAGTCTCTCCTCGAAGGAGATAATTGCAGGGCTCGTCAAAAGATGGGGCTCGCAAAGATACTTCCACGTCAAGAAAGAAGTTCTTCTCTATCCCAACTAAGTCTGAGGATGACAATGACGAAGGCACTAAGTAACAGGTCTGCCACACCCACTCAATTCCACAGAAGCGTCGTTCGTTGAATAGGGGGAGATTGGGGCAGCCATTGGCGTTACCAGAAGGCAAGGAAGAGACGTAGAAACAAGATAACAAAGGTGAAAGGCTTTTCGGAGGGAATAAATATCCATGGAAGCAAGAAAACAAGATATTAAAGAATCAAGAAGCACGCCGACCCAAAAACGGCGGACCTTTGGGTTTCCAAATTAAGGCAACGGATATATTTAAAGAAGGCAATAAAATATGGACAATAAAGGAGGAGTTAATGACAGATTCTACCAGTCATGAGCCATTAAATAGCTAAGGAAGGCTTGATACAGCCTTGGATAAGCCCAAGAGGTCGAATTCTCTCCTCGGTTAAGACGGGGTTCAACAATTTAAACAGTTGGATCACATCCTGAAAGAGATTTCTCATATTTCTTTGGGCTGACTAAGAAGATAACTTTATTCCTAAGGCACAACAAGGCTTCGTGAGCATAAGTAACTGCTAGGACCATATCCTCAGCAAAGCTAGCGGATGCACTAGAAGTAACCACACACTAGTTTTTACACCCAGTAACAAGGAGAGACCTTCCAAGAATGAAACCAGATGTCCAGGGGGTCAGTAAGCTTTGCTGACCCTAATGGAGTTCTGGGATGTCTGCACCAAGGGTTTTCAAGCTCCGGAGAATTAGGAGCTCAATCAGGGGCATGTAAGGTAGCTCTGGGCCCCGTTGTCTCAAGGGGAAGGAAAGACGGGGAAAAAAGAGCATAAGCAGTTATGTAACTTAGCGAAAATTAAACAATAGACAAGCCCTATGGGGAAAAGGGGCTTCTCGATAGAGGTTCGTACAAGGCCAGCACTTAAGAGCCCTCAGAGGAAGAGACTTCGTGTGGTGAGGTTGGATTAGCATAAGGAAATAAGCCTCAAATTTCCCTTGATACTCTTCATCCACCTCAAGCATTAACAGCCCTCGATTGTCTAGCAAAAGTTCAAGGAAATAAACTGTAATATAACAAGGGAGATTAACTATGGGTCCACGGTAGAGCTCGACGATCCTGGAAGACTCTCTCAAGTCCCAAACATTCAGATATTTATGAGTTAAGTGTAAAGTCAGCTTAGGAAGCCAGCAGACTTGCAGTTCCAGCAGCTTTGCTTTCAGAGGAACTCAGTTTCCCTCAAAGCAGTGGGGGGCAATGAGATTACAAAGCAGTACGCGATCAGCTAACCACAAAACAATGAGAGTAGATCTGAGAAAAGTAGAGTAGACTACATTGAAGAACAAGTTGGGTTGTGTTATTGTGTTAGAGCAGAGTAGACTGCATTGAAAAGCAAGTTGGATCGTGCTATCGCATTAAGCAAAATAGACTATATTAAAAGAAAGAGTTAGATTGTTCTAGAAATCAATTAGAGAAACAGGGAAAAACTGGAGCGTTTACACCAGTATGTTTACCATTTAGACAAATCAGGAAAGGCAGGCCAAATTTACATTCCCCAATAGAAGTTACAAATGCTAGCTAAAAAAAACAAAAAGGAATTAAAATATCCTAAGTTTTTAAAGAGGGAACAGGTGGAGGATCCTGCAATGAAGTTACTATAGCCTCAGCTGCAGGAACAGAGGCAAAGCTCGGCAGCTCACCAGGCAACGCTTTTGGCAAGGCAGCAGTGGAAATCTCAGAAGAGCCAAGAACAAGTGAGGAGGCTAGGGCCTCGATCTCAGACAGAGCTCTCGTTACCAGATCAGCAAAAAAGGACGTATTAGCTGGAACAGTTGGAGGAGTGGATATTTCAGTACCTTCTAGAGCCCTATCAGAGGCAGCAGGAACCAAGGTGCTGTCATCGCCATCTGAACTAGACTCCTCCAACTCCTCCTCAGTGGGGATGGCAAAGTCAAAATCAAGGTTTGAGTAGGCCTTCTCCGCTTTGCACTGAAAGACCAGCCATCCTAAGGCCCACTTGGTGGTGACATCATCCTTCAGCTCGACTATTATGTCATCCCTCTCCTTGACAGTTGTCTTCTACACCTCGAGCTCACCGCATAGACCCTCGTTCACCTCAGTTAGTATAACATACTCCTTCCTAAGGCTCTCGAGGGAGCCCAGAGCATCAAAGGCTTCCTGGCTAGCTTTGTTCCAAGCATTGGTTTTGAGTAACAGTTCTTCCCTGGTCATCTTCAGCTCATCCCTAACCTTCTTTTCTTTTTCCTCAACCCTATCCTTAGCAACTTGAAGGCCTTCATAATCAGAGGCCTGCTTCTCCATTTGCTCCTCGAGCTTCTACATCTGAGCTTTGAGGCTCTCATTGTCAAAGGTCAGCTCAGCGACATTAAATTCGTATGTCTTCAAAACTTTGGCAGAATCCTCCAAAGTTCAGACCCTGTCCATCAAGTTCTTCAAGTGAAGAGCCATCTGTGAACAAAAAAAAAAAGAGAAACAGACATAGATCAGCACAATTCAACCGCACTGAGCTAAAAGCCAATGTGAAAATACTTACAGTGGCTGCTCCCTAGAGAGCTGAGCAGAAAGAGGTCTCAGGAGGCATGGTAGAGGCCCTCTGAATATCGAATTTAGGGAGAATAGATGAAATGGCCCCAGCAGCCAACTCAGCATTGTCGAATAAGGAATCTTCATCAGTCTCCTGGCCCTCCCTCCTTTCGACTTTGGGACCCTAGAGAGACAGCTGGGATAGTTGCTCAGACGGTCTAGGGGGTGCAAAATCTGGCTTGATTCCAGTAATCAACCCCAATATTTCCTCAACCTCAAAAGAATTAGGGGAAGCCAGCCCTGGCTCAGAAGTCTTCGGGGGGCAAACTGGGCCCCTTGAAAAGGAGAAGGGGTCAGGGATTGAGATAAGGGATTCTGTCCTCCCTTACTCGGGGCAGAAGAAGAGGGCACTCCCAACTTCTGCACTTTAACTTTGTCAGTAGGGCTACCTCCAGAGCTGGTATTGGCTTTCTGCTTGCCACTTTTTCTACTCTTCTTCAGTAAGTCAACTTTGGCCTGGAGTTCTTCAAGGGTAGATTTCATTATGGAGGAGCCTGGGAGATCTGGACCAAGCAAGTTAGAAAAAATAAAGGAAAAAGAAGGAAAAACAAAAGACCCAACTCAGAAAGTGTTACCTTCTATGTCTTTAGGCCTAACAACTGAGATAGGGAGCGGAGCATCAATTGATACCTCAGGAGAACTGAATCCCTGTGTTACTAAGACCCAGGGCTTGATGAGCTCGAAGTACTTCTCTGAATTGCACTTCTCTAACTTTCGCTTTACCCTCTCGTCCTCAGCACTAAGCTCTGGTCGAATGCCTGAAAAGCAACACAAGGAGAGCAAAGGTCAAAAAGGCGACTCAACGATTCCCAAACCAGAGCTCAATCAATTCGAGCAAGAGCTCACCTAAGTTATCAAGGGCGGACCAAGTTCTAGGGATACCCAGAATATCAGTCCTATCAACAGGGTTGTATTCCCTGTTGGTGCCCCCAACAAAAAATAATTGTTTCTTCCAACCCTTGTGGGAGCTCAGGGGATGAATAATGATTTGCCTAGCCGTGGTTCGCTTGGAGATATATAAAAAACCCTCTGATGAAGTGAGTTTGACATTAAAGAGATCTACAAGCAAGGAAAGGTTGGGGACCTCAAGTCCATGAATCTTGAAGAAAACCAAAAAACCCACAAGTACACCCTAGAAATTAGGGGAGAGCTGAGCAGGGCAGACACTGAAGTGTTGCAAAACACTCTTGATGAAGGGATGCATAGGGAAGCGAAGAGCATTCTCAAAAGTTGCCACAAAGAAACATACCCTCTTGTGAACTTGGGCAACGTATAGGGTATATTTATCTAGACACCAAGAGGAAAACCGTAAAAAGCACTAAGAATTCTCACATGAGAAGAGTCAACCTCATTGGGTCCTACGAGCTCAGCGTGCCTAAAGGCGGCCCCTATGCCCGCTGCGCTGTTAGAGACTCCTATCCTATTCACCTTGCCCTTATCTTTGATAAGATTAGGGGGCACAGAAGAAAAAGATAGGGATGGTTCCTCAGTATATTCCTCGGCATCGACAGCATCTACATCGGAAAAGTTATCGATTTCTTTGCCTACATCTCCTAAATCAGTGTCTTCTTCGGTAGACCTTTCCCCCAAGATAGAAGCAGAGGAGCGTGTAACTCTAGAAGGAGTAGACATGACTGGACAGGAGAAGGATAAACTGAAAGAACGGTAGAGAGGGGAAATATCGATTAAGAACTCCCTAATAATCGTAGGGTCAACACAGTAGCTTCCAATAGCAAGGATTAGAACGATAGAAGACCAGTCTACGAAGTGGGGGGGAGCAGACAAGCAGTAATTTCGATTCCAAAAGTAAAAAAACCAAAAGGCCCAGAAATGCAATAGCCATCTCGAATTCGAGGGATACAGAATGAGGAAAGATGAAAAAGGGACAGAAGGGCGTACCTAGGGGGAAAAAGCAACTAACAGCAGCCTAGAGCAAAATGGAAGAAAAAGGGCAATGCAAAACCTCAAAGCTAACCACAAAACAATGAGAGTAGATCTGAGAAAAGCAAAGTAGACTGCATTGAAAGGCAAGTAGGGTTGTGTTATTGTGTTAGAGCAGAGTAGACTGCATTAAAGAACAAGTTGGGTTGTGTTATTGTGTTAGAGTAGAGTAGACTGCATTGAAAAACAAGTTGGATCGTACTATCGCATTGAGTAGAATAGATTGTATTAAAAGAACGAGTTAGATTGTGCTAGAAAATAATTAGAGAAAGAGGGAAAAATCTGTGCGTTTACACCAGTATGTTTACCATTCAGACGAATCAGGAAAGGCAGGTCAAGTTTACATTCCCCAATAGAAGTTATAAATGCTAGCTAAAAAAAAGGGAATTAAAAGATCCTAAGTTTCTGAAGAGGGAACAGGTGGAGGATCTTGTAATGAAGTTACTATAGCCTCAACTACAGGAATAAAGGCAAGGCTCAGCAGCTCACCAGGCAACCTTTCTAGTAAGGTAGCAGTTAAAATCTCAGAAAAGCCAAGAACAGGTGAGGAGGCTGGGGCCTCGATCTCAAACAGAGCTCTCATTATCAGATCAGCAGAAAAGGACGTATCAGTTGGAACAGTTGGAGGAGTGGACATTTCAGTACCTTCCAAAGCCCTACCAGAGGCAGCGGGAACCAAGGTGTTGTCATCACCATCTGAATCAGACTCCTCCAACTCCTCCTCAGTAGGGATGGCAAAGTCAAAGTCGAGGTCTGAGTAGGCCTTTTCCGCTTTGGGCTGAAAGGCCAGACATCCTGAGGCCCACTTAGTAGTGACATCATCCTTCAGCTCGACTATTATGTCATCCCTCTCCTTGACAGCTGTCTTCTACATCTCGAGCTCACCACATAGGCCTTCGTTCACCTCAACCAGTATAGCATACTCCTTCCTAAGGCTCTCGAGGGAGCCCCGAGCATCAAACACTTCCTGGCTAACTTTGTTCCAGGCATTAGTTTTGAGTAACAGCTCTTTCCTGATCATCCTCAGCTCATTCCTGACCTTCTTCTCTCTTTCCTCGGCCCTATCCTTAGCAACTTGAAGGCCTTCGTAATCATTGGCCTACTTCTCCATTTGCTCCTCGAGCTTCTGCACCTGAGCTCTGAGGCTCTCATTGTCAAAGGTCAGCTCAGCGACCTTAAATTTGTATGTCTTCAAAACTTTAGTAGAATCCTCCGAAGATCGGATCCTGCCCATCAAGTTCTTTAAGTGAAGAGCCATTTGTGAACAAAAAAAAAAAGGGAAACAGACATAGATCAGCACAATTCAACCACGCTGAGCTAAGAGCCAGTGTGAAAAATACTTATAGTGGCTCCTCCTTGGAGAGCTGAGCAGAAAGAGGCCTCAGGAGGCATGGTAGAGGCCCTCTGAATATCAGATTCGGGGAGAATGGATGAAATGGCCCAGCAGCCAACTCAGCATTGTTGAAAAAGGAATCTTCATCAGTCTCTTGGCCCTCTCTCTTTTCGACTTTGGGACCCTAGAGAGGCAACTGGAATGGTTACTGAGGTGGTACGGGGGGTGCAAAATCTGGCTTGATTCCAGTAATCAGTCCCAATGTTTCCTCAACCTCAAAAGAGGTAGGGGAAGCCAACCCTAGCTCGGAAGTCTTTCAGATGGCAAACTGAGCCCCTTGAAAAGGAGAAGGGATCAGGGATTGAGATGAGGGGGTCTATCCTCCCTTGCTCAGGGCAGAAGAAGAGGGCATTCCCAGCTTCTGCACTTTAGCTCTGTCAGCAGGGCTGCCTCCAGAGCTGGTATTGGCTTTCCATTTGCCACTTTTCCTACTCTTCTTCAGTAAGTCAACTTTAGCCTGGAGTTCCTTAGGGGTAGATTTCATTATGGAGGAGCCTGGGAGATCTGGACCAAGCAAGTTAGATAAGAGAAAGGAAAAAGAAGGAAAGACAAGTGAACCAACTCAGAAAGTGTTACCTTCTATGTCTTTAGGCCTAACAACTGAGATAGGGAGCGGAGCTTCAATCAATACCTCAGGAGGACTGAATTCCTGTGTTACTAAGACCCAGGGCTTGATAAGCTTGAAGTACTTCTCTGAATTGCACTTCTCCAACTTTCACTTTACCCTCTTGTCCTCAGCACTGAGCTCTGGTCGAATGCCTGAAAAGCAACACAAGGAGAACAAAGGTCAAAAAGGCAACTCAACGATTCCCAAATCAGAGCTTAATCAGTTCGGGTAAGAGCTCACCTAAGTTATCAGGAACGGACCAAGTTCTAGGAATACACAGAGTATCAGTCATGTCAGCAGGGTTGTACTCCCAGTTGGTGCCTCCAACAACAAAAAAAATTGTTTCTTCCAACCCTTATGGAAGCTAGGGAGATGAGTAATGATTTGTCTAGCCGTGGTTCGCTTGGAGATATATAAGAAACCCTCTGATGAAGTGAGCATGACATTAAAGAGATCCACAAGCAAGGAAAGGCTGGGGACCTCGAGTCCATGAATCTTGAAGAAAACCAGAAGACTCACAAGTACCCCCCAGAAATTAGGGGAGAGCTGAGCAGGGAAGACATTGAAATGTTGCAAAATACTCTTGATGAAGGGATGCATAAAGAAGTGAAGGCCATTCTCAAAAGCTGCCGCAAAGAAACATACCTTCTTGTGAACTTGGGCAACGTATGGGCTGTATTTATTTGGACACCGGGAGAAAAACTGTAACGAGCACTAAGAATTCTCACATGAGAAGAGTCAACCTCACTAGGTCATACGAGCTCAGCGTGCCTAAAGGCGGCCCCTATGCTCGCTGCGCTGTCAGAGACTCCTATCTCAGTCACCTTACCCTTACCTTTGATAGGATTAAGAGGCACAGAAGAAGACGATGAGGATGGTTCCTTAGTATTTTCCTCGGCATCAACAGCATCCACACTAGGGAAGTTGTCAATTCTTCGCCTACATCCCCTAAATCAATGTCCTCTTCGGCAGACCTTTCCCCCAAAAGGGGAGCAGAGGAGCGTGTAACTCTGGAAGGAGTAGACATAACTGGACAAGAGAAGGATAAACTGAAAGAATGGTAGAGAGGGGGAATACCTATTAAGCACTCTCTAATAACCTTAGGGTTAGCGCAGTAGCTTCCAATAGCAAGGATTCACACGATAGAAGACAAGTCCACGAAGTGGGAGAGAGGAGACAAACAGTAATTTCGATTCCAAAAGTAAAAGAATCGAAAGGCCTAGAAATGCAATGGCCACCTCGAATTCGAGGGATCCAAAACGAGGAATGATGAAAAAGGGACAGAAGGGCGAACCTAGGAGGAAAAGAGCAACGAACAGTAGCCTAGAGCGAAATGGAAGAAGAGGGCGATGCAAAACCTCAAATTGAACCCACAGAACTCGATCTTGAACGAGGAATCGGAGAATTCCAAACCAGAAAGCCAAGAAATTGCAAGAAAAGAGAAGCAGCAGAGAAGTTGAACAGTGGAATAGGGCGGTTCAGATAGCCGTTTGAGCATTTAAAGCCTGAAAGACGTGAACTGAAATGTGTGCGGGAAATGAGGAAGTCATGATTGCTGAAAGTCGCCAAAAAGGCCAAACTCACGTGCGGGCCAAGGTCAACCACTTGCAGATCCTACTCGATTTACAAAACAACTCAACCCCTGCCCAAGCCCGCTTGAACCAGGGGCTGGGGGGCAACTGATGATACCTCAAACAAGTCCTAGTTGTGAGGTCAAGTCAGAAGGTCGGGTCAGGAGGTCAGGATAGACACGAGGAACTCAGAGAACCAGGGATGGAGTTCCCCTTGGGGAGATTGTAGCTAAACCGACCAGAAAATAGCTGGATGAATGTGGGAATTGGGTCCCATGCATGAAACTCTCAACCAACTAAGATTCTCTCCTAAAATCAAGGAGGATCTCATGAATAATGGGCAAAGATCTCGGCTGAAATCTCACGGAAAAGGGGGCAGCCTTATAAATATTATGCAATGCCTCATCGTGAGGCAAGAAGAAAATAGAAAAACCCTAATCAGTTTAGCACTGTCTTGTATTACATTCAACTAATCAATAGAGAAGAAAAGGAGCAAGAACCTCCATTGAAGAGTGGAGTAGCCAAACTCCTGAGCCGATAAACCACTATATTTTCACTGTGTACACCCCTTTAATCCCCTCAATATTTTATTACAGCATCATACACGAGCCTTGTAGTTCTGATCCACGCTCATCTCACGTTACTTACACATTTTACTCATCCACGTTGATTTACGCCATCACTTATCATGATCAGGTTTGCAATAACTAGTAGTAATCAATAATCTAGTATCTTTAATCAGACATATTCGATGATCCAACACCAATCCTAGTTTTTTAGTGACTAGTTATTTGCACACTTGTGTTGCACATGAATAATTTTGTATTACAATTTTTAATTTTATTTTTTTAGTTTAGTTGTTCAATATTGGATGATTTGAGAGTTTCTAGATGTGGTTTTCATCAAATGACAAAAATAATAAAAAGCATATTTGAACTCCTAAATTTTCAAATAATTCATTCTAAGAAATACTTATTTTTTCACTAAACTAATTTCACTCCCAACAATCAAATCTATACCATATATATGAAGCAATCAAATTAGACAAGATGAGACCTTAGAAACCTTCCCTCCTACAATAACTAATTAGGAGAGTTTAGAATTATTTAATTAATTTATTCCAATTAAATTTCTGTCATGTGTTCACATAACTTTCTCTCTCTGTTTCTTTGTAACAACCCATTTAATTTTTTTAAAACAAAAACTAATGTTATCTATACATAACTACCCAATGGATGGTACTATAAATACCCACATTTGAATTTCCTTCCTCAATTTGGCAAATTAATGGATTATTTTTCAATAATTTTATGATTGGGATCAGGATGGAGTAGAGGTAGTGTCGGGGGTAGAAATAACAACGGATAATTTTATAAATTCTCTGTATCGTACAGGACGATCGTTAGTTTCTTATATAAATATAACTCTATTTGCTTGTACCAGTCAATAACATAACCTTATACACAAGGTCATTGACATGGAGGTAATGATAAATCTCAAAAGTTCAACAGATCCATGTTCCTTGCATACTATTACTTTATTTAATAATAAAAGAGACATAGAAAATTTAAAAAGCAAAAATCAACATAAAATAAGCAACCAAATATTCTAGAAATAAAATATAAATAAATCCCGGTTGTAAAATCTTAGATAGTTGTCTAGATCCCGGTTGTAAGTCCTAGTGAGAGGCAGTGAATGGGAGTTGTATAGACTATAAATCTAAAGGGTATGAGCATGAGAAGGGTGTGAATAACGAAGTAAAACTTAAAATCTATTTACAAAAGTGAAAATTTTAGGTTTAATAATGAGTAAATTATTCAGATCTAATTCTATGGCTAATTCATCTGGATCTTCATTGAACAATATACCAAATATAGTAAATGAAGAAGAACATGAATATCATGAGTCACAAGTAGACTAGAGTTGATGGAATATGTATTTCTAACTAAATTTTGATTGTACCCAAATAATAAAAACAAAAAATGATTTAAAAAAATACAGTAAATATGTTACCAAAATCATCTAACTAGATTAACCCCAAATTTTTACCCGAAAAGGAATGCACTAAAACAAAAGAGAAATCATATTGTTCAACTCGCCATAAAAGCACGTCATTAGGCGGGCAGTATCCACTGCAACAAAGAAAGGTGGTAAAGATCATAAGCATCTGAATTACCTTGTAAGGTTAGCAAATATCATCCCAATCCACATGTGCGTGCTTTATTAGGAACCTAATCGCAAAGCTTATCAATAAATAATCATTGAGACTGCGAGAAAATTCAATTACAATCACCACCCTAATGTTCTTCTTTCTCTATGGTGGTAGGAAAAAAAACTAATTTTGTACTGATTGTAGAAGTGATTCTTTTAACCTTCACAAGGTGAAAAACAAATCTAGGTTTATTTGCAGGGTCTTTCATGAGACGTAACAGTCTCTTGGGGATATCCACTGCCCTCTCCACATCATAGATAATGAGCACCTACAAAAATTAGCAATAAAAAATATTCATCCAACATTAGACCAAAAAGAGTGAACCTTTGAATGGATGTAAAAAATAATAAGGATAGAAATACAAGATGAAATCATACAGACAAATGCAACCATATATGTCTATGCACATACATATATACCACCACTAGAATTCAAAACTAGAGTATTACGATTGGATCACTGTTGTTTCCAATTTTACCGAAAATTCATAAAGAAGAAATAAATAAGAAATTCGAGTATGGACTAATACGATGAACTTCAACCGGTAGGGTTGAAGTACCTAGGAGCGAGGCAATGAATATTACACTAGATATTGTCTATAAAGCTAGGAAACTTGGTGTCGTTGTCATTGAAGTTTTGAGTCGACTAAGCACCTCTCCCCAACTATGCATGCAATGAAAGACAATCAAATTAGTTTAACAATGAAACAATTGGACCTTAACTCATTCTTTCAAGATTTTACCATTTTTGGAATACTAACAACTCCAGAGCCCTTCACTAACAATTTATACTTGGTAAGCTTAATCACCTACCCTACCATACCTTTAGACAATTTGTGTTATGAATGGGAACCATGTATACCAGCGCAAACGTCTTGCTCACAAATTTTGCCTTGTCCTCTTTCATACCCACAAATAAAGAGGATCAAGGACACTCTAGGTTGCTTCCATTATGTACCCTCCTAAGATTTCAAATAGGTTAGTTTGATACATTGAAACTTTGCAATCGGAAAGGTGACTTTGCAAAGGTCTTGTATGAACACTACAGTCCAAATTGGCTACAATAACTATCTTCAAACCCAATAAAGGCTCGGAGTGGAAATTGGCAATAGGTGAATGTGTGCATGTCATGGTGAAAAATTGAATTCCACGTAAGTTTTTCTTTTTTCAAAAAAGAGAATCCCATATAAGTTCACTGAACACTTATTAAAGCAAACAAAAAAAAAAGAAAGGAAATTGAATCGAAGAACTAATTGCAAAAAAGCACCTGGAATTAGTAATTGCACTTCCATTCAACCTATCAACTTGAAATTTTTCAATCTACAGTAAATACTTGGCCCTGTGCTCAAAATACCAATACACAAGTCATATCTAACTAAGTTTGTTTTTGATGATGTATTCAAAATTGAAGTGGGGAAAATAAACTGGCCAATCAAGTGCAAAGTATTTTCTTCAAAATGCAGGCATGACATATCACAAACATGCAACTTATCAAAAAAATACTACGAACATGTATAGATGCAAAATCAATACACCATTAAACAACCAAAACGATTACCTTAAAGGAGAAAAAAATCTTCACAACCAAATTCGCAATTGAAACATACGAAATCAATAAAATTCACAAAGAATGAAAGCTGCTTGTACCTGGGAAGAATTATTTTGAGTTAGACGGTTGAAAAACTAATTCATTCCTCATATTTGCGAAGTGATATTATAAAAACTAGTTGACTCATGTTTACAAAGAAAATGGATCACATTCAATAAGTAAACAAAAGAAATTATTATAGTCAAAAGTAAGGGTGTTCACCCTACCCTAAGGGTAAAAATTATGATATTTTATCTTCCTACTCGATACTTTAAGCAAAAAAATTTTCTTAGCCGACCCTACTCTATCTAGTGTACTATTCCTATCCACATCCCATCCAAAATAGTTTGGCAGGAAATCGGGGAAACACATATTTTTTAGTTATTAATTTTTGGTTCATTTTACCAATTCAATTAAACCCGCATCAATTAACCAACACAATAAACTAATAATACTAAAGAAAACAAAATAAATTCGATAATATATAAACAATTACAATTGTTGGACAAATACAATAACAACTGTTTTAGGTCTAAACCATATCAAGCACATATCAAAAAAACATCAGAACTATTACAATAGATCACCATAAATCAAGTAACTTGCACTAGTTTTAGCAACTCAAACATCCACAACAAAAAAAATGTTTTAAATTATATCATTCTTATAATTACTGAAAAAAATATGTAAAAGTTAAATTACACATTTCTTACTAGTGTAATCCACCTCTCTTCACTCAAGATCAATTGCAAGATTTTTTGGGTTTCAGGGTTTCTTCACACATTAACACATATAATATATATGCAAGTAGGGTCGGGTAGGAATACAGAATTTTTATGGGTAGTTCGCATTTTTACCCAATTTTTGAGGAATAAAAAAAAATTGTTGGCCTACTCGAATTTTTTGCAATAGCCGATCAATAAGGTTGGGTAGGATAGAAATATGCGGGTAATCAAAAATTTGAACACCCATAGTCAAAAGTGAGAGCTCAATCAACCAGCAAACTGGTGTACAAAATATTAGGTAAAACATGAGTCTAGGAAAATAAATTATTGGGGAAAAAATAAATGTATTCAGACGTGAGAAATTAATTAAAATATCAATGATGTTCTCAAAATTAGTCCAGAGATTAACCAAATTGTAGTCGATCAATCAAAAAATTAATTAGAAGCAATGCAGGAAAAAAGAAAGTGATCACTCAATGACAATATAAATGATCTTCCAAGAAAGTATCCCAAGAATACCTGATGGCACCCACAACACCTTGAGTAAGCCAACACACAGGAGCCATGCTTACTTGGTGTAGATCTACACTATGTAATTGATAAACCCTACATAAATATTTCATGGTCAATTTCACAAAACACAAAAATAATGAGTTCAATACATGTACCTGGTTGAAGCTACTGAAAACATGAAGCAGAAGGACAAATTCAAAAAAACAATACCAAATCATTTAACAAGAAACCCAAGTACATGAAATGAGAATTCTCTTCTTACAGGATGACCAAACCTTGTTAGAAGCTGCTCAAAGCCCTTCCTGCGGGTTGGTCGCCATTGTGGAACGAAACTGCTTCTCTACTCTAGATGTGGGTGTGAAACTATACTTGGGCTCTCAAGATAATCGATTTACGAGTTCTTCTACTATACCAAAAATTGCTTTTCGATATGGTACTGCCAAATGCATGAGACCATTAATTTAATTTTTATGGTTTTTTAGTTGTTGATGAGTTTTGAGTGGAAAATATTGGTTACTTGCTGAACAGGTAATCACAATAGAGTTGAGTTTCACTAAAAATTAATAATCTCGTACCAAAAAAATAGTAACATAACCCAAAAATATGGTAAACTCACCCTAAAAATTGTAACATACCCCAACAGTAATAACAATTCAAAAGTTGTAACCTCAACCTAAAAGATAATAACTCCACCACCAAAAGGTTGGAACCAATCCCAAAAGATTGTAAGTCAAGCAATCCAAAAGTTAGAAACTAATCCAAAAAAGTTAGAATATGCTTGAAAATTTGTAACCTAATCCATCATTGAAGTTGGAACTTTTACCAAAAAAATTGGAAGGCAACCCAAAAAAATTATACCCCACCAAAAAAAATTGGAATTCACCCAAAAGTTATAACTCAATCAGAAAAGTTGGAACCCATTCCCCAAAGGTTGTAATCCCTACTAAAAAAGTTGAAACCCAACAAAAAAGGTTGGAACTCAACCTAAAAAATTAAACTTCATCCCACAAAAGTTATAATCTAATCCATCAAAAAAGTTGAACCTCTACCAAAAAAGTTAGTATTCAACCCAAGAAGTTGGACCACATCCCACAAAAGCTGGACCCCAGACTAGTTGGAACCCACCTCCAAAATTTAAACATCATAAAAGTTGAACTCCTACCAATAAAGTTGGAATCCAATCCAAATAATTAGACCTTGTAACTCAATTCAGAATAGTTGGAACTCACCCCAAAATTTGTAACTCAATTAGAAAAGTTGGCACATATACCCCAAAGGTTATAACTGCTACTAAAAAAGTTAGACCCCTCCCAACCGAAAAAGTTGGATCCAGACATGGAATCCACCTTCAAAATTTGTAACTTAATCCATCATAAAAGTTGAACCCGTACAAAAATGTTGGAACTCAATTCAAAAAAATTAACCCTGTAAAGTTTTAATCATTTTATAATTTTCTTATAATTGAAAAATTTTGTATTTAATTGAACATTTTTGTGATAGATAGAGGATAAAATTGTATCTTCCCTTTGGATCGTAATTTATTTATTTGTTACAATTTTTTTATCCATTACAATTTTTTCCTTATTCATTACAACTTCTTTCTTACAAAATTACAATCAGTCACGAAGTAGTACGGCAGTTGTAATTTATTTATTTATTTTATTCGTTACGACATTTTTTTGATTGATCACAACTTTTTTCTTACCAAACTACAATTGGTCGCGAGGTAATACGGTCGGTCCTAATTTATTTATTTATTATTAATAACACTTTTACCCTCTAACTTTTTGCAATTTTGAGTTTCAGTCAAAATAACACAAAAAATTAGGACAAGCCATAAAAATATAAATATTACAACATTTAACAATGGTTAATTATTACAACATTTGTAAAGGTTACAACATTTGTCCCATAAATTTTAATTTATTTGGTCCTTAAAAGTGGGACTATTTAAAAATATTGAATTTTTTAGACTAAACTTAGAAATTTTGTGATAGTTAGAGAATAAAAGTATAATATTAACCTTTTAAATTAAGATGGGTTGCTAGTGCTTACGGTCGGTTTGCTTGGTATCATTTATTAATCACACTTTTGTCATCTAACTATCAAATTTTGTCATTTTCATCCAAAAATATTCAATTTTTTCATTTTATCCCCTAATATTTTAATCTAATCGTTCTTAATCATTGCACTAACTCCTAATTTAATTTAATGTTAATAAAACTTTTATCCCCTACCAAAAAAATTTGGAACTTAACCCAATAAATTAGACCATATAACTCAATTCAAAAATGTTGGAACCAACCCAAAAGTTGGAACCCACCCCCAAATTCTACAACAAAAGGTTGAACCTCATCCCATAAAAGTTGGATACCTCCTCTCAGTCGAGAAAATTAGAATCCTACTTGAAAAGTTAAAACTCACCTCAAAAAGTACCTAATCCATTATAAAAGTTGAACCCCTACCAAAAAAAGTTGAAATTCAACCCAAAAAATTAGAGCCCCATAAAATTTTAATAATTTTTTAATTTTGTACATTAATTGAAATTTTTTCTTATTGTTAGAGGATAAAAGTGTAATTTATTTATTTGTTACAATTTTTTTATTATCAAATTATGAGCGGTCGCTAAGTAGTACGGTCGGCCGTAATTTATTTATTTGTTACAATTTACTTAATAACACTTTTATCCTCTAACTTTTATCAATTTTGAGTTTCAATTAAAAAAAACCCAAAAAATTAGGGCAAACCATAAAAATATAAATATTACAACATTTAACAATGGTTAATTACAATATTTTCTAAAGGTTAATAATTGTAATTGTGTCCCATAAAATTTTAATTGATTTGGTCCTTAAAAGCAGGACTATTTAAAAATATTGAATATTTTTTGACTAAACTCAAAGATTTTGTGATAGTTAGAGAATAAAAATATAATATTAGCCGTTTAAATTAGGATGGGTTGTTAGTGCTTGCGGTTGTTTGCGTTGGTCTCATTTATTAATCTCACTTTTATCCTCTAACTATCAAACTTTGTCATTTTCATCCAAAAATATTAAATTTTTTGATTTTATCCCCTAAAATTTTAATGTAATCGTTCTTAATCATTGTAGTTTACAAATTATTTAATGTTAATAAAACTTTTTTCCCCTAACTTATTAATTTTGAGTTTAGTAAAAAAAGCAAAAAAAAAAAAAATAAGGACAGACCATAAATATGTAAATATTATTGTGAGTTTCTTATGTATTATTTTTGTGAGTTTCTCATCCAAAATCTATAGATGATGGATGTAGTAACATTAATGAATATAATCGCTCATGCTTAAGTTTTTAAATAAAATAAATTATGTATGTTCAAATTATATTAATATCTGCATGTTTCAATATTTTTTTTATTTTCAAAAAATAAAACAAAGTTGGACCCCCCCCCCCCCCCAAAACCGAAAAAGTTGGACCTCTCCCAACTAAAAATGTGGGAACCCACCCGGATAAGTTGGAACCTATCCAAAATTATAACCTAATCCATCGTAAAAATTGAATTCCTATCAAAAAAGTTGAAACTCAACCCAATAAATTAGGCCATATAACTCAATTCAAAAAAATTGGCACGCACCCCCAAAGGTCTACTAAAAAAGTTGAAATTCAACCCAAAAAGGTTGGACCTCTCCCAACTCAGAAAATTGGAACCCTCCTAGACAAGTTGGAACTCACCTCCAAAAGTGCCTAATCCATCATAAAAGTTAAACCACTACTAAAAAACAATTGAAACCTAACCCAAAAAATTAGATCCTGTAAAAATTTAATAATTTTAGAATTTTGCTTATAATTGAAAAAAATTGTTTATTAATTGAAATTTTGTCTCACTGTTAGAGGATAAAAGTGTAATTTATTTATTTGTTACAATTTTTTTATTCGTTACAACTTTTTTCTTATTTGTTGCAACTTTTTTTCTTATCAAATTATGAGCAGTCGCAAAGCAGTACGGTCAGTTGTAATTTATTTATTTATTTTTATTCATTACTACTTTTTTTCTGATTGGTTACAATTTTTTTTTACTGAATTACGATCAGTCATGAGGTAGTATACTCAGTCCTAATTTATTTATTTATTGTTAATAACACTTTTATCCTCTAACTTTTATAATTTTGAGTTTCAATCAAAAAAATCCAAAACATTAGGACCAACCATAAATATATAAATATTACAACATTCAACAATTGTTAATTACAATATTTGTAAAGGTTAATAATTGTAATTTTATCCCATAAAATTTTAGTTGATTTGGTCCCTAAAAATTATACTATTTAAAAATATTGGTAAACTTAGAAATTTTGTGATAGTTAGGATGGGTCGCTAGTGTTTACGGTCAGTCGACTTGGCATCATTTATTAATCACACTTTTATCCTTTAACTATTAAATTTTATTATTTTCATCCAAAACTTTTCAATTTTTTCATTTTATCCCCTAATATTTTAATCTAATCATTTTTAATCATTATAGTTAACATGATTAATTTAATCATTGTAGGTTAGATTAATTCATAACAACATTTTAATTCATTTTAAACCCTAAAATTATTTTAATCTAATCTAATCATTGTAGATTAGATTAGAAATTTTTATCTAATCCGATAAATATATATACCTTATCTAATTTAACAATGCTTAATTGGTTTTGTCCAAGAATAACTTATGAACCGACTAGAAATATCTATCTAATTTAATAGTGTTTAATTATACCTTTATACTATTATTTTTTTAGCTTCGTTAAGTATTATTTTTGGGAGTTTCTCGTCCAAAATCTACATTGGAGATGATGGATTTAGTTACTTAAATTTGAATATGATCGCTCATGATTAAGTTTTTAAATAAATTATATATATTCAAATTATACTAATATCCACCTGTTTCATTATTATTTTTTTTTCAAATTACACTAATATTGTAGTCCACACTAACCTTATCTTTCCGCTCTATCCTATTTCCTACCCAAACCACTTTTTCACTTCTCTTGTCTTCCCTCCCTCTCTCTCTTTTACCATATATAACACTTTGTTTGGTGTCTGATTTTTTTTCTTACAATTTCATTGAAGGTGATGATTTGGTGTTGATTTGATGAATTATATGTTTATTCGATGAATTTCTATATCACTTTGTTGTTGATTTGATAAATTGAATTTTTATCGGATGATTTTGAATGTTAATTTGATGAATTGAGTGTTCATTGGATAAAATTGAATATAAATTGGATGACTTGAATGTTGATTTAGTATTAATTTGATGAATTGAATATTTATTGGATGGAATTGAATGTTAGGTTAATTTAATGAATTAAATTTTTATTAAATGGAATTGAATATTAATTTTTTATTACTTTGATGAATTAAATGTTAATTTGGTGTTGATTTGAAGAATTAAATATTAATTTATGTTAATTTGATAAATTGAATATTAATTGGATGAAATTGAATCTTAATTTGATGAATTTAATATTAATTAATTTAATTTAAATGTTACTTTGATGAATAAAATTTTATTAGACGAAATAAAATGTTAATTTGTTGAATTAAATGTGTATTTGGTGTTGATTTTGTGAATTAACTGTTTATTCCATTTAATCAATTTAATTTTTATTGAATGATTTTGGATGTTAATTTAATGAATTGACTGTTCATTGGATGAATTTGAATATAAATTAGATGAATTGAATGTTAATTTAGTGTTAATTTGTTGAAATGAATATTTATTGGGTGGAATTGAATATTAGGTTAATTTGATGAATTAAATGTTTATTAGATGGAATTGAATATGAATTTTATTAATTGAATATTAATTTTGTATTAATTTAATGAATTGAATGTTAATTTGGTGTTAATTTGATAAATTGACTGTTAATTTGGTGTTAATTTGATGAATTAAATGTTAATTAGATGAGATTGAATCTTAATTTGATGAATTTAATATTAAGTAGTTGAAATTAAATATTAATTTGATGAATTAAATTTTTATTAGATGAAATGAAATGTTAATTTGTTGAATTGAACTTTAATTTGGTGTTGATTTGATGAATTAAATGTTTAGTCAATAAATTTTCATATTATTTTGGTGTTGATTTGATAAATGAAAATTTTTATTGGATGATTTTGGATGTTAATTTGATAAATTGAGTGTTAATTAGATGAATTTGAATATAAATTGGATGACTTGAATGTTAATTTAGTGTGTAAACCCCCACATGCTTATCTTAATATAACAATGTAATTATTTTTTAAATGCTAATATATGTGATAATGTATGCATGAACTAAAAGTATAAATAAAAATGTTATTAGAGGTAATAGGGTATGTTGTAGAAGTTTGGGAAGTATTTCGAAGTGAAAGTACACTCTAGAGAGAATTTGAGTAAAAAGTATTTTGGACATTGTCTAGTGTTTTGACCATATCATTTTACTTTGATGTCCATTTGATCTGAAATTTTGACAGTAGATATTATACTTCCAGGGCTACAAAAGAGTATTTCATAAAAAAATTTCAAATCGACCTCTAAATAGGTCAAAACTGCATTGAAAATTTTAGCAAAAATTGGGATGACGTTCGAACGTGAATCAACGACTGTGAGTCCCAGTACTTCGGTGTCTGTAGAGCTTTGATAGAAATGCAAAAGTGCTGGGAGCAACCAACGTTCAAACGCCAAAGCGATGTTCGAACGTGAATCAATAATTTGCACTATGGATGTTCGAATGTCAAATGACATTTGAACGTGAGTTACGAAATCTGATTTTCAGATTCGCACACAGAGGACCATTTCTTCCCCTATAAATACTTAAGGACACTCTCTTTAGCCCCATTTCAACATTTTTAAACCTAGAGAGGCTTAGAGAGGAAGAAAGGAAGAGAAAAAATAAGAGAATAAGAGTTGATTCAAGTTGGAAAAGATCAAAGTTTCAAGTTGTTCACACAAAATCAAGGAAGAAGAAAGGTAGGAGTTTCTTCCCATTCTTGTTCATTGAGGTTAGGGCTTACATATATGTATTTTTTTCACTCTCAATCATATATACATATGCTATAAAATCCTTACTCCTTGATATTTTGCAAAGATTCCTATGTTTTGAGGGAAGCTATGGTGAAATAGCTATCAAATCTTTTTTTTTTCTTGTCTTAGAACCTTAGTTTCCAAGAGAAATGAATTTTCTCTTGATTTTTCCTTTGTCCTTGATTTCAAAACATTAGTGTTTTGTATTGAACAATAAAATGATATTATTGATGATCTCTTGCTTATTTTCTTAAATTGTTCTATGGTAATAATACATGTGAAATTTGAGAATTTTGAATTTGTTTATTATTTAAGAAATTTATTGGAAATTGTATCTCTTGTGGATGTTTGGATGATCATGGGTGGCCTTTGACTAAGTATTGTAGAGTGGGTAGATGTGTTTCTTACTCCGTACAGGTTTGAATTTTTCCTACCACTCGTAGTGGGGTTGGTGCCTTGTGAAGACCAAACCACTATTCGCTCGCAGGTACCGAGGATGAGGATTACTATATTATTCCTGAGTTAGATTCGTCACTGCCAATACGTTGGTATATGCCCTTCCTAAAGTTTGATATCCTTGCGAGAATTGGGTGTGTGTGAGGGGGGGGCTAGGATATTATCGATGTGTTTATTCATGCGATGTCATATATCATACCTGAGATATAAGTTGTGATTTGATACACATTGTTGAAAATGGTACAAATTGTGGGTAGTGTTTATTATTGTGGAAATGGTTTGTGATTGGAATGACTTATTGTTGAAAATTGGTTTTATCTTTTCTTTTAATTTATTGATATTGCTTAAACTTGAGATCGGATGAACTGTCACTGTTTTCTTTCAAAATTTATATATAATATTTGTGAAATGAAACCGACATGTTTTATATGTTTTCAAAACCTTGTCCAAGTTTGGGAGGATTTTTCTACAGAGCTTAGTGCTCATTCTCTACAAACAATATTTATTTTCATATTTCGGTTTAGAGGAAGATCTCGAAGTTGACGAGCAGGTAAATTGGGAAGCTAAAGTAGATGGGCATGTGGATCCGGAGGGGGATGTCTAGAATTGCTATTTTTATGTACTAGACTAGGAGTTTCATGTTGCGATAATGCTCATGTTGATACTTTCCTTATTCCGCTGCGAGATAATAGTTTGAGCATATTCTTTTGGGCGTAATTGCCATTGTTTAGCATATTCTTTTGGATATAATGGTCATGGTCTGACATATTCTTTTAGATGATGTTGTATATATTATAGAGATAAATGAAATTATATTTATCTATGGATCTTATTAGTTGCTCTCGTGATGTGAATGATTTTTAGATAGTAATGACGTACAAGGTGAATTTTGGGGCGTTACATAGTGTTAATTTAATGAATTGAATATTTATTGGACGGAATTTAATGTTAGGTTAATTTGATGAATTAAATGTTTATTAGATGGAATTGAATGTGATTTTTTTGAATTGAATATTAATTATGTGTTAATTTGATAAATTGAATGTTAATTTGATGAACTAAATATTAATTTGATGAAATGAATATTAATTGGATAAAATTGAATCTTAATTTGTTGTATTTAGTATGAAATAGTTGAATTTAAATGTTAATTTGATGAATTGAATTTTTATTAGATGAAATGAAATGTTAATTTGTTGGATTGAAATTAATTTGATGTGATTTGATGAATTTAATATTTATTCGATGAATTTCTATTACTTTGGTGTTGATTTGATAAATTAAATTTTTATTGGATGGTTTTGAATGTTAATTTGATGAATTGAGTGATAATTTGATAAATTTGAATATGAATTGATGAATTGAATGTTAATTTCATGTTAATTTGATTAATTGAATATTAATTAGATGTAATTGAATGTTAATTGGATTAATTGAATGTTGATTTGGTGTTAATTTGATAAATTGAATATTCATTGGATGAATTGAAGGTTGACTTGATGGATTTAATGTTAAAAAGGTTAATTTGAATGTTAATTTGATAAATTTATTAGATGAAATTAAATGTTCATTTATTGAATTGAATATTAGTTTGGTGTTGATTTGATGACTTAAATGTTTATTGGAGAAAATTGCATGTTGATTTGTTGTTGATTTGATAAATTAAATCTTTATTGGATAATTTTGGATGTTAATTTGATAAATTGAGTATTAATTAAATGAATTTGACTATAAATTGGATGAATTGAATATTAATTTAGTGTTAATTTAATGAATTGAATATTGATTGAATGAGATTGAATGTTAAGTTGATTAATTAAATGTTTATTAGTTGAATTTGAATGTTAATTTGATGAATTAAATTTTTATTATAATTTGAATATTTGAATGTAAATTTGATGAATTAAATATTAATTAGATGAAATTGCATATTACTTTGATTTTGATTTGGCAAATTGAATAGAATATTTATTGTATGATTTTGGATGTTAAAATTTCATCTCAGATTATTTAAACATAAATTGAATATTTTAGAGATCAAATTGATAAAATTCACACTTTAAAGACTAAACTGACAAATGTGTATAATTTTAGGAATAAAAATATAATTAACTATTTGATAAATTAGGACCAACCTTATCAACAAGTGACCATCAATTTAACAAATTAATTAGTAACACTTTTATCCCTAAAGTTATATATGTTTGTCAATTTAGTCCCTAAAGTATCAATTTTATTCCTAAAGTATTTAATTTGTATTTAAATAGTCATATATGAACCTTTAACATCCAAAATTATCCAATAAAGTTTCAATTTATCAAATTAAAATAAAAGTAACATGCAATTTCATCCAACTAATATCAATTCATAAAATTTACACTAAATTAATATTTAATTTAACCTAATTAATATTCAAATTCATCTAATTTTCATTAAATTCATCAAATTAATTTCGATAATTTTATCCCACAAAATTTTAATTGATTTGGTTCTTAATTATTCCTATTAAAAAATGACTATTTAAAAATATTAAATATTTTTGCAACAATTTTTGTGATAGTCAAAGGATAAAAGTGAAATATTAACCAATTTAAATTACGATCGGTCGCCTATGGTTACAGTTAGTCCTATTTATTCTATTTTACAACTTAACCTAACTTTTTTTAAAAAAATTTGTGATAGTTAGAGAATAAAAGTGTAATATTAACCAATTTAAATTACGATTGATCGCCCGTGGTTACGGTCATTACTAATTATTCTACTACAATTTTTTTTCTGTAGATTACAACCTTTTGAGTTTCAACATTTTAGGCTCTAATTACAACCTTTGGTTATAACCTTTTAGGCTATGGTTACAACTTTTTGGATTGAGTTTCAATTTTTGGGATGGGCTGCAATTTTTATTTATTATGTTACAATTTTTTGGGGTAAGATTTCAACTTTTTTAGATTGAGTTATAACCTTTTGAATGGGCTCCAACTGTTTGAAGTGAGGTTCTAACTTTTGGGGGTGGGCTTCCAACTTTTGGGGTTGGACTTCCAACTTTTATGGATTATATTAAAACTTTTTAAAGTGAGATTATAATTTTTTAGGGGTGGGGTTCCAACCATTTGGGCAGGGTTACAACTTTGGGGGGGTAGTGTTTCAACTTTTTGAAATTGGGTTATAACTTTTTTGGAATGAGTTCTAACTTTTGGAAGTGGGTTCTAACTTTTGGGAGTGGGATTCTAACTTTTTGGGGATGAGGTTACAATTTTTTTGAATTGAATTCCACCTTTTCAGATACGAAGTAAAAGTATTAGAAATTAATATTTGGAATGGCAATACCAAGGAAAAGTATCAGAAATTAATATTTGAAATGACAATAAAATCAATTTGTTTCTTTTTGCTCTCTAATCTAGAAGCTCTGCAGTGTATAATGTGAACAAGAGCCTGAATCAAGACACGCACCCCTATGTAACTGTTTAGCTTATGCAACTTATTGACAAAATTTAGAATGTCCAGCAAACTCTTGTTTTTAAAGTCAAAGGTTAGTGCAATATGAAATCTTTTAATTTGAGTATTGTCCATGCTAAAAAATTTGAACTTGAGTTGTATAACATGACTAAAATTTAAGTTTAATTTGAAGTAAAAATATAAATTCAATTCAAGTTTGATTTTCATTGTATGATTTTGAGTTAGAGTTTGGGTTGACCTGGGTTAACTCAAATTGAATTCTAATTATATCCACAAAAAAAAAAAAAACTAAGATCCAGGTTAAATTAAGTTTGTATTTAAATAGAATAAGCTACATAGATGACAATTAAACTATAACCCTTGTGTCAATCTGTAACGCGCCCAACATCCACCTTGGAAGACACTGCTATCTAAAAATTATCCAATCATGAGAACAACTATAATACTATTAAATAATAAATCATTCCTCCATATGTCAAAGAATAAATACTAAAGTCAATAAAATATTATAATTTCTACAACTTACAATTCAAAACCAAATAGTATCTAACAACTGAATAATTAAAGCTAGTTGAAACTTTGTTTCATAAAAATCTCTCAAACCCTAAACCAAAAAATAAAATAACTTTATTCCTCCAAGATAAGATTCAAGTCTTGATTCTACAACGGCTCGTAATCAACCTGTTCATCCACATTGACATCCTTTTCTATGTCAAAATATGTAAGTATATTGCAGGGGGTAAGCAAAAGCTCGTAGGAAATCCCTCTCAAATCCCAACAAAGTTTTAAAACAATATAAAGAAGACAAGTCTCTTTTGAAAAATAGCATATATAAATCTTTGAGGGTAAAACCATGATAGTTGTAATGATATGAAGTTTGCAGAATACAATAAATCAATGATAACAATAAACATGTAAAAAATGAAAATAATTAATAAATAACTAAGTAGCATTATCTTATATTCTCACGTGTGTTTGTTGCTTCTTAGGAATCCACACAAAGATTCTACCTCGTTCACCCACCATAAACCAAACAATTTCAATTATTCCCCGCAGGGCATAACACAAACCATTTTAGGAAGGGCATATACCATCTCTCGTGACATTGACAAATCCTTCCCAAGAAAGGTATATCCTCCCTCAATCTCGAACCTATGTGAACAATAGTGGTAGCTCTCATAAATAATAATCTACTATAAGTGTTAGGCAACCATCTCATTCCCACTGGGATAGACTAGCATCTAACATTTTACGACAGCTCTAAAAAATAATTCAAGTTTATCTCACCCAAACCATATAAGAGATGAAACCACAATTTTCTCAATAACTACAATCTTAACAAATCACAATTTTCAGAAAAACTCAAATATCACAATTCTACAATTATCAATATACTAGAGTAATAAAGGAATTAAAATATGCAAGAGATCATATTAAGAAAGCATTCACAATTGTAATATCAAAATTCTAGGGTTTTGTCAAAAATCATAATTTCTTGGAACAAGAAAAAGTATTAGATGAAAATATGATTTAATCAAGAATAAGAATTTAGAAATCAATAATCCATATATTTTTTACAACCAAACATGTATCTCACAAACTAGCGCTTTGAAAATTCAAGAACAAGTATTCCTTGAACCAAAACATGTATTTTATTCAAAACTACGTTTCAATGATAAAGAAAGTAAGAACTCATAAGTATTTATCTTACAACAATTAAGAAGATTGAAAACATACATCTATAATACTCTAAGTCTCAATGAAAGTGTACTCAAGAAGAATCCCCTACCTTGATTCTGTAGTTTGTGTGTAAATCTAATGTATTTGATCTATTTCAACGTGAGAATTCCTTTTTAATCTTATATTTTTTCCTTCTCTCTCATTCTCTAGGATTGTCTAGGATTGAAAAGTGATAAAAAATAACTAAAGTGACATCCTTATGGTATTTATAAGGGTGAAAAACGGAGAAAAACCCTAAAACTAAGCTGACCCATTTTTAGGGTGGAATCCGGATGGTGCTTGGGCATCTAGACGGTGCAAAGTCACTCTTTTTGATAAAAAAAAAAAAGGTGCTTGAGTTGTTCGAACGGTGCCAACTTTCTGTCTTGACTGCCAAAGCAGTTTTTATCTATTTAGAGGTCAATTTAGAAAATTTTTATGAAATATATTTTTGTAGCACTTAAAGGATAGTTTCTAATGTCCAAAAATCAAATCAATCAGAATTTGAAGTAAAAAATTATGGCAAAAATACTAAGATAGTGTCAAATTATTTTCTACCCGAATTCTTTTTTTTTGGGGGGGGTGGAGAGAGGGGAGGGGAGAAAAGGGCTTGAACCCTGCGCTTTAACTCCAGAATACTTTCTAACTTCTAATACACTCCATTTTATCTCTTCCAAAATTTCTTGACTTTCCGGATTCAATGAAAGTCTTATTTTGATATGAAAATATTTAGAAACTTACCTAACCACCATTCTAAAGTTTAAACACTCAAAACTTAAACTTCATGATCAATTTTCCTCTCGAGTATTTATTTCTACTCTTACAATTTATATGGTTCATTCTTACGCTATTACATATATAAGCATTACAAAAAAATTACGTCACTATATTAAGATAAACATGTAGGGGTTTACACATCCGTTAGTTTTTTCAATGGAAAGAATCACATGATAACAACGTGGACATAACAGGGATATTTTAGGAAGAAAAAAAACTCAAATATAAAGAGTAAACTATACAGGTAACTCTCAAATTATGACTCTTGTGTCAATTAAACACTTTATTTTTTTGTCAATTAAACCCCTAAACTCGTTAATTTGAGTAATTCTGCCACTCAATAAAAAACCATTAGTTTTTTCAATGACAAGAGTCATGCGATAGCCTAGTAAACCACAACAAGACGAATATTTTAGGTAAAACAAACTAAACACAAAATCTGGTATATAAGATTTTTGTTAATTAATCACTTCACTTTCTGTCTCTTTCAATTTCCATAATCTTTTTATTGCTAATCAAACGGACCCTATGATTTTGAATTTTGGTTGTGACCGTATTTGCTTCCACTATCTGGTGATCGTATAAGTGTGCTTTTTCATATTTTTATTCTTTAAGTGGAATCTAACTTCATAATCCATTATTCTTTGGGTGTAATCCAACAAAATGTCCGTGCAAATGTCACATGTGTATCACATTTTCACACTTTTCGTTAAAAAAGCTAACCAATTTTGACTGAAGGGCAAAATTGCTCAAATTAGTAGTTTAAGGGCTCAATTGACACAAAAATTAATTTAGGGGCTTAATTAACACAAAAGTCATAATTTACGAGTCATCTATATAGTTTATTCTTTTTGTTTAGTTTATTTTGTCTAAAATACCCCTATGTTGTCCACGTGGTTATTACATGACTTTTGTTTTTGGGAAAAAATTAATAGAAGCAGACAAAAGAGTAAAATTGTTCAAATTGGTGAGTTTAGCAGTCCAATTGACACAACATTAAGTTCAAATGCTTAATTGATATAAGAGTCATAGTTTGAGGGTTATTTGTTTAGTTTACTTATTTAAATAAGATCAGAATTTTTTTGATTAAATCAAAGGTTAATTACATTGGAGACATTCAAAGTATGAGGTTTTTCTTATGTTGGTCTCCAATATTTCAATTGTATCATTTTATATGGTTCCTCAAGAAGACAACGTCCAGATTGTTAATGCTTTTTGATTATAAACTTGTCACATAATATCAAAATATGGGTAAAAAAATAATTTGGACAACTGATTGACCAAAATTTTACCCAAATTTTAGTTAAAACTATCTAAATTACACAATTTTAATCATGAACTATCCAAATTTAGTTAAGATTTACCCATATTACACATTTTTATCAAGAGTTACATAACTTTTGGTCAAGAGTTATCCAAATTATTTTTTGCCTTTATTTAGGTATGACGTGGTAAATTTATGATTCAAAACCGTTAACAATTTAGATACTGTCTGCTTGAGAGACTACATAAAAACATATTCAATATTTCATGAATCAAAATGATGCAATTAAAATATTAGAGAACAAAATAAATTTTTTTTTATGCTTTAGAGACTTCCACTATAATTAACCCTTAAATCAAATTAAAAAATCAAATTGAAAATACCGAAAATCTCGAATGAATTAATAATTATTTTGGGCACGACTGGAATTCACTCGCTCAAATGGGTGAATAACACTTTGCACGTAGCAAAATATTCAAAATTTTAATTTAGATCTTAAAAGATTAAAATTTTAGATTGCACACTCAATTTGATAGAATGTAGTAATATAATCAAAAACCACAAATTAGTTGTTTTGTCTGATAATTTTTTGTGTTTTTGAACTTTGTATTTTTTTTTAATTTCTAACCTAATTTTACATAAAAATTTTGTACTCAATTTTATTAAAATAGGTCACATTGCTAATTTTTTTATGTTATTGAGGGTACAATATCAATAATTTAAACTTTTAAGGTATAAGTTAAAAATATCAAAAATATATCGGGGTACAAAGTGTTATTAACCCCACCGAAATTGCATTAAAATAGTTCGGGCGGCTGTGTTATTACACAGCATTTCCGGATCCGGAATCAGAAAATTGAACGGGTGGCCTGTCTCACGCCACGACTGCCAGAATTCGTGGGTTTCAGTCCGGTCAGAGGGTATTTCTGCTTAATTTTGAGTGCTGTACACTATAGAGGAATTGAAGAAGAAGTGAAGCAAATCAATGGTGTTTACAGACCCAGGGATGATGAGGGAGAGATGAAAAATATAATGGAATATTACAAGAGGAAGAAGAAGAAGAATAGTATAGCAATAGGCCCATGAAAGCAATTTCATCATCAGTGTTTGCACTGGCATACGGTGGTGGTGGGTTTTGCAGCCGTTACTATTTTTCCAAGATTGTGACCAAGACGAGTAAACAGCCCCAACCACCTTCTTCTCAGGTTCTCTCTCTCTCTCTCTCTCTCTCTATTTTGTCTTTTTTTTTTCAAACCTCATAATGGACAATTACATGAACGCTAACCAGACCAAAACTCTAACCCCCAGAAAGACGAAAAAAAAGGTAGGGGAAAAAATTAGACTTGTGTGTTCATGTACAGCATGCAAATTACTCTGTTTTCTTCTTTTGGAGGAACTGAAAGTGATGCTATGACTTTTGTTGATATCAAAAGTTCTTGTTTACTGATTTAGGAATTTTTTTTCACCTTTCATTATGAGTTTTTGCTTAATTTACTTTTGCTTCTAAATCCAGTTTTTATTCTACGCAAATTCTTGCATAATCAAATTAAATCACCACTATGCGAGAACTTTTGACTGGAAAAAACACAGCGAACTGGAGACTTTATACTGGCCAATACCCGCCAGAAGCTACCAGCACTGTCCGGACGGTGCTGATCCTCTGGATTCTTGCTTAGGCTTTCAGCTGCTGACCCTTGATCTCCTTCTGGTTTCCAGCTTGAGTGTTTTCCCTGCAGTTACAGATAATCAGTTTAAATTCAAACATTTGCATATTTAACTAATTAAAAAACTTAAATTATACATTAATACATTAAATCATCCTATATTATATACATTCATATAAATCGTAAGATTATACATCTGTGATCATCAGTCAATTCATATAAATCCTATAATTTTTTAGACTGCAATTGAAAGTCTAAAAACTTTTGTTAAAGCAATGGTTAATATTTTTTCTGAAGAGTTAAGGCCACCAAACAAGGATGATGTTGCTACATTACTAACCGAAGGTGAAAGAGCATTGACCACATGCATTGAAAGCGGAAGAATTGTCCTACTACATGGAAAGGGATTTATGTTGATTATGTCCATGAACCAACAATTACCGTTGAAGCTGTAGCTTTACAAGATCTTTGCATATGACATGCATTTTTTGGATTACCCAGATCACATAATGACATCAATGTGCTAGAAAGGTGTACTTTGTTTACTGATCTTGCGGAAGGATGTATTGCCTCAATCAAATACTCGATTAATGGTCATAATTATCAAATCGGATACTATCTTATAGATCGAATATATCCCGAATGGTCATTTGTGAAAATACTTCTCTCTCCACAAGGTAATAAACAAAAACATTTTGCTGCTATTTAGGAGTCAGCAAGAAAAGATATAGAATGAGCATTTACAGTTCTCTATGATGTACGAATACTTCAAAAGGGTCAAAGTATCGGTATCTGATACTTTCCAGATATGGATAGTTCGATACGGCCGGATACGTATCTAATATGGCTGAGAAGTATCCTAAAATTAAAAAAAATAAATTTAAATTTTGGATACTTCAGGATATGCAGGGATATGTTGGGATACATAGAGGATACGTCGGAGATACGGTGAGATATTATTTGAATTTTTTAAAGAGAATAGGGGCACTAGAGCAAATATGTTTGGGTCCTTATTTGCAAAAAGAAAAAAGAAAATTTTATGAATGTATGATTTCTGAATGATAGGATGATTAGTTATTATTATATATTTTTGATAGATGTGTGATTTTCTTTGTAAATCATAATTATTATATTAAATATAGTAATAAAATTTTTAAAAAATATATTTTATAAATGTATCCTATTCTTACCCGTATCTTTTTTTTTTTTAGGTTTTGTTGTATCATCGCATCCATATCCATGCTTCATAGATAGTTCTCCAAGCACGTTTTGCAATTGTAACCTACTCGTTTTTGGGATCAAAAAATATTGAAAGATATTACTAACAAGGATTTCAATTACAATTCAATTGATGTAATTCCTAGCCTATGAAGCACGGATACTTCGTTGAGGTCGACGTACCCATATCGGATACGATACTCGTTGGATACTCGAGTATACATATCGGATACACCTCCTACGTATTTGAAAATAATTAAATATTAGGATACTTTACGGATACTTTTGTATTCAAGCAACATATATAATTTTTGAGTTGAATTTTTAACATTTTCTTTCAAATTCACATATCATACAATACATTAACAAAAATTTGTACCACTTCAAAGGAACATGAGTTTTTTTTTAAATATTATCTACAATTATATGTCAAAAGATTATAAAATAAATCTACTACGTTATAATCTGAGCAAAAATTACTACTAAATAAAACTGACTCGATAAATATTAGCTTTGATTCATTTAATTAATCATTTCACTTTGTGAATATACCATAGTGATACGATATATATTTCTTGAAACTAAAAAGAATTACTAGTTTTCCTTATTGTATTAAAGAATTACCAAAACATATAAATATTAAGTTGATTCAAAATAATAAAAATATTAAATATATTTTATTATAACCGTATCTTGATGGTACCCGTATACTATTTTTTTAGATTTTGTTGTATCGCTGTATCTGTATTGTATTGTACCTGTATTCTGTATCCGTATTCGTTCTTCATAGTTCCTAACATATTGGTATTGCCTGAGAGTACCACAGGACTTTTGGAATTTATTAAATATCATCATCAGATTAGCGACAGGGATACCCATTTTCAACCCCAAGACGATCTTATCGAGCATTTGTGGAAAAATTCATAGAGCTAGTTGATGTTGTCGAGTTCATGTGATTCAAATTTATGAAAATAAAAGGACATCAATATCAAGAAACTACAAATACTTACGAATTATTAAATGCCTTTGCAAGGATTTCTTGTTGACGACGACGATAAAAGCCTGCAAGTAATGGTGTCGTTCCAGTAGTATCAATCAACATTATTCTTTCATCTTCTTTCGTTTGTTCCAATTGATGCTTTTCTTGCTCATGAGCAAGCCTTTATTGCTCTTGAAGATTTGTCTTTTCAAGCATTTCCATTACTTTCTCATTGAACTTTTTTTTTCCTCAAATTTCACCTGGGAAAGCCACAATAGATGTAGTTGAAGATTCATTTTCAGCATCTCTATCCTTTCGTTTTTTTGTGATCTTTTTCAGCTCTCCTCCTTGGTGGTCTGTCCAAGTCTTACAAGGCCATCATTTGGAATATATTCTTCCCCAAGATCTATTGGAGCCTTTGGAGTGGAAGAAGATGAGACAAGAAGAGATGTTGAAGCACTTTTAAACTTTTTTGCTGGTTTTTTCTTTTGGCAATCCTGCAACCACTTCAACTGATGTCGTAATATATTCCAACAATGTTCAAATTGCAATGAAGGTTTATCTTTATTCAGTTCTTGGTATAATAGGTTAGCATTAGCAATCTGCAAAAAAAAAAAAAAATAATAATAACAAAAATTATATTCAACTTAAATGTAACTATCTAAGTACATGAAGTACCTTATCTTGCTCATTCACACCACTTAGATGTCATGATTCAATCTGAGCATAACACCCACAAAACTTATTGGTAACAAGTTGAATGGTCGACCAACGAATCATTAAGGAAACTTGAGTCCGATGGATGCAAATTTTTTGTACTTATGAAATTATTCACACAAGATGCCCAATAAATCGTATGTTTTTGTTCGTTCCCTTGTGTTGCATCCAAACTGATATTAAGTCATGCCGACACAAGAAGCCTGTCCTCTTCTAAAGTAAAGTTGCCATCTCATGATTTTTAGAGTATGATTTCGGTGAAGCAAATAAGCAAAGATGGTTCTTTTGAATTGAGAAGATTGAATAGATTCATCTTGGAATTGGGTTGAAGATCAGAAACTTCCATCGATTCCATATACGTTTTCATTGCCATCAAATTTGGAATCCATTTGGGTGCTGTAAAGCATGAGACTATTAAATAACAAAAGAAATACTTTATGGGGATAAAACATGAGGCTCCTAGAAACTTTACTTGAAATTTAGGCAAACGAAGGAAAAGAAAAAAAAATATATATTATGTATAGATTGACATAATACCTATTGCTGGTATGTCTTGCCATGAACCAAAATTGATGAAGTTCACTAAAAAAGAGATGAAAGCAAGTAAAAATAACAAATAATCAAGAGGTAGCATAATCCTCCTTCCAATTACACAGGTGGACACAAATCTAGATTGTAAAGAATAAACCACACTAACTATTCTAGTTTTATGAACAATTGATACGGAAGCAACTAAATGGTGAAAATTTCATTCAATCAGGAATGCACCTAAGGAGAGTGTCCATGGTTCAGGAAAGACTGAACCAGAAGATACTTTGTGTGTGCCCTAGTTTCCCAATAGATTTTTGGAGAAGACAGAACAACATGCCTAATCAATGATACAAAATACTTTTTTTCATCTGTAAACTGCTACAGACAAACCACATCTTCCTTACCTCTCCGAAGGTCCAAGGGAAAAGTTCATGAACAATGTCTGATGGCTCAGCTGAATTGTTGCTTCCCTTTTGATGAGACATTGGGGGTCTCGCAACCATTCGGCTTAGAATTGTGAGAATGTCTGGCCTCCAAGATACTCTAGTTCCATCCAACCCTGGGCATGTTCGTCTCTAACCAGCTTTCTCGTGTTAGGGTGCTGAGCCTCCACCTCCAAGGATCACATCAAATGTCAAGCAGAATTTGCAGTTCTTGAAGTTATGGAAGGTGGGTGCTAGGTTCATAAATGGCATCCATAAAAAAATTGGTGATATTTTTTTTCTACTTTATCAGTTTTCATGGTGTAAACTACTGCAGGAGTTCCAAAAGAGAAAATCTAGCACAGCTAAGCCTGCTACTAGTTACCGCAGAAAGAAGTTGGAGAAGGAAGACATTCCAGAGGAAACAGACCTCTATCGCGATCCTACTATGACCCTTTACTAGTAATTTTCTCTCCAGGTTCCTAATCCAATTTATTAATCTAAGAATATTTAATCTGGAACTATATGGAAAAGAATTGGACGTTGCTAAATTTTGTTAACAGTACAAATCAGGGTGTAGAAACTGCAGTTCCGGTCTTGCTTGTTGACGGTTATAATGTTTGTGGCTACTGGATGAAGCTGAAGAAACATTTTATGAATGGAAGACTTGACATTGCTCGCCAAAAGCTTATTGATGAACTGGTCACATTCAGTATGCTAAGAGGTTTGTACTTTGCTTCTCGCTTCACTTATATGAGGAGGCTGTGTTACAGGGCTCCTTAGTACAGTGTGGCAAACTTTATCTGAAATAATGTGTGTGTGACCTTGTTTTGGTTTTAAAAATTTCTGCAATCATGGGAAGGTCATGTACCTTGTTTCTATAAGCTCCATATGCTTACTCTTGGTTTTTGAAGTTTTAATGACTTGATCTCTTGTTATTTATGTCATACAAATTTCCAGTAGCTTTAATATTTGTTTAATGTCCTATCTGCGTATTTCCTCTGTTTTGCATGTATTGTAAGTGTTTTACTGTAGCCTCTGGGAAAAAATATCTTGCTTTAAAGCATGTCAGATGTAGGCATATTATGGTGATGAGAATCAGAAAAGGGAAGAAAATTAGAAAGAGTCAGCTGAGATGAGGCTTTAATAATATTCCTGAGGGATAAAGGACTGCAATAAAGGAGTCTCTTCATGGGAAGGAAATGTGTGAAGGCAACTGGGAGAATGCATGAGCTTTGTACATGGAAAATGGCTCTTTAGGAAAGGGGTTGGATGGGTTGACTTAAAAGAAAATTGAAGGTGGTGAATGAGAGTCTCACTTTTACAGCCCATATGTATAGCTTTCTACAGAATGACATGCTAAAAGAAGATTGTTGTGGGTCCATACAGGTTAAAAGAGGTTGGGACATGATTCTGAATGGATATGTGTTATGTACAGGAATTAGTGATAAATTAAGGTAAGACCTCACAAGCATGAAGTAGAGAAACCTACAAATGACAGAATGCCTGCCAAAAGCTTCACCTTGGTAAACATTTGGAATACAGATCGTTGAGCCGCCGACAACTTATAGAGTTCACTAAAACGGGGGACCTCCACTGAACATGTGCATTTATAATCTTCGCGTCCTATACAACGGGACTGTCTCAAAATTGAGGTGCTTTCAGTTGGCTTTTCATTAGTAATTTGAGTATAGCCTCCATCCATTGGCTGTTTAGCTCCTAATTTCTTCCTTTTCAGAGATGTCCTAGAGCTTCAATTCTACCACTTACTAAATAAAGCTTACAGCGTTTGTAGGTATGCATTTTATGCAGTTTTTTGTATGCCAAGTAGCTCATGTTTGTCACATGGCAATTCAGTCAGCACCTTCCAAAGCAACTAGCACACTGGGACTTCATGTTTAAACAAACTTCAGAGGGCCTTTGTTGTCCTGCTTTTAGCTAATCTTTTAAAATGCAACCATTAAGTAAGTGAAGGTCCTATTTCATATGTGAAATTTCCATGTCATTAATCATTTGTTGCTCACAGTGGTGCTTGAATCTTTTGGTTTTATTCTTTCTTATTTGTTCAGTTGACACTTCATTTGCACGTGACAAGTGGCCGTAATGGTTCATAGATGTTGTATAGTAAGGATTCTGGGAACTCTAAATTCACTATTTACTTAACAAAATTGTCTTTCCGACAGCTTAAGGTAGCGGACAAATATTTTCATGCATTTTGAAAACTGGGGTTTTCAATAATTGGTTCAGTTTTTCTATCTGATTATCCCCATCTAGAAGGTTCTGGCATTCAATTAGTGTGAGAATCTCCCAGTTATACAATATTAGTTGTAAAAGGGCTTCATTCTTTATTTTCTTGTTTATATGCTGATGGCCCTTTTTGAATCGTGTTTCTCTCTCATTCCCAATTTATTTTGAATAATTGTCAGAGGTGAAAGTGGTAGTTGTATTCGATGCCATGATGTCTGGGCTCCCTTCACACAAGGAAAACTTTGTCGGGTACTCTTTTTGTGAATATGAACTATTATTACTTTTTTCATTAGTTTTGTACTGTTCGTTATCGATTCCTGTCTGCTCTACTTCCAAGACAAACAAACAAATGCACACATTTATGTTTCCATGCATGATGCCTTTAGATGCTAGAGGATTTCTGATCTCCCTTTTGCACTCTTACATCTGACCTTAACCCAACCAGTTGTTGAAAATACCCTCCTTCCTAGCATTTGAACATGTCTGAAATGCACACTATTAGCTTCTTTCATTTGTGTAGAATTTTTTTAAGGTTATCATGTGCAGATTTATGCACTAATGCCATATTTCTAACAAAAAAATATATATTTAATTAGTGAACTGACTCTTAGGCCACCGAATTTTTATGAAGTTTGGGATGCACATTGACAAATATAGTAAGTGATTCCTTACAGTTTATAGAATCTCACCACGTTGAACTACTGGAATGGCAATGAAAACAAATAACAATCAGCCATCATCTCTGAGATACATGCTTGTTAATACCTCTGACTTGGAAACTAAAGCTAAATAACCTATCTTTGTGCCACAATAACGGAGTAATAAGTTTGTTATTAAAAATGTGATGACACGTCAATCAAGTGAAGCCACCTAAGAAGCTTGCGTACGGACACGAGATACGAATACAACACAACTCGGACATACGGACACAGCATTTCTAAAGAAGTAGGACACGGATACGGACGCGTTGGGAACATGTTAGAAATAGATAGAAAACTAATTGTTGTACTATTCACTAGCAATTCAATATTTTATGACAAGTTAATCTTATGTCTAGTCAACTATTGTCAATTTTTAAAGGATCATAGTAGTCATTATTCATCGATTTTTTTTAGAGACAATGTTTGGCGAATATGTATAATTATAATGATTGCTTTCGTCTTCTTAATTCCTCTTCTTTAGCAAACACATGTTAGCGTATGTTTTTATTTTAGTAGTAGACATGACCTATGGAAGTGTCGGATACGTATTTGAAATTAAAATATTATCTTTTAAGTAAGGACAGGTATAGAAGAGTGTCGGACATGTGTTCGGGATTGCCCGAGGAGTGTCGTTGTCCAATATGGATATGTTACCATTTTAAAATTGTTTGTGCTTCTTAGGAAGCTATCTATAATTTTTATGTTTGGACCCCACATGTGCAAAGTTACCACTCTTAAATGGCTTCACTTGATTGAGTTTTGCCAAAATTTTGGTGGCAATCTTTTTTTACTTATTAATGCTCATCTTTATACTATGAGCTGCGGTCGAGTGGTTGTTCATTTTTCTTTCAGCTTTTACAACAATGAGGAATTATTGATTGCAATAATGATTACGTTGTTCCTGAAGAAGGTAGTAAATTTCAAGCTTCACGTTTCAACCACACTTTTTTGCTGTTACAATTGCTTTTTGTTGCTTTTTTATTGCTCGACATTTTTAATGTTATTGATGGATTCAAACGTATGACCCAAAAAATAAAAAAAAGATTCAAATGGAGTTTTGGTGACGTTGAGCTTTATAATGTTGCAGCATTGATGTAGTTTACTCAAGTGAAACCTGTGCAGATGCATGGATTGAAAAAGAGGTGAGAGCAAAGTAATAGAAGTTTTCCCTATCAGATATGCTCTCCTGTCCTCTCTTTCATTGTGATTATGGAGTATGTATTTCACACGACCTTTTGGGGATATGTAATGAAATTGGAATAACGCAAGAAGACTTGTATGGCCTTCGGCATTGATATACACAAATCGAGAGGTCAAATTTATAATTCAAAGAAGAGGAAAAATTCACTTCACTATGGGCTATGTTTTGGTGCCTTTTTGTTTCTAGTACAAAGCTTGTTTCCTTTCGTGATGATTGTGTGCTTGGTAAATAGCTTACCTGAATACATATTAGTTTGTAAACATTGTGCATATTGTGTGCACAGCTGCACGCATCCCATGCCTTCAGTTTTTTGCAAACTGCTTAATCTGTTGAATGGCTCATCAAATTGCATTACCTAAACAACTTTAACATGATCAATAAAATACATATTACCTGAGTTATGATGGTTTGATAGTGTAAATGGCAGATTTTAAGGCTTTAATAACCGTGGTTTCCAAAGTGAATTTTGCAGCACATAAAATAAATATACCTGATGGTATATGTTTGAAGGTCTGAAAGCATGATAAATTAGGCTAACAGATTGTTAAACAAGTATCAATGATGGAGGCGATAGTTACAAAAAAAGAAAACGGCGGAGTTGAAATATGGGACTTCAAGAAAAACTAACACAAAAAATCAAGGATGTACAATAAGAATAAGGGAGAGAAAAGAATATCATGATTGCGCCATTGCCTTAAGGAATTCATTTTGCAGTGTAACCATCAGTTACAGCCATCGCATATCTGGACTATGGAAGAATGACCTTGTTGGAAATCTATGATTTTGTGATAAAATCCTGATATAGATTTTACTCTTAGCAACATTTGAACAAAGTGGCTAGCCTCAAGTTGTCACCAGTAACCCTAAGTTGATAATTGGAGCTTATAACTACTGCAGGCTAATAACGCACTCTTTCTTACTTTTCATGTAATGCATTAATATTAGTTGCTGAAATGATCTAAGACTGCAGGAGCAGGATTAAGGGCTCTAAATTACCAAACATTCCTTAAGTGCTGTGCAATATTTCAAGCTTTAAAATGTATACAGGGAAGGTATTTACATGTATACTTGTGTCCTGTTGCATATGTATACAATGCAGATTCCCTTCCCTTATTCTCTCCATTTACTTGTAGTGAATTGTCGTATTCAGTTCTTGAAAAAGGTTAAGAGTAAATTGCACTGTCATGTAAGGTTTAATGAAAACCCATTCCATCATCCCTTGTAGTTTTTGTATTTACAGTCAGCCAGCTCAGCTCAGCTGACTAATGGTCAACTAGCAGAGTTAGCAGAAATACTAAAATAATCATTTTAACATGCTGCAAAATCAACCCAAACCATAATGCTATATCTACACCCATGGACAAAACCCCTTCGTTCTCATTTTTCTCTTCGCCTCTGCCACTCCAACCCTTTTCCTATTCGAGACACCCACTTCTCCGGATGCAACCTCACGGGCACCCCTTTTTCCCATCAAACCCCTTAAGAAACTTGAAACCTTCATCATATCCCCTTCCTTTTTTTTCCATATATGTTTTGGGAAACCAGGGGAGGGGTTTGGGTTCAGGAATGGTGGAGTGTAGCAGGGAGTTGGGGGGAGGTGATGACATTAGCTATTAGAGGGTTGGACTGATATGATTGGCGTAAGCCAAGGACACCTGGAGTTTTTGGTCTAAACGAAAGTGCACCTAGTAGCTTTATTAGGATTTATCTTTGTTGTTTTTATTATTTGTTATTTGAATTTTCAACTAGATAGGTTGAGATTTAGGTTATTTGGGATAAGATGACAGACTTTAATATAGGAATAGTTTTTATTTTAGTAGGAAACTTAGGCTATAAAAATTGACAAACCCTAATATTTTGATCAGAGTATGAATTAGAATTGATTATTCTTTGTATAGAAAAAAACTGTGTTCACTTAATCCTTTCGTTGAATAGTAACCCTGTTCTTCTCTTATTGCCCCCCTTCCCTTTTTTTTTCCATTCCTGCATCAATTGGTATCAAAGCTTCACATAGATCCATTGCAGCTTCGTCTATGCTTTCAGAATTGGTCACGTAACTTCGTCTACGCTTGCTGCGATCCATTGCAGCTTAGTCTACGCTCTTGGAATTGCTTACATAGCTTCATCTATGCTCACTTCGATCTCTTGTAGCTTAGTTTATGCTCTCAAAATCAATAAGTTTCGTTATGGTTACCTTGATTCATCGTAGCTCTCATTATGTTCTCAAACCTCAAAATGAGCGTAAATGAAGCTACGTGATTCATTCTAAGAATGTATATTAAGCTACTACAATATATTGATGCGATGCTCTAATCTCAATTGATGCAAGAAGGAAAAGGAAAAGAAAGAGGAGAAGAGAGGGATTACCATATCCAAAGGATTAAGTCAAGAAATGCAAACTTTTCCTCGTAGAATAATCAATTTGTACTTTGAACAAAATAGTAGGGATTAAATCAATATTTATAGACCAAGTCTCCCATCAAAATAAAAAGCATTCTCCTATTGAAACTCTTTGAACTTATGCTAAACAATCTCAATCTAATGAACATGCTCCAAGTAAAATTCGAATGGTAAGTAACATGAATATAAGAGATAAATTTTAATAAATCTATGTGTGCTTCTCTTTGGACCAAAAATTTGGAGTCCGACTAGGCTTCCAAAGCTGATCACATCGGTCCAACTGTCCAATGACTATGGCGTTAGGAGGTGAAGGAACAACGCATAATCCGGGTCTGCGTAGTCTACTAAAAAGTTTGTGATTTTCACTTTTCTGTTTCAGATGTAAGTGTCCGGGGCTGTGTAGTTTAAACTTTAATGTATTACTGCCTCAGCTTATAAGGAGGCATTGAGGGTTTACAAAGTTCCCTGGATCATTAGCTGTAGAAGTGGCATGGATTTTTTTTTTCTTTCTATGAAATTTTGCTATTATTTTAATCAACTTATTAGTTGATATCTTTCAAGTTGTTTTGTCTTAGAAAGCTAATGCAGGAAGATTTCTGCTCGCCACCCATAGTATCTGTTGTTTGAATTACTGTGATATTTTTTTATTTTTACTTTGTTTGCTAAGTTCTCTCCTTTGAAAGATTCATTGCGTGGTTTGTTACACTGGTTTCGCTAAACAGGTTGTAGCCTTGAAGGATGATGGATGCCCAAGAGTTTGGGTTGTTACGTCTGATCGTTGTCAGCAGCAAGCGGCACATGGAGCAGTATGTGCTTTTCTCATGAATGTCACCTCTGTGATAGATCATGATGTGTATGAGTATTGTTGGTTGCTTGTAAATTTTGTTAAGAAAGTTTTTGCTTACAAAGACGGCTTATCTATTATTGCAACTTGTTTTATACTTGTATGGTAATGGTGGGGTTACCGGTTGTTTTGGGGATGATAGACGGTGTGAGAGCTTCCCCTTTTTCACAGATTCCAACAATGACCAAACATTTAGAAGGTAATTGAGGATTGATGATTTGTGGTCAGATGGTTGTTTCGAAAAAAGGAAGTTTCTCTACCGTGGTTCTATGGTCCTGATTGCTGGATGATTCAGTTATTGACTCAGAGTTTTATTCCTTCCTATGAACTGATTAAATTTGAAACTTACAAGCTCTAGTCTGCTCATTTATCTGTCCAATTTCAGCTTAAATGAAATCCAGCTTCATGATATGCTACTTCCTAATTTTGCTTACTACTCTATCCATGCATTCCGGTGATCTCATTTGCTCTTTTTCCACCTAAATTGTAATGAATCCTACTCTCTCAAAAATTCGAAGGCCGAAACCAGTCCATGATGTCAGTTATGAAATCACATCTTTTATCGTTTTTCGTATCAGAGGCTGTAGTTGCTGCTCCTAAATATTATATTTTTACAATTGTCTGTTTGACACTTATCCATAGTGTTTCTGAATTTCTTGTTGTGTTGTGGGATGACGATACATGTGTAGTTCTTGTGCGGTTTTAGTTTTGCCTGCTGTGAACAGTCAGATGGATGTGTTGAGATCTCACTATAGAATGTCCACACAACTCACTATTTCAACATCAATCCAATACCTTAGTTGAATTGTTTTCTATCTAGGTCCTGATGTTAGTTTTAACTGTTTTTACTATGCCAGGGAGCCTTTGTTTGGAGTTGCAAGGCATTGGTTTCTGAGGTAAAGGTCATACAAATTTTCGAGCTCTTCATGTTATTTGTGTTAGAATAATCTAGCATATTAGCAGTAGGGGTAGATTAGTCATTTATGTTACTATGTTTTGCCCTAGTATATAAGACTATTATTGTGTAGTTTTTCTTCTCAATGAGTCTGTAAAACTATTCTTAATGAATATGTTTCTCCTCTTTCATTGATAAATATTAACATGGTATCAGAGCATGTTATGATCCCTAAACCCAAATAATAATAAATGATTGAAGTCCAAAAGAAGAGTACTGACGATAAATAGCCGCTAATGTCATCATCGCCGGTGATGACGTCATTAGTCTCCAACTGTGAAGACCACCATCATGATTGACTCTTCATGCTCTTCTCATTGGTGTGCTTCTCTTGTTGTTTCGAGTTCATCTGGCAAGAGTTTCTATTTTTTAAATATTTTTGGAAAAATACGTATAAATTTTTCGATCTGTTATATCTGGTACTTTCTGCTAAAATTTATGGTTCCAATCAGCCAAGAGAGGTGCGACTAAGAGTATTGAATGTTCATCCGAGTGATTCAAGGTTGTTTAGTTGTTTTGGAATGAGATTTGGATGATTTGAGGCTGTTCGGTGGTCTGAAACTGAGCTTTCTCTCCTCTGTTTTCTTTTCTTTCTGTTTTGTGGTTGGATTTGTGCTCCCCTGTGCATCGGTGGACTGTTTCTCGTCTTCACATTGCATCGACTGCTTTCTGATTGTTGTTCTGTGGTTGGATTTGAGAAGTGGTTGTTTATTGATTTGCTGGGTTGTTGGATTGCTGCTAAAAAACTATTTTTATTACTGTTTTTTGCTTTATTTTGGGTACTATTTTGTTGTGAGCATTGAACATTTTGTTAATATTATGACCAGTGGACATTTTAATTCTTTTTAGGCTATTAATATCAGATTAAATGGTGAAAATTATGTATATTTGTCTTATGTTATAAAGAATTTCTTGTTGGGGAAAGAGATGTTGAGTTATGTTAGTAGTGCTTTGCAAGCTTCAACATATCCGAAGGTAGAGAAATATGATGATTTAAAGAATACTTGGAAAATCAATAATGCTAAAATTATCACTTAGATTAACTACTCAGTTAATCAAACCATTGATGTGCATTTGGCTAAGCTTAACATAGCCAATGAGATTTGAGATTATTTAGCTACATTGTTTGTTCAGTCCAATTTTGTAAAGAAATATTAACTTGAGCATGAAATTCGAGTTGTACAGCAATGGTGATAAGACCATACAGGAGTTTTACTCGATTATGACTGGATTTTGGGATCAGTTAGCACTTGCTGAACCTGCTGAATTAAGTACTCATATGGTATATCGTATTTTTAGGGAGGAGCGGCGGTTGGTGCAGTTTTGATGGCCCTTAGAAATGACTTTGAGGGACTTCGTGGTTCTATTCTCCATTGTCTTCTACTTCCCACAGTTGATGCAGTAGTGAATGAGCTTTTGGCTAGAGAAGTCTGTCTTAAAACTCTTTTTGAAAATGGTCTTCTTTCATTGCCTAATCAGATTGTATTGGCTGTAACACCTAGAGGGACTTTTTACTCACAGACTAAATATCAAGGTTGAGCTGTTGCAGATGAGTGTACTTTTTTGTTGTGAGAAGGGTCATTGGAAGACTTAATGTCCTAAATTGGTGAACAAGAATGCCAAAGGGGCTTTACATCCGCCATTTAAGTCCAAAGATCGTCATACAGTAGCAGCTGTTTCACTAGTGGATGAGTCACTCCCATCAGCTCCCAGAATGACTATGATAGCTAATCAGTTGTAGAAGCTTCTTTCCCTTCATCAATCAGGTGCCCTATCAGTTTCTCCCTCCACAGGTTCATTCACTACAGTTCTTTCAGGTATATCTCGAACTGCCTGTGTCTTTAACTCAAGAGCCACCTATCATATGACTAGTAATTTTTCTTTATTTGTTTCTATTGTTTCTCCACCCTCTATATCTGTCCTTGCAGCAAATGACACCCAAATGTCTTTGGCTGGTATTAGAACTATTGTGTCTTCCCAGCTTACACTTCTTGATGTCTACTATATTCCTCAACTTACTTTAAATTAATCTCTATTAGTCAGTTGTTTGATTCCAGATTTTTAGTTCACTTTTCTTCTACTGGTTGTGTTGTGCAAGATCCACGGTCTAAAAAATTGATTGGGACATGCCATAGAAATGGAGGGTTATATGTGTTGGATGAGCTTCATGTCCATGAAGTTGTTGCAAGTACTGTTGATTTATCTTCTTTTCAATTGAGTCCAAAATCGTCTAGTTTTTATTTATGACATTCTCGTTTAGGTCATGTTTCTCATTCTCGTTTAAAATTTTTAGTTTCTACCGGTAATTTGGATAGTTTAGAGTGTCATGATATTTTAAATTGTAGTGGCTGTAAGTTGGCTAAATTTACTGCATTACCTTTCAATAAAAGTAATTCTTGTTCTATTATCCCTGTTGATCTTGTACATTCTGATATGTGGGGACTAGCTCCTATTGCTACTAAAAAGGGTTCTAGATATTATGTCTCTTTTATTGATGATTGTACCAGATATTGTTGGGTGTATCTGATGACACGTGGGTTTGAGTGGAAAGAAGATAAATCAACATTTTTCTATCTTTCGTGCTATGGTGCGTACTCAATGTTTTTCTATCATCAAATGCTTCCACTATGATCAAAGTGGAGAATATTCTTTTAGTTCTTTTCATGATTTGTTGAAATTTGATGGTATTATTTATCAATCTTCTTGTACCGACACACCTGCTCAGAATGGAGTGGCTGAACGGAAACATTGTCACATTATTGAGATAGCTCGTTCTCTGTTATTATCATCCAGTGTCCCTAGCTCTTTTTGGGGAGAAGCAGTCCTTATAGCAGTTCATCTAATTAATTGTATTCCTACAAGCCTTAATTCTGGTGTCTCACCTTTTGAAAAACTATGTGATAAGACACCTGATTATTTCTCCTTATGTGTGTTTAGATGTACATGTTTTGTTTTGTTACCTAGTGTTAATCGTACCAAACTCTCGGCTTGCTCAGCGTTATGTGTTTTTCTTGGCTACGGTGAGGGACAAAAGGGATTTCGGTGTTATGATCCTAGTACACAAAAGCTCTATATTTCTTGCTATATTGTTTTTATAGAGCATATTCCTTTTTTTTCTATTCCATCTAGTTCTTCATCTTTGCATATCCCTTTCCCTCTAATGTTTCCCCTGATTCATATGTTTGGTGATATGACTGTGGCTGATCTTCCATCCTCTTCATCTTGTTATTTTTTGCCTAATTTGTCTGTTACCTACCCCTCGATTGTGCATACTTATGTTCTTAGGACCCCCACTGTCTCCTCCACAGATGTTGTGCCTTCATTTGCACCTCTTGGTTTCCAATCAAATTCTGACATTGTGGATCACACTTCCTGATACCCTAAGTGCACTTGGAAGTGTCCTGATAGGTTTGGTTGGTCCAACTCTTGTTACTCCTCTGATTTTTGTTCTTTCATGACTTCTATACATTTTCTGTCTGAACCAACCTCCTATAAGGAGGGTATACTTGATCCTCTTTGGCAACAAGTTATGGATGAGGAGTTTTCTGCATTACATAAGACTCGAGCTTGGGAGTTGGTGTCTTTACCTCTTGGTAGTTGTAAGTGGGTTTATAAAATTAAAACCCAATCTTATGGTTCTGGTGGAAAGGTACAAGGCTAAATTAGTGACCAAGGGATTTGCTCAAGAGTATGAGCTTGACTACAATGAGCCCTTTGCTCCAGTGGATAAGATGACCACAATTTGCACCGTAATTGCTGTGGCATTTGTTCGTCAATGGAGCCTTTTTCAGATGGATGTGAAAAACGTTTTTCTTTATGGTGATTTATCTGAAGAGGTCTATATGACTCCTCCTCCTGGTTTGCCTTGTAGTCCTGGTCATGTGTGCAAACTTCATAAGACTTTATATGGTCTTAAACAGGCCCCAAGGGCATGGTTTGCAAAAAACTTTTCAGTCATATCTGACTTAAGTTTTTGTGTTAGTGATCATGATTTTGCTCTCTTCTTTTGACCCACTTTTTCTGGTTTCATTCTTCTGTTACTTTATATGGATGACATGATTATTACAGGTGATGACAATGCTGGAATTCAGCTGTTGAAAACTCAGTTATAGGATTATTTTGAGATGAAAAATTGGGGTCCACTTCGATATTTCTTAGGGATTGAGGTTATTTCCTCTCCTAAGGGTAATCTTCTTTTTCATTCAAAATATGTCTCAGATGTTATTCAGCGAGCTTATTTATCGGATACTTGAACGGTTGACACGCCCTTGGAGCTCAACGTTTGTTATACTTCCTCTGGTGGTTCTCTCCTGCCTGATCCTATCTTATATCGTACTATTGTTGGGAGTTTGGTGTATCTTACTAGTACTCGTCCAGATATTGCTTATGCGGTTCATGTGGTTAGTAAGTTTGTTGTTGCTCCTACCACACTTCACTGGTCTGTCGTTTTTTGGATTCTTCGATATCTACAAGGTACGTTACATTAGAGTTTATTATTTTCTTCCTTTTAGTCTCTGGAGTTCCGTACTTATTCTGATGTGGATTGGGATGGTGACTCTATGGATCACATATCCATCACTGGTTTTTGTCTCTTTTTTGATGAGTCTCTTATTTCCTGAAAAAGTAAGAAATAAATTATTGTAGCTCGATTTTCTGCTGAAGCTGAGTATTGTGCTATGACATCCAGCACAGTAGAGATAGTTTGGTTTGCGTTGGTTGCTTGCTGATCTTGACATTTCTTTGTCTACTCTTACTCCTTTTTATTGTGATAACACCAGTGCTATCCAGATTGATTATAACTCAGTGTTTCATGAGCACACCAAACATATGGAGATTGATTGTCACATTGTGTGCTGTCATCTTCAGCTGGGCACGATCTCTCTCTCATATCTTCTTTCTACTATGCAGTTAGTAGATTTCTTCACAAAATCTCACTATCGTGCTCTTTTATTTTTTTCTTGGCAAACTCTTGATATTTGATGTGATCACATCCTGAGTTTGAGGGGGATGTTAGAGTAATCTAGCATATTAGCAGTAGGGGTAGATTAGTCATTTATGTTACTATGTTTTGTCCTAGTATATAAGACTATTATTGTGTAGTTTTTCTTCTCAATGAGTCTATAAAACATATCTAGTTATTCTTAATGAATATGTGTCTCCTCTTTCATTGATAAATATTAACAATTTGGACTTGATTTTTCGGTGTATCATGATTCCTAGGCTTTGGAAAGAGTGATAAACAAAACTGCTTGATAATCTTGTACATATAATCTATGTCTATACTATTGATAAAAGTCTAGCTTGAAAAAATTTAGAATGATTCATATACCCTTATTAAAATAGTTAATGACGGTATTATAACTCAAAAAAATACAAATAGCCCCTCATACCTGCAAGTATTGCACGCCTACTACCATTAAATAACTAGAAAGACATAAATAACCATTCATTTCTCTATATCTATCTCTATACTTGTTATAAATTTAGATAAAATGGAAATAACAACTAATAAGTGATAACTAATATAAAAACATGTAATCTCAAGATGTTTGGAATCATCCTTAAAATATACAGTAAGACAACATTATTGTTTTAAATTAAATATGTATCATTAATTTTTTGTTTTCTTATTACTAGATTTATCTCAAAACCATTTTAATTATATGACATTGTACTGCTAATAAAAATGCCATTTAACTTAATTATGCATATATTTTTTGTTCTTTTTGTTGATTCATGGAATTTTGATTACCTACATTTATTCACTTACAACTCACGTTACATTGCTTGTATTCATAAAGGAGGATTTATACTAAGGTTATTGCAGCTATAGCATCCTAGCCCTTAATTACTTCAATAACCCTTTAGTTCTACCACTGAAGAAACTTAAAAATAAAAGTCACATAACTATTTTAAAAAGATAAGTAGCATAAATGCTATATGTTAAGACACATAAAACTAAAATACTGCAGAAAATAGAAACGTAAAATAAAAAACAGTTAGCTAGAGCCCAACATATATATATGTTAGCCTGCTTGGTCTTGGTAAGCCTTTTGGATGCTCTTTCATCAAGATTATCCTTGGCATGAATATATATGTTACCTATTTACAATGCATTCTGTGTATGTTTAAGCCATGGTTATTGATGGTTTTGCGACTTTTTTGTGCAACTTTATCTGTGACTTGGTAAAGCATATAGGGAGTAATCTGTGCTTGACCTGACTGCATTTTTACCAAAGATTTCTTCTCGTTAAATATGCAGTCACATGCTGAAATCAGGCATCAAGTATAAGCATAAAAGAGAAAAACCTCACTTTATTATCTGATTTTACTCTTAGACTTGTATTTTCTGTTAATCCATTTTTTTGATGTTTTGAGTGCATTTCAGATCAAGGCATCACAAAAGGAGGTTGAGAGGATGCTTCAAGAACAAAGGTGTGATCCTTTGTGATACAACTCTTTTATTTATCTATAGAATAAGCAGTAAAACGCCATTCATGATAAATTCAGAGTTTGTGGTCATGGTTGTTGCTAATGTGATTGTTAGTTTGGTGTGGTTTATCAGATCAAATTCTTTTCAAGGGAAACTGTTAAAGCACAATCTTGATTCAGAAGTTGTGGATGCTCTCAAGGATCTTAGGAACAAGTTATCTGCAAATGAGTCAAGTAGCTGATTAGTTTTTTTGGGAGATGATGCCCCTTAACTCGGACCATGCTCGTGGTACACAAACACTTAATTTTGTAATTTTTTTTATCTGAATCATTTGATATTTTTTTGTCTCATCACAGGCTTGTATAGCTGCTGTTTTCAGAAGTATAAGATATTCTAATTTTGTGGCATAGAAGCATATTTTGAAGAGCATCCAATTTCTAATAAATTAATGCAATTTTATAGTTTAAATTTGAGAACCTTGTGCTTACTAACTTGTTCAAAGGTTTTTTTTTTCATGGTTTAACAAACATTTGTGTATAAAAGATCTCTGTGCATTCTTTTGTTTTTTCTACACTTCTCTCATATGTCAAATTCATTTTCACTTGTACCCTCATTTTTGTAGAATGCATAGTCTTTCTACCTTAATCCAATCGAGCATGGTTGTAGGGTTGATCTAGAGTTAGATTTTTTCCAATACATTTTTCTTCAATATTCGTTTTGGTGGATCGCTAATCATGCATTCAAGTGAAACCTATTTTATTCAATCCCTCACTCATTAATAGTAGATGACCTGCCAAGAAGGGAATTGAATTTAATAGTAGATGACCTGCTAAGAAGGGAATTGAAGGAATCGCATTGGAGGGATGTAGATCCTGTTGAACTTGGTACAAACTTCATGTTTCTCTTTTCCCAAATCTAAGTGACCATTTTTGTTAGTCCAGCCCAATGTCTGACGATTACTAACTCAATACTTGTGGGTTGTGGCCGCACCAACAATGTAGATTATTTGTACGTGGAACTTGGAAGGATAAAACGTAGATTATTTGTTTAGCCTAAAGTTTTAGTACTTCCATAATACTTATGATTAGAGGGACTTATTTACGGTACTGTATCTGCTTTTATTAATTTGTTATTAAATTTATTTGAAAAACAAAATTGATGAGTAATAAAATTGAATTCTTTTTTGTAAAGGTAAGTGAATAATTAAAATACCAAGAAAAAATACGCTTAATCTTTTAATTTTTTTCAATTTTTTTTTACAGTATATGGTGTTTGAAAAAGAGTACTACTTTTTTTGAACTAATTTACTGATTTAATTCAATATAGTTGTTAAATTGATTGTGAGTCCCATCAAATATTGAAATTAAAAAATAATATAAAAAGTCTTTATTCGAATATGAAAAAACGCAAAAAGTCATGTATGTTCAACAATAACTAAAAAAGAGGATGATAATGCATAAAAATATTGTTGAGTGGTTGTTTTTCTTGGCAATTCTGTATATTCAAGGAAACAAATTCTTTTTTGTTTTTTATCCTTTTCTTGTCGGTTGTATGTTTGTTTCTGAATCCTCAATTTCTTCAACTTCTTGAGCAACAAATCTTCTCGTTGATTGATCATTCTCATTTAATTTGCTAACTTTTATCAAAAAGTTGAAGTAATGTCCACTGTATAATAGTAGATTTTGATAATACATGCATTGCAATTTGTTCTGTCATGTCATACAAAAAGAGTTAGTATTTGTTTTAATAATTTTTGAATTGAGTGAGTTTGTTATTGCATACCTGTTCTTTTGATTCAATGAATTTTGAAACTGGACATCCTATAAGAGTTTGTGCTGCATCAAATAAAGTAACAGAAACCCTTTCGTCTCCATCTGATATGATGAGTTTGAGTATATATCTATTATAATAAAAAAATGTTGTATAATGTTAATAAGATGGTTGAAAATATTTAATGGTGGTGTAAAGTTAAAAAAAATATAAGAAATTTGAAGTAACTATTGCATATCATAGTTACCTGTGAGTGTGTTCAACATTTGTTTTTTTTCACATTTTTTGCATTCTGCTCCATCTTTTGTGATGATGACCCTTCTTTGGCATTGCTTGCAAGCATTGTACCATGGTTCTTCTTTATTTTTTTATGCTTAGAATCATTGCTTTTAAAACACAAAAAACTATCTGTAAATTGTAGAAAATTTAACTATATATATATATATATATATTAAAACTAAAATGTAAAAATTTGTTAAGTGTAATATGTATTTAAGTCATACCTTCTTTGTGGGTGGTGTTCCCTTCATGATATCAACAATTGTTACTTGTTCTGCATCTCTTTTTCTTTTTGTTGGAGTTGAAAATTGCTTTTCATTCTAATAAATTTAAGGAAAATGTATATTAATTGCAAACCATTCTTGCATTTGCTTTGCTTTTTGCAACTTTGGATTTATTTCAATTGTTGTAATAGATATTGTAGTAAGCTGAAATTCAACTGAAATAGAACAACAAATGTCTTAGTACTGTAAATTAATTGTTAAATTCACAAATATAATTTAGTATTCACCTTCGTATATTGAGCCTTTTGCTTGAGATATTGCAATGATTGATTTTTGTGGAAGTAATTATTCAAGTATTTGGCCTTTATTTTCTGCTAGATCCCCCCATAGGATTAACTGTAGCGAATATAATCTGTGATCATTAGAAAGTATTAAGTAAATTCTATAAGCTATAACATAAGAAAAATGTGGTGTGGTTGATTCTTACTCGTTATTCTTGAGTACAACTTCTCTCATATTAGATGGGGGACCTTTTCCATCTTTGTTTATATTGATTATTGACTTGACTTCAATAACAAAACCAATTATATCTGCATCACAAATTTTGATGTACAATTACAAAATTACTATTATTAAGAGAATTGATTATGCATGGTGTGTGAAATATAGATTATGTATGGTGTGTGAAATATAGTTTAAGGATACATACCATATGTCATATTCTCGTCTGGTTGTGTTATTGCATCTATGAAAGAGATGAAGTTATATGATAGTTCTTGAGATGTTATTTCGCTTTATGCTTCCTTGACTTCAGTTAAGATTGTTAGTGCCAATTCGATGTCCTTGTGAGCACTTGTGTATTTTGGGTTTACAGGCTTTACTATACCGTTGGAAACAAAGTATGTCTTATCTTTGATAAAAAGGTTTCTGAATTTGGTGACTACATTGCTAAACATCAACACTTGTATCCTTGTACCCTGCAAAATTTTTGTATTGAAAAAATAAAACATTAACAATGTGTATCTCAAAAGTACTAAAGATAATATTGACAATTTAACTAATCTCATCATCAACTAAAATGACTTTCCAAATTTCTCCAGTGCCTTTGTTATTGCTATATGTGGTAATTGATCCTCTTCGAAGAACCTTCACTTTTAGATTCCACTTGTTTTCATATTTTGTTAATTGGTTGATTGTTGAAATTGCAGTTGTTAAGACTTCGTCAATTGACCTTGTTGCTTGGAATTTATTGTCTGCAAAATAAATACTATTATTTGTGCTTATTACCTACATAGAATTAAAAAACAAAAACCATACAAACACAGATAAAGAATGCAATATGAAAGCTAAAAGTTTGCAGATAATTTCTGATTCAATGTGAAACCGAATTATAAAATAAAAAAATTAATAAAATTATATCCTTGCTTTGATTATCACCTGTTTCTGAAGGTAGGTAGAATATGCAAAGGCTAAGCTGCTTTAAATTGCAATTATAGTTTTGAACATTAATCCACTGAATTTGTAGAGTGTACTGGAGGCTTGCTGTTTCATCATCAATTGTAAAAAAGAGAAGTACAATTTTTAATGTTTGAAGAATGAAAGTATTAATCATGAACGTGAAATACTTCATAATTGAAATACTACACTATTTTTATTAATAGTATAAAGAAGTTGTATAGTCACATAAGAACAAGAATTCATGGGTATCATTACCTGTGGGGGGATAAAACCTCTTTGTACACAATATTTTTCGTATATACTCCTTTTCTTCTTTTCTTTATCTGGTTTGACCAAAATCTTTGTTGTTGACATTGAAGTTTCCCGTGATAATGCGACATATTATTGACCATGGGAAAAAACATGTTAAGGAAGGTAAACTCCAACATATGGTATTGTTTGGCCTTGTGCTTTATTTATAGTCATTGCAAAACACAAACGTATTGGAAATTGCTTTCGCTTGAACTGGAATGGATAACCTTCATTTTCGGAGGGTGAAAGCGGTATTCTTGGTAAGAAAACTTGTTTCCAAATATGTTGCCCTTATGTTTTTTCAGCATGAATTACATTTTTGACATATCTTTTGCATACCATTCTGGTTCCATTGCATAAACCATTTTACGGATCCAGATTTCTTAGAAGCATGATTGGGCAATTTGGTTTGAGGGTTAATTTGTGTGGGGGGAGGCCATTTGGCATTAAGGAATTTAAGAATTCTTCTTGGTAATAATTGTTTGTATCATCGACTACTTCATCAAAGCTGTTGAATGTTGTACTTATTCCTGGAAATATCGAAATCAATCGTTCATTCAACTTGTCGACATCTTGATTGGTTGTTGCAAGGATTGCACGCTCTGTCATGTAGTTTGCTGAGTTTGCATTCTGTTCTAATGCTGGAAATATGTTGTTGATGAGATTATTTTTAGATGCTTCATCATTGTCATACTTTATCACCATTTCTTTTGGAAGAGATATCCTATCATCATTGTCTTTCTGTGCATCTCCGTTTCCAACTTGTAGGAGAAAATCACTAAAATTTGGATCTTCCCTTGCTCTCATATTTTGTCTCAATTTTAGTTTTTCCATGATATTTCACATGTGTGATCTCACTAAGCTTGCATTAACGGTTTCTGCTCTTGTACCACACCGAACGACTAGTAGTACTTGTCTAAAGTCTCCACTGAAGACGATAACCTTTCCTCCAAATGAATCGGAACTGCTCATTATGTCCTTTAAGCTCCTATCAAGTGTCCCAATGGCAAACCGCTTAGCCATGGGGGCTTCATCCCATATAATGAGTTTTGCTCTGCGTATTAACTCTGTTGTTCCACTCTGCTTGGATATGTTACATAGGCTTGTCTCCGTTATAAGTATAGGTATTTTAAATCGTGAGTGAGCTGTTCTACCCCCTGGCAGTATTGCAACTACTACACCAGATGTTGCTGTTGCAAGTGCTATCGGTCCTTTGGGTCTTATGTTCACAAGCAATGCACGGTAGAGATACGTCATTCTGGTTCCTCCTGGACCATCAACAAAGAATACCCCTGGCTGACCTGAGTTGACCCGATTCAATATTATTCTATATGCATCTTCTTGTTTAGAATTAAAGTTGAGGGATATTGTGTAGTCTTCTGGTGGAGTCTCGATGCTTATTTCATCTACAAATTCTCTTGATTGTGTGTTTCTTGGTTCAATTGCACTCGAATTCTCTCTTATAACCCTTGTTGGCAAGTCATAATCTCTGATATTTTTGCCCATGCTTTCTAGAAAAGAATTTATACTATCCAAGGTACATGATATACAGGTTGAGTGTTGAACCTTATAGATTCTCTTGAAGTCTTCAGACATGGATTCGAATTGATAGTCCCATAGTTTTCTTACTTTTGAAGGTCCACAATAAACCAATATTGTTGCAAATAATCTACGAAGTGCTTTAGGCAATTGAAATGTTGCCGCTTCATTCAAACATTCTGAGATACTTTCATCTGATTCTAGAAGTCCTCTTTTTTGTAAAGATTCTTTGAACGACAAATAACGGACTCCATTGACAGTTAATAAATCTTCAAATGATGTCGGGCCTCTTATATGATTCAATAGAATCCTCAGATAGTATCTTTCACCTTCGATAGGATTTGGTCCATTAACATGACCAATAACTTCTCCTTTTTTTTCTTTTACTCCAACATTTACCCTGCTTGTTCCACACATAATGTTCTGGGAATTCTCTATATAGATATATCCTTGCGTCAATGTCATTTAAGCAAGTATTAAAGAATTCTGTGAGTATTGTTTTGGTGATGTGGTCCTAGAGATTGACTTGTTGTAGATTGTGAGTCTCCCAATAACACACTAATTGTTTTTTGGGGAGGTGTAATTGCAAGTTGATTACTGGCGGATACATCTCGTTTAAATTGAATTGAAAAATTCTCCATATTGACTCTTGTGTAGATACCCATCTTGCATCGTGAAACTGTTAAATCTCATCAATTACGTTGTCTCCATCAGAAAAGACAATATATACGACAACCCTATCATATCATGACCTTTGTAGATGTACTTATAGAGATATTTAACAACTTTCAAACCAGAGCATATCTCAAAATTTATGTGACAATTGTACCTTGTGAGAAGGTATGGATTGTGAGGAACTACCCATCTATTATCCAACATTTTATTTCGTACCTGTACTTGCCGCTTGTCATTTCTTCTTCTATAAAGTGGATAGGCATCTTTTCCTTGAATTGTTTTCAAGCAGAACCCTCGAGGATAATGATTCTTGAAGTCTCCGTTCACCATACATAAATTGTTTTTATTTAGATCACCGCAGGGGCCATGTATCATATGTCTAACAACCATTTCATGTAGTGACGGATATTGTTGTTCATCAGGAATTTTTGCAGATACAAATTTATCATATTCATCTGGTGTCATGATCTTGTATCCCGTCTTCATGATTATTAATATATGTGCATGTGGTAATCCTCTTTTTTGAAACTCTATTACATGGACGTGTGCTACAACTTTCCCAAAGATTTCCTTCTTGAACAATTGGTCTTTAAGGTCATGCAGTTTTGCTCAAAATACCCTTGATGTCAAATCTGGACGGTCTTGAGGAATTTGGCCTTCTTTCAATTCTTCCTTGATTTCCTTCCACTTAGGATTGCATGTCATGGTAATGAAAAGATCTGATTTTTCACATCGTTGTACTAAGGCCATTGCATCAAGATATCTATGACGCATGTCCCGAGGTCCTCCAAAAAATGATGCAGGAAGAACTATTCTTTGGCCGACTTGATTTCCTCTAGTTTCTCTTTCTGTCACGCTGTCGACTATTCCTTGGTATAATTCAGCTCTTTTTTTTGATTGTTGCCTTTGATAGTAATCTAACCTAGTAGTCTCAAGTTTAATATACATATCGACTACAAATTGTTGGAATAATCGACCAGCAAATAAGAGTGTAGATTGACTATTCTCTGTAATATGTAGCTTGTAGGAATAGTATTCCCGACATGATACTTTTCCTGAGCTTTCAGGTCCAACATCTACATTGTAAAAATATTTAGGAATTTAATCTATTGAAATAAGATTCAATATATGTTTTTGAGATATTTGTATTTAGTATTACTTTCTTGTTCTCAATGAAAGATATTTTTTACGGATGTGAACATAGCATTTGTTGAACTGGTTGTATATCTGTTAGAAGCACCATTGCGAGAATCATTTTTCTTTTTGATATTCTGATGCCATCCAACCTCTCCTTTGGGAAACAATAGAGGATATTGTAATGGATCATAACACCCAAAATAATGTTTAACTTTATGTCTACGGCCAGAGTGTGCAAGTACGATGATATCTCTTTCTAGAGGAGCATTAAGATTATTTCCTTCAATCCATATACCCGCAACTTGGTCTGATGAGGGGGAATTGTAAACTCGTTGATCTAGTTTAATATCCTTTGTAATATGAATTTCAAAATTATCCAAAGATAGAAAATCTTTTAATCTACGTAAGAATTGAGCATAAGGATTCCCTTCAAGGACTTTCAGCAATTTCTTTATAACTCCCTCATCTAGGTTGATATCTTGTAATAACCTCATTCAATTTTGCACTTCATTTTCAGTATCAAAGAAATATAACTAAAAGTAACACGGACTGTTTTGTTCTGGCATCAAGGCTAGAAGGTCATGATAAATCTGTCCTTGGACACGAAATGTACAAACTCCTTGTCTAGCCGTCGCAAGTTCCTTGTCAAGATTAACTCCAAAAGATGTAAATGAAAAAAATGCTATTATAAGCTCGAATGTGCCTACGAAATTCAATTGCCTCGTCAGAATTGGTTGTAAACAAATTGTGCAACTTTTTTGGAACTTCAACAATCGCTAGTTGTATTTGACCATTATACTAGCATAATGTTGGGGGTTCATATTAGAGCTTCTTCGGGACACAGTGGACACAAAACATGGCTTTTTCTAATTGATGTAACGCACAACATATTGGTTCATATATTGTTTTCCCTACGAAAGAATATATGATGATCGGTTAGTAAAGTAATAAGAACTTAATGGTTTTCATTCAATATATTTTATTTAACTAACCTTCAGATTCATAGGAGTTTATGTGGCCAATTTGTAACCAATCAATCCTTTGCCTTGTACTTCTATTCTGATTATTAGATATCCTTCTTCTGTCTCCCACTCTTTCGATGTACAATTCTCTTTGTTCTTGAGTTAATCGAAAATAACTCTTGTTTGCTCGTCGTGTTGTCATTTTTGCAATAATTTTATCTCCTTCTATCGAGTATACTTTTTTACTACAACTTGTGGTAATATTATGATATTACTAAACTAAAATTTAAGAATAGAAAAAATAATACACATAGTAGAAAATAATTTCTTAGATTTTATTTCAACTTTCTATTGGTTGACTGCTTTTTGAGTAACTTGAATTTTTTAGAATTTTAATTTAATATGCTTTATAATGTGTGTGTAAATTTTGGGAACATAAAAGAATATGAGCAATGAAAAATAAAATTTGGCAAATTTGAAATAATATTTCATTCAAATACATATATACTTAATAACTTTTATTAATTTTTGTGAACAAAAATTATTATTACATTTGAAAAAAATACTTTCAATCACGAAATTCTAAAATAATAGAACTTTAACCTTTTTTTAAAATCTTTTTCCTTACACTTAAAATAATGAATTTTGAAAATATACAGAGTTTTCATAATCCGATAATAGAATATGAGTAATGAAAAATTAAGTTTGGTAAATTTCAAATGACATTTTATTTAGATACATATTTACTTAAAATATTTCATTAATTTTTGTGTACAAAAATTATTACTATTAACCACTTAATAGCATTAAAAACATCTCTCTATTACCAAAAAAAAAAAAATTGTCCAGTACAAGTGGAAAATAAACAACTATGATATACATAAAAATAAAATGCATACAATATGACACTAAAACAACTCTATGTGCAGGTAGACATATCTAAAACAACTTTATGTGCAGGTAGACATATCTAAAATCTATAGAGGCATTTGGATTGGAAATTTTGTTTTTATACTGGTAAGTTATGGTAATAATGTATGTGATTCAAATTTATTAAAAAAGGTGTCATGTTGTATTTTATTTAGATCCATTGTTTTATGTTTTTAAGCTACTTTATTTTTTGTTATGTTTTAAAGTTTATTTCGAAAGGTTGCTATGTTTTAAAGTTGTTTTGTCTATTTTTAGTACATTCTTATGGTACACAAGAAGAGACATATAATTTGATATAAAAAAAGGAATTCATTATTTTTAAACAAATTGACATGGTTGATCGAGAAACCTGAACCCAAACATACTTTTTTAACAGCTACTCATTGATATGATAAGATCCTTAAATATGAAGTATAGATGATATTTTTTTTTATAATGGTAGACTATCCATTTTTTGGTTGCTAAAGAGGTGGTTAATGAACTGTGATACCTAACTTTAACTATTTTTTTAATCTTTTTCCTTATTCTTATAGATACAATAACACATTTTTGTAACATACAATTTTAATTTATAATCCTATAATAGAATATGAGTAATTAAAAATTAAATTTGATAAATTTGATTGCAAAGTATTAAAGTTTAAATCAATTCCAATTGCTCTTTTATAAAATTTACCAAACAGGATTGAGGTTGTTTGTGTGTAAGTTCATGCGTGTACTCAAAAGACCAATTCTTTATATTTTATCTAAAAATTAGTACGTAGTACATTAACGTTTTTTTTTTTTTTTGTGTCGTACCTATATTTAACTATTTTTCAATCTTTTTTCTTATAGTTCTTCCATGTATTTCTTGGTATTCAATTGGTTTTCATGTGGGTCTAGAATTGCTATCAGACCTTTTTGTCAATTTCAGAATATATAGAGCAAGATTAGAAGAATGTGACAATTACAAATCATATGACAAATTTGTAATAAAATAAAGAAACTCTAACATACAAAATTTTAACGTAAACATAAGAATTGATAAACTAAAAACATAGGAATTAATAAACTAACCTTAATTATGCTGATTACTCGACCTGTGACACCAATTTAATAAACTAAAACATGAGAATTAATAAACTAATCTCAATTATGCCGAATACTTGATCTGTCACACCAATCTCTTAAAAAACTATTTGACATTAAATTAAAAAAAAATTAAGTGGCACAGAATATAGGAATTAACGTAAACATAAAAATTAATAAATTAAAATATATTAGTAAAAATCTGGTTTACACGGTATTAGTTCAAACAAAGAAACTGATTAACCAGAGATAAGTACATCAAAATCGTCATATTCTTCAGAAAGACAGTCAGAGAGCTACCGGCAAAAGGATGATTGTGATCATCTCATCAACTTTCTATGTGCTTATAATGACATTAGACCAAAAGGGAAACATGGGGCATGACCAGCGACCAAAATAAAATCCTTTGCTTTGGTATGCCACAGATTGTGTATGCCGTGCATAGCACAGATATCGAAAAGAAAGATACTAAAAGAGAGAGCCTTTTTTGTTTATCAAAGAAAATATAAACAACACACACAAGGTATCCAAAATACTTCAAAACAAATATATGATATAATAATAAAAGTAATAGTAATTGATACACTTACATTTGCATTAACTCTTGGCTTTCGCATTGAAATTAAGTGGACAAACTCTTCTAGTTCTTTTTTTCAAGCTAACTTGAAAATCTTTCAGGATCTCTGAATCTAGAATTTACAAAATAAATCATCAATATTGAATAGACCTAAATTAAACACACACATTCAAATTTTACAAACAAATAAAAACAACAACTAATAAGAAAGAAAAATTGACGTATTCAATTAATTAGAATATATGAAAAAGTCAAAAGAGGATTGAAAGGTATCACTTGTCACAATAGAGAAATATATCAAAATGAGTCAAGCTTTTTTTTTTTTTTTGTCTAATTGTTATTTTCAAATAAAGAAGGTTGCTTTACATTTTCTATTGATGATTTAAATCAACGGCTACAATGATTTATATCTTGAAATTGAATTTTAATTTAGATAAATTGTTGTTAATTAAACTTTTTTTGGGTATTAATGAGTTTTTTGGGAATGAAACACAACCCAAAACAGTTCTTTGAAATTGTATTTTAATTTAGATAAATTGTTGTTAATTAAATTTTTTTGGGAATGAAACACAACCCAAAATTCAATAGGGCAAAATTTTTAATTAAAACATTATTTGAAAAATTGTTATACAAAAGAAAACAGAGGCTATGGGCGGGTGGGGTGGATTACTCAAGCAAAGAGGTGATTGTGTGTATTTATGGTGGTGGTGTGGGCAGAGTGTGAAAGATTAGAGAAATTCAGAGGCAGGGAGAGGCTTACTTGGGAAAGTGCTGCCACTGTGTGCGATGGAGGAGAGAGCTGAGATACAGAGAGAAGATAGAAAATCCTAAGAAAAATTGATAGTGTTTCAATGGTTTGGGAGTTACAAAACTCTAAGAACTCTTCTTTAATTGACAGTGTTTAAAGGAGTCTTTTTATTTTGGAAATAGGTATGAAACAGAGAAAAATATGTGGGTATAATTGACTTTAAAATAATAATTAGGGATAAAATAAAAAATCAAAAATTTTTCACACATCCTGACATTTATAAGTAGTATAGATTTGTGAGTGTTTTTAACATTATTATAGTAACGAAAAAGTGATAAAAATAATTATTATAATAGTGATAAAAATATTCATAATAGTGATAAATAACACATAAAAATAATATATATTTTTTTGTACTGAAGAAAAGTGATAAAAATAATTATTACTAAAGTGATAAAAACACACATAAAAGAAATAAATTTTGTAGTTTTAAAATTATATACAAAAATTATAAAAATACCTATTAAAAAAATAAAATTTAAAAATAGGGTGTTACGAAGTCAAGGCGCCGGAGACTTGGGTCATCGTCTCCATTGGAATGCTCCAGCATTCAACCCTTTGTTTGCTTTATTGGAGATCGTGACCAGTCATACCACTGTCGACCATGTGAACCAGGTCTTGACAAAGGCTTTATAAATTTATTTTGAAAAATAAATATTTAATATTAATTTTTTTTTAAGACAAGCAAAAATTGACAAAAATATCTTTAATTTAAAAAAAAGGGGAGAATTGCACTTTGTACCCTAAAATACTTTAAGATTCATTAACTTTCCCAAGTTACACTTTTTTTTTTAGTCATTCACATTACACCCTCAATATATTATAAGTGTTGTAATGTCAATGAGTTGACTTTTTATTAGGTTTTTGTCAATTTTTTCGTCAGTGAAAATAAATTAATTTTTGACGAAAAAAATAATGGAGTTAACAGAAAAGATATATTACAATATTTTTGATACATTGAAGATACAATATAAGATATTTAATATTTGAGGATATAAAATGAAAAACTTGAAATCTTTCAAGATATAAAGTATGAAAAACCCTAAAAAATTACTTAAAAGGAGTTATTGTCAAATGGTGGCTAAGTTTATCCATTCTCTTGTTAGCTACTAATATTAATCTCAGTACTCGAAAGGTCAAAGTGAATTTGCTCCGTACGTGGAGCATATTAATACAAGCAAGAACGAAAAATAATTTTTTTGGGAAAAATTGATCCACACTCCTTTAGCTACAAATTAAACTAAGATTTATGTAAATTGTGTATACATCAATGTGACAGCAAGAGCGACAACGAAAGCGAAAGAGGGAGGGGGGGGTGGATTCATAAATTTGCACCTTTGACTGAATAGATCACTTTTATGGTATGTTCGGTAGGGTAGATGAAAAAATAAAAGGATGAAAAATGAGAGTGATACACTTTTTATTTTTCAAGGAAGAAATCATTATTTCACTCTTTTGCATTTGGTTGGAAGGATAGAAAGTAGAATTTTTTTTTGGTATTTGATAGAATGTAAAAGTGGAAAGATGAAATAAGTATTGATGCATATTTTAGCATTATATTTATATATAAAACTATTATGTATATAATATGTAATAGATAAATAGAATATATATGTATATATTAAAGGATATAAAGGTAAATAATATATATTTCCACACACATAATCTATTTTTCTCTCAATTTTGGAGGACAAATTTTAGTGAGTTGAAAGTAAAGTTAGATCATCTCCAAGGAGCTAGTTATTTGACATTTATTAGCTAAAATAGAGAGCCAAACCACAAAATTGTACTCAAAGAGACTAGTTATTTGGCTAGCTATTTTACATTTTAGCTAAATGATTTTTTACATTTGGCTAGCCTCCTTGGCTAGCTATTTTATATGTAGAGAGCCAAATAACTCTTTTTGTTCTCCAAGGGCACAGTCATTTTGCATATTGATGACATGTCAAGCTATGCAATATTTTGACTTAAAATATTAATAATAGTTAACTAAAATAGAGAGCATGGATAAAACAACTTTGTAAAAATGACTCTTTAAAATAAAGAATGTAATATTTTAATATGTTTTGGGTAACTATTTTGAAGAGTACATTTGAAGATGCTCTTTTAATTCATATATTTTTCTATCATTTCTTATCAAATATGATGTTTATTTATCATTCTAATTTTTTATCCTTCATATTTTTCATCTTTCTATTATACCAAACAAAACATTAGATTAGAGACAAATGATGTGTCGACAAAAAATTTGGTAAATGATATATCACATTGATATTCATTGAATAGTTAACCAGAGTTTTTGGGACCTATCGATTCTATAGTTTACAATGATTTGTGATTCAAAATTTGTAAAATTTTTGATGAATTTAGCATTGTTGTAGATTTATAAGAGGATGCAGTAGTGATGAATCGGGTTTTTGAAAAGCATTGTGGGTTTACATCTTCGCTTTGATATGTCTCTCCCTCTCCCCCTATATTCCTCTCACCTACCCGTGAGAGTAAATGTTTCATTTTATAAAGTCATAGTTAAAATGAAACCACGGTCAATTAAATTTGTGTTTAAAACAAAGTTAAAATGTAAAATATTATATGTAATTTATGAAAAAGAAATACAAATGGGTTGTTTTTGTAAAACGTCATTTACCTGCTAACATTGTCATAGATAAAATATGTCGGGTGTGAGCGAAGTTGTAGATAGTAAAGGAACAACTAATACTATTTAGATCAAATTTTTTGACATAATTTTTTGATTTAATTTATCACAACTGATGACGCACAAATTGGTTTGCACACCACCTGTCAAGTATGCAGTATAAAATGCAGTAAAATAGGTAGAGGGAAAGAGATGACAAGGTTTATAGTGGTTTGGTCAACGTGACCTACGTCCACTTTTAATGGCAAGGGTCATCGGTATTTTATTATCTCCGGTGTGGAAGGAGAGCAGAATGTTACAAGTTTTGAGAGAGTTATGCTCAAATGAGTGAGATGCCCCCAAGTGTTGGTGGGGCTTATAATTTATAGTGGCTTAGTGTAGTAATTGAATAGCTAATCTGACGATCATAACGGGTTGGAACCGTTTAATAGTCATAACGGATTGGAGTGACTTTAACAGTGATTAAATAACTTGGTGATCTCTCATCTCTTCAATGAGCAAAGAAGTTATGATACTTTCCAAAGGACTTGGTCAAAGGATGAGGGAGGGTCACTTTCTCTGAGCGGCGAGGGTGAAGCTTCTGGATGCTCCCTTACTCCAAGGTGGAGAGGAGGCTCTTGGATGACCCTTATTCTAAGGTGGTAGAAGAGGCTTTTCGATGACCCTTACTCCAAGGTGGTAGAGGAGGCTCTTGGACGATCATTGCTCCAAGGTGGTAGAGGAGACTTTTGGATGACCCTTACTCCAAGGTAGTAGAGGAGGCTCTTGGACGACCCTTGCTCCAAGGTGGTAGAGGAGGCTCTTGGATGGGTCCTTAGACGACCCTGTGTGTTCCTCTACTGATGTAACTCTTGGAACCTGATGAGTTTGACTGGGTGCAAATATTTTTGGGCTTGGCTAGCTGGACCTCTTGGAGTTGGACCCTTGGGCTTGGCTCATCATTTGTCTCTTAATGCCCTATGTCCAATGAAGCTTGGAGAGGAGGGTACTCGATTGAGTTTGAATTTTTGGCTGACCGACACAGTTGAAAAAATTTCGGGAGGCCAAAACATCTATTTCTAGGCTTTTTTTGGACTTTTAACATCATCAATCATAGCCTTTGTGTTTTGTAGGGCTCACCGAGAGCTTTGATTTGATATATTATAAACCTCATTTGGAGTAACGGAGTAAAAGTTACGGTCAAAACTTTGAGCAGAGAACTAGGCAAGCAATTTGGGCGAGCAGCACTGTTCTGGGTGAGCAGATTTTTTTTTTTAAAACTTCGGAAGGCCAAAGGTAATGAAATTTGTTCATCTCGGCAAGAGCTTCGATTTGATATATAATAAGTCTTATTTAGAGTTTCGGATCAAGATTCACGGTCAAAATAGCGTGCAGGGAGCTGGGTGCGCAGTTTGGGTGACCAGGCAGCTTCTGGGTGAGTAGCGAGTGTCCTGGGCAAGTAGTAACATTTTAATTTTTTTTTATAAAAAAAAAACTTTGAGAGAGCAAAACAGCTATTTCTGAGTCTTTTATTGAATTTTTATAGCGTCTTTCACTGCTATAAGCAGTGAATTTTGTAAGGCTCACTGAGAGCTTCAATTTGATATATAATAAGTCTCATTTGGAGTTTCAAATCAAAAGTTTTGATCAAAATAGTGTGCAGCCCTTTTTAAATCCAAATTTTTTAAAAATTCCTCTTGATCGGCCACCCCATTCCTTCCAATAGACTCCTTTTACTTGTAGGACTCTATTGACTCTATAAACTGCTTCTTTCACTTTCCTTTTGGATTTCTGAAGAGATCGTTGTTGTCCCTAGAGAAGAAGAATAGAGAACTGAGGGGAGTGGTTTTAGTGGAGTGGCTTGTTGTGCACGCGTTTGGAGTGTGTGAGAAGGAGGCATTGGGCACCCAGGCTGTGGCGACCCCAATCTTAGTGAGCAAGCCAGGCGAGAAAGGGAGGCGCGCAGGTGTATGGGCTTGCCTCGGGCGCTGCTAGCGTGCAAGGTAGGAGCGCATGGTATGCGTTGTAGAGAGGAAGCAGGCCAAGTGAGCGGGGCTGCTACGGCGACGATCCATGTTGGGAGAGCAGGCTGTGCGCCTTGGCAGTTTCGGGCAAGCAGGATGGGTTCCTTGGCAATTTTGTTAAATGGGAGTTCATGGAGGGCCCTCGTGCAAAAGCTGGGTGTTGAGGATGTCGAGACCGAGATGGTGACCCATGCCGCAGGAACTGAGATGAGGGGCGCCGGAGTGGGGGCGCCATTGGCATGGGGAGGCGCTATGGTGTCAAATGAGATGCCCCATGCGTTGGGTGCTAATGGAGATGCGCTTATGGTGCTGGGCACTATTGTAGAAGTCCCTATGGTGATGGGCACCGCCGGAGAGGAGCCCATGGTACTGGGCATTGTTGTCTGGCGATTTTGTTGATCGCGATGGAGGTGCACTATTTGGAGGCAAGCGCAAGTAGAGCTTGTTTGCGCTAAGTGTTAAGCACGGGGTGCTGCGGCAACAAGGCGATGGTGCCAGATGGGCACAAAAGAATGAGGTCCGATTATTGACGTTCAATTTAATGTAGTCCCTCGGGTTGCAGACGACCTGAGTTTCAAGTGCCTGGCTAGAGATGACAAAAACAATATTATTCCAAATATTAAAATATCTAACATAATTACTCGGAGAAAGAGGTACGCTGCTTGCGCGAGAGCAAAGACAAAGATTGAGGATTGCTCATAAGAGAGCTACACCTTTTGAGACCAAGCTTTTGGCAACCATGAGAGAGTTCTTAAGCTTGAGGTATAAGCTGTTTGCTTGAGAGCAGAGTAGAGGCCAAACTTTTGACGACCTGCGAGAGAGTTACTAAGCTGGAAATATAGGCTGCCTATTTGAGAATAGTGCAGAGACCCAGCTTTTGGTAACTTGTGAGAGATCCGCTCAGGTGAAAATAGGATACCTGCTTAAAAGCAGTGCAGAGGCTAAGCTTTTGACGTCCCGTGAGAGAGCCACTCAGGTGGAAATAAGCTGTCTGCTTAAAAGCTGTGCAAAGGCCAAGCTTTTTGGCGACCTGAGAGAGCTGCTAAGCTAGAGATAGGTTGTCTGCTTAAAAGCGGTGCAAAGGCCAAGCTGTTGGCGTCTTTTGAGAGAGTCGCTCAGCTAAAAATAGGCTGCCAGCTTGAGAACAGTGTAGAGGCCAAGTTTTTGGCGACCCATGAGAGAGCCGCTAAGCTGGATATATAGGCTGCCTATTTGAAAACATGTAGAGGCCATGCTTTTGGTGACCCGCGAGAGAGCCGCTAAGTTGGAGATATTGGATGTGTGCTTGATAGCAGAACAGAGATAGGCCAAGCTTTTGGCGATCCGTAAGATGATTCACCTCGCCTGGACTTGTTGATTTCCTCAGCATTCATATATTTTTGAGCTTTTGCCAATAATTTTGGCATGTTCTTTGCTGGTCGCTTCATTATCGAAAAGAGGAATCTTGATAATTGGAGGCCTCCTAGGAAGGCGGTCATGCTGACCTTATCATCGGGCTCCTCGACCTGAAGGACATCCTCGTTAAAATGAATGAGGTAGCTCCTTAGGCTCTCGTTTCGAATCCTGCTTTATGCTGAGCAAATGGGTGGCAGGCTT
>CAUOFW020000503.1:0-229526 GCA_963454935.2 Ilex paraguariensis
TAGGGAGGTTAGAAATCAACACAACCTTAGTTTTATCTACCTCTATCCCATTCTTTGACATAATGTAACCGAGGACTATCTCTTGAGTCACCATAAAATGACACTTTTTTCAGTTAAACACTATATCAGTTTGGTAGTAGCCCAAATACCCATCCAAAAAGCAATAGAACACATGCCCCGCAAACTCATTCCAAGACTTGGTTAAGGAATGGTAATGGGAAATGGTTCTTTCAGGTATAGGAATTCAACTTTCTATAGTCAATGCAAACCCTCCACTAGGTCACTATCCTTTTAGGAATCAACTCACTCTTCTCATTACCAAGCACGGTGACTCCCGACTTCTTAGGGATTACTTACGTAGGACTCACCCACCTATTATGTGCAACTGATGTAGCAGGAAAAAATACAATTCAAGCCTCTCTTCACCCATCCCAATCGTCTTCCATGTGGATAGGTCCTGAACAAAATAATGCTAGGTAAGAAAATAAAATAGCAAGAAATCTGGTCAGTGAGTTGACTAGTGAAAAAGCTGAAAGATAGTACACATAAAACATCCTTGAAGAGGATTGTTTTAGACAATCTTACTATACCAATATGAGTCACTGCCACAACACTTCCTTTGGGCAACTTAACTGTGGTATGAATGTCAGAGGAGATAGAATCAAGATGATCAATTGAGCATACAATATGGTCAGTTGCTCTAGTGTCAATTACCCAAGGAATATGCTTATACTTGCTGAGGTAGGAATTGAATGATCAGTTATTTAAGATAAAACATAAGAAGATTTGAGACTTTTACCTGACATATTCATTAAGGAATCATGAGAACTACTTATTTGATTCACTGCAGGTTGTTCTCGTGTGATGGACTCCATTTTGAAAAGGGATAATAGCTTCTGAACTTGATCTTGTGTTATCCCTAATTGTGAGTATGTGCTATCTTTTTCATCTGTAATTGAATTTTCTCCATGAATCTATGCAACTACTGGAGAGTTTGAATTGGATTTTGCCTTGGTGAATTTGTATCCAGGTGGATACTCATGCAACTTGTAACATTTGTTAATAGTGTGTCCTGTTATTCCACAGTGAGCACAAGTTGGCTTTGATTTATTGGAATTTTGTTTGCTATTCCAATTATTCTAATGCTTATTTTGCTGACTAAACAAAGCAACATAATCAATATTTGGGTGCACAGAAACTATGATTTCCAGTTGCCGTTTCTCTTGAAGAATCAGATAAAAACACTTGCCAATTGGTGGAGGAGGATCGTGCAATAAAATTTAACTGCGAACATGATTTTACAAATCATTCAATCCCATAAAGAACTGAATTGTGCAATCCTATTGCTGGTAATCAATTAATTTCTTCAAGGCACAACATGAACAAGCAAGTAGAGGGCGATAATTCACCAACTCATCCCAAGACCTTTGAGACGTGTGTAGTAAGAATTAACAGATAATTGATCTTGATTGAGAGAAGAAATCGATTTTTGTAGTTGAAAAATTTTCGGTCCATTTGTTTGAGATAACATTTCCTTTAACTCATCCAAAATCTCTTTAGCAGAATTTGCATACAACACACTTTTTGCTACATCCTTCGGTAAAGTAATCAAAATCCAAGAGATTACCATGTGATTGCAACAAATCCATTGATTGTGAAGAGGATCTGTTTTATCAGTACGCTTTAGAGTTGTTCCTTCGATGAAAACTACTTTGTTCTTAGCACTAAGAGTCATAAACTTCGATCGACTCCAAGAATTATAATTCTCTTCCGTTCAATAACTGAGATACAAGTAAGTCTCCTGGACTATCTCTGTAACGAAGAAAGAAAACATTCGAAGGATCTTCAAAGGGATTGAAAGAAGAAGATGTCTTTGAAGTCTTCTGTGATTGATTCACCATTGTTGTAGAAAAAAAACTTGGAACATAGGAAGCTTTTAACCTGGCTCTGATACCATATTAAACTTTGAAGAAAGTGATTAGAAGAAAAAAGAGGTAAACAGAGTTGTAGAGAAAATTTGAAATTCTCGTTACTGTGCATTTGCTATTACACTTGTATTTATACTCAAGATCACCGACTCTAATTCTCAACTAACTAAACTAAATTCAGAACTAATTAAAATGCAAATTTATACAAATTCTGTTCTAACCAAATTCTAACTAACTAACTATGTGAAATCAGCTATCCAACTGCTCCAGTTATTCAGCAAAACACTTGGCTTTAGTCTACAACAGCCCACAAACCAAAACCCCTTTCGCTAACCTTTATAGCTCTCTGATTTTTTTTTTCTCTCATCGCCCCTCTTCTCTCTTTCTAATTTTTTTCTCCCTTGTCTCTCTCCGCAACAATGTTTTAAAACCAGACCTAGCCCGGCGGGTTGACCTAGTGAACTGGGCCGATTTAGTTATCAGATCGTTCGCGCAAAAGAACCAGATAAAACCTGCTGAACTGGCTGGTTTTGTTACAAAATCTCTGAATCGGACGGTTTAGAAGTTATTGGATCGCTCGAGCAAAAGAACCAGAAAAAACCCGCTGAACTGGTCGATTTTGTAACAGAATCTCTGAACTGGACTGTTTAGAACAAACCGGACAGGTTGGTTCGAATGCCATAAAAAGAAGGTTCAAGGCATTTTTGCCCAAATTCATTCATCTTTGCCTCTGCTTCTCCTCGTGCAACTAGTCACCCCACCCCCCTCTCTCTCTTTCTCTCTCACACACACAAAGCACAATAGCACATCACTCAATCAAATACTCGAATTGCCTAGATTCTTCAACGCAGATTCTTCGACTCACAGGCTCACAACACTACAACAGATATTCAACTCTTCAAGTATTACGTCTCTCTCTCTCTCTCTCTCTCTCCACACGCATTCAATTTCTTCTTCAAGAATTATGGTTTTACTTTCTACTTTGATATGATCAATGATCTCTGAGAACTCTTCAAATTTTCAATTGAAAAATGTGTATTGCTTCTTCATTGTAGGTTTGGCTTCATGTTTGGCCGAGAATCTGCTTCTGCTCGAAACCATCTCCTCCTCATTCTTAAATTGGTAACTTTCTTGCTTCTCTCTACTTCTATTTTGGCATGTTATGTTTCCCTTGTATTATATTGTAGAATAAATTAATTTCTATTTGTATAAATTTTGGCCTATTTAAATTAATTGTGGGCCTTAATTAATTGTGGATTGTTGGTTTTGATGTTTAACTTTACAAGGTATATATGAAATTAAATGTATTCGATAAATGTTTGATGATTTTGAAGGTTTTTGTTTGATCTAATATATATTACATATTTTATTTTTATAATTATTGTAATTTTTTAATTTTTTATAATTATTTTTAATTTTTTTATTATGTGATCGGTTCGACGATTAAACTACTAACTCATTGAGCCGGTCCTTTCTCCAAGTTGAGGTCTGGCCCTGGTTTTAAACCTGTGCTCCAGAGCAACAGATTTCTCATCTCAATTACTCAATCGGCTGAAATTGATGATTCGGAACCCTCCCTCGTAAGTTATAATTCTAAGGTAGATAAAAATAGATCAAACCCAAGCAAATGATTTGATTGCTTGGCGGTCCGCTGGTACAATGCAAGCTCCTTGAAATGCACTTCGATATCCTTCAGGACCAGAGCGGCGCTGGAATCAGACAATCAGACCATGCACTCCCCATTTCGCATGTACCCCAGGCCGTTTCGTCTCAACATTGAAACCCAAGAACTCTCTCACCCCTGACCTCCTTTCATTGAACAAAAAAAATTACCCATTTGATCCGAACAGGCCGAGTTGAAGATGCAAGGTTGTTGTTCCATTTGTTCGATAAATTGAGGCATCGAAACACAGTAACCTGGAATTTGATGATAAGTGGGTACGTTAAACGCGGAGAGATAAACCAAGGCTCGAAGACTATTCGACCAAATGTCCCATAGAGACGTATTGTCGTAAAATTTGATGATCTTTTGTTATATGTCGTGTCATGGGAACGGATATATAGAGGAAGCTAGGTATTTGTTCAATCAAATGCCCGATAGAGTTTATTTCTTGGAATACGATGATTACTGGGTATGCTAGAAATGGTAAAATGGCTGAAGCTTTAAACGTATTCCATAGCATGCCTGGTCGGAATGTTACATCTTGGAATGCTTCAAACCTATTTTGTATATATCTATTTTGCTTTTTCGTTCTCTCTTCATTTCTTTGTAGCACTATATTTTAGGACGCCATGGTATGAGACACAGGAAACTAGAAATGTCATATAGATACTTGGTGAAAAATGCGCTGGTCTTCATATATTAATTAGCATCATATAATGCAGCGCTCTTTTTTACCTTTGTTTCTCAGTGCCTCATTTTCCTATGTAATTAGCACCCTAGATGTAATTTTCATCCTTTTCTTTTTTAAAAAAAATCATGCGTTCGATCACATTCATGGTCAATTACAAATTTTAAATTAGTTGGTTAAGAAGTTGTTTTAATTTAGGCTAATGTTTGTATATTTGAACATTGTTTTGCTTTCCTAATTATATCTGAAGGGGTTGCTCCCTTTAGGACCCGTGTAATAGCATTAAATGATTCCACGTGAGGGTGACAAGACCAGTCACGTGAGAAAGACATCACTAGACTCTGTTATTAGATAGCAACCGAACTATTCAGAAAACTCAAAAAAAAAGGAATGAACTTGGTCCTCGTCATAATCGAGCTATTTAAAACAGTGAACGTGGCGCTAAAGAGATGCCTACAATTTAGGCATTCTAGTTTAACAAATGAGCATAATCATAGGCTCGCTAGAAGGAATTACTGGAGAAATCTCAACAACTTCTTGAATAGAATTGCCTGATTAAGGGAAGGTGTACCACCTTGAATCAAAAATTATGAAAACCCTAACTGAAAAAGACTATAAAAGACATAAGGAGTTAAGGTGAAAGGTACACTGAATTATCTTTGTCTTCTTACAATTTACTCAATTTCATTACTGACTTAAGCATCGAAGTGCCTTCAATCGAAGCACTTCGATTTTGGACAGTTTGTTCATTTTACATGAAGAAAAGACTTTGAGAACAAGTTCAGAGCCCATCTACAAAAAAAGATCATTTCTTCAATACTGTAGGAGGTACTTGAGATTTTTGCCTCTTACATTTTGGCGCTGTCTGTGGGAAGATCTTCATCAAGTAGAACAAAAAGTCAATGTCGAAACTAAAAAGTGTCATCAGCTCACCTGTAAGTAGTTTTGCTCTACAAGATTCCGATCTAAACCACAAAGTATCATTCCCATCCGATAGCGACATTAGGATGGACATGGGCAAAAGTCCAGACAAGCCACGTGAGGATGACGAGTTGTCCTCAGCAAGTTTCAAGCCCTATAAGCACCAGAGCCAATACGATGCCGACGGGAGTGAATCCCTCCTTACTGAGGGGGAGAACCCCATTTTGGCAAAACTGGTCCAGTCTTTTGCAAGACCAACTCGACGCACATGAAGAGAAAGAAATCTAAGGAAAGAAAACGAAGAATTGAAAATTAGACTAAAGGAAATGACGAAGAGTGAGAGGCATAGTAGGGAAAACCAACGGGTGAGTCCCAAGAAGAAGCGTAGTAAAAAGGAAAACGTCAAGGAAGAGGAATATAAGTAGAAAAAACATTGGGGTCGGGATGAGGACTCCTGTAAGCAATTCATAACTGAAGAGCTCAATAACCGACTAAAAATGACAGAGCAAAAATCGACTAGGGACCTAGCTCGAAGAGCCACAGTGGAGTACAGAGATAGTATAGAGTTCTCCCCCTTTACCAAGTGGATTGAGAGAGGTCGGATTCCTAGTAAATTTAAAGTCCCAAACTTTAAATTATATGACTAAAAGACAGATCCAACCTCTCACATCCGACATTACCGACAACTTATGATCATCCATCGAAAGGATGAGCCATTGCTCTACACCATTTTCCCAAGTAGCCTCATTGAGTCAGTCATGAAGTGGTTTGATAGTCTGCCGAGGGAGTCGGTAGATGGATGGGCACAGCTCGATTCATCACAAGCAGTAAACAATCCAAAGATGTTGGGACGCTGCTGACATTGAAGAAGAGAAGCACCGAAACTTTGAGAGAATATGTTCACCATTATTGGGAGACGATAAATGAAATTGAAACTTGTAACCCATAGATTGTCATGGCATCCTTTAAGATAGGATTGTCAAAAGAGAACCCCTTGTACTAATCGTTCACCAGAAGACCTACTGTGGACATGAAGGAGCTGATGGCGAGAATTGAGAAGTACGCCAAAGTGGACGATGACCTGTTTAGAGACGTAGTGAAGGAACAGACAGGTAAAAAATAATGCGACCGAGAAAAACAAGTTGAGCCGAATAGAGATGTTGGGAGGAAGAAAGGAAAGGAGGGGTCTCCCTCGAAATCCCCTTTCATAAGGGTAAACACGGTGTTCAAAGAGCTGATATACAAAATATTGACTTAGATCAAAGGGAAGTCATATTTCAAGTGGCCTAACAAGCTCACTGGAGACCCTTTGAAGAGGAACCCTAATTTCAAGTGTTCCTATCATTGGAATGTGAGACATATGACTAAAAATTATCCGTCGTTGAAGCAACGTTGGAGGAGTTGGTCTTGGCGGGGCATCTGTTACAGTTCATAGAAAATGGGGGTGATAGAGTTAATGGTAGAAGAACCAAACCTTAGGGGGACTAAACCACTGCAGCAATGTGATCAATGTAATCCACACTACAACAAATCCCCAAATGGCAACAAATAATGTTGCTAGGGCATACATCCAAAGAGTGGCCAAGGATAGAGAAGTTTATCAGCTAAGGTTATCCCCTGGGGTCAGGAGCAAGAGGGTGAAGTTAAATGAGGAAGGTGAAATCATCTGTTTCTCCGAGCAAAACAGAAGCTTAGGAGGTCTGCACCACAGCACCAGGAAGCCGTAAATGAAGAGGTGACACGGTTATTGGAATCTCAGACTATCATGGAGGTTCAATACCCTACCTGGTTGTCAAATATCATAGTTGTCAAGAAGAAGAATGGAAAGTGGAGGGTTTGTGTCGACTTCACAGACCTCAACAAAGCGTGTCCAAAAGATAGTTTTTCTTTACCAAAGATAGATTAGTTGGTCGACGTAACCGCCGGCCACGAGCGGATGAGCTTTTTAGATGCTTATCGGGGTTATCATCAGATCTCTTTTGTCAAGCAGGATCAAGAAAAGACTTCCTTTATAACACTTGAAGGGACATATTGTTACAAGGTAATGTCTTTTGGGTTGAAGAATGCAAGAGCGACCTATCAGAGGTTGGCGACGAAGATATTTTCTCACATGTTGGGCATCACCATGGAAGTCTACATCGATGATATGGTAGTGAAAAGTCGAAGAGCCACTAGTCATTGCTCTGACTTGAGAAACACCTTTGACATACTTCAAAAATATAAAATGAAGCACAATGCCTCAAAATGTGCGTTCAGGGTGGTCTCTGAAAATTTTCTTGAATTTTTGGTTCCCCACCTAGAAGTCGAGGTGAATCCTGACCAAGCAAAGACGATCACAAAACTACAATCACCAAGAACAATGAAAGAAGTGCAAAGGTTAACAGGAATGGCAGCTGCGTTGGGAAGATTCATATGCCGAGCATTAGATAAGTATCGACCTTTCTTCCAATCGATAAAAAGAAAGAAACAAGCATTATGGAGTCAGGAGTGTGAAGAGGCGTTCGTTAAATTAAAAACTTACCTGACTTCCCCATCGATTTTAACAACACCACTACCTCAGGAGCGTTTGCTACTTTATTTGGCCATATCTGAGCACGCGGTAAGTGGAGCATTGATGAGAACAGACCGTACAAACCTAAGCCCCGTATACTATGTCAGCAAAATGCTTCTGGATGCAGAATCAAGAAACACGCCGTTGAAAAAGCTCGCACTCACCCTGGTGAGATCAGCTAGGAAATTGCAACACTACTGCCAAGCGCACCAAATTGTTGTGCTCACTGATCAGCCCTTGAAGGCTCTTTTTTGAAAGGTCAACCTATCAGGGTGGATCGCTAAGTGGGCAGAGGAGCTTGGAGAGTCTGATATTGTGTTCAAACCAAAAAATGCAATCAAGGGATAGGTAGTGGCTAATTTTATCATCGAATTCCAAACCAAGCAAAGCTCGGGACTGAGTGAAAAGTTTCAAGGTGATGGTGACCTAGAGCTCGGTGGAGGATGGAGTTTATTCATAGATGGATTGTCAAATCAAAAAGGATCAAGCATAGGCATCATACTTGAAAGCCCGGAGGGATGTGTGCTAGAAAAAGCCATCAGGCTCGGCTTTAAAGCCTCAAAAAATAAAGCAGAATACGAGGCCCTAATTGCAGGAGTAAGGCTTGCAATCGATTTGGGGGTAAGAAAGCTTCTAATATTTTATGATTCATAGTTGGTTGTGAATCAAATAATAGGGGAGTATATGGCAAAAGATGAGAAAATGGTGGTTTATCATGTTGCTGTAGAAAAGGAGTCAGGATAGATACTTGAGTACTCTATCTAGCAGGTTGGAAGAGAAAAAAATGCCCACCCCGATGCCTTGGCATCTTTAGCTTCTGCCATCAATTAGGAGAAGGAAAGAACAGTTACTATCGAATTTTAGCCCGAGCCGGGCATTTGGCAATAAGCTCGGAGGATATCTTATCTAGAGCACTAGAACCGAGTTGAATGGATGCAATCATTACTAGTCTGAAAAGTGGACACTTGCCCGAGGACAAGAAGGAAGCCCACAAGCTGCGGCTAAAAACAGTCCGATTTTGGTTATCTGCCAGAGATGAACTTTATCGACAATCGTTCGGATCTCCGTACCTAAAATGCGTCCACCCGCAGCTTATATTAGGATTTTTGTTTGAGATCCAAGAGAGAAGCTACGGCGCTCATACTGGTGGAAGATCATTGGCTCACCGAGCCATTTCCCAAGGGTTCTGGTGGCTATACATGCAGAAGGACACTCAACATTTTGTTAGGCGATGTGATAAATGTCAGAAGTTTTCTCCAATACCAAGAAGACCAGCCCAAGAGTTACTTCCGTTGGCTAGTCATTGGTCATTTGCACAATGGGGACTGGATATAGTAAGACCACTTCCTCGGGCATCTGGGAACAAGTGTTTTCTTCTTGTGGCAACAGACTACTTCACAAAATGGGTAGAAGCTGAGCTCCTAGCTAACATCCAAGATACCGACACCAAGAGATTTATATGAAAAAATATCATCACTAGGTTCAAAATACCTAATGCCCTCGTATCCAACAATGAGACTCAGTTCAATAATGGTCCCTTCAAAACCTTTTGTCAATAGTACAAAATTCGAAACCATTATGCAACTCCAGCATATCCTCAGAGTAACGGGCAATCAGAAATATCTAACAACACGATCCTTGATGGTATTAAGAAGAGGCTGAAAGACACGAAATGAAGATGGGTGGAAGAGCTGTCAAACGTTCTGTGGGCGTACCAAACCACAACTCAGTGTTCAACTAGAGAAACCCCTTTTACATTTGCCTATGGGATGGAGGCGGTAATACCTTTGGAAATTGGGTTACTGACCTTAAGGACCGAGCTTGTAGACAGTGTAATCAATGAAACCGCCATTGTTCGGGAACTCAATTTAGCCAATGAGAAAAGAGAGCAAGCAACAATTCAGATGGCATTTTATCGACAGCAGATGTCCCGAGCCTATAACAAGAAGGTTAATCCTCGGGCTTTCGCCCCTGGAGACTTGGTCTTTAGACACATTATGGGATCAGCTAAGAATCCAACACATGGAAAGCTTGGAGCCAACTAGGAGGGGCCATACAAAGTAACACGAGTAGGGGGCAACGGGTATTATGAACTTAAACCTCTAGACCAAAAAATGGTACCACACCCCTGTAACTCTACCAATCTGCAAAAGTTCTATTTCTAAAAGTGCCTTTTGAAATATGAACTTCGAAGTACCTTCGGAAAAATAAGGGTACCATTTACTTGGAAGATTCAACAAGAATGATTCATGATTAGCAATTTTTTTACAATGTATGACAAAAGTATGAATAAAATTTCTTAAGATACATAAGCAAAATCTCTCTATTTTCATTGTTATTACTAAATACGTCCTACTGCTAAGGCAGAGAGGCAAAAATCCTGATATAAGTGTTAAGTTTAAATTAGGCGCAGCCACCCAATCAAATCCAGGTCCTTAACTAGGCATGACGATGTAAGTTGAATGGGTAGTGATTGGAGCCCAATTAGATCAGTGGAGTGGTGTGAGCGTAGAAACACTCTCTACAAATGCCCAAGGGGCATGAGACTAACTCTACAAGACAACTGAGCTCTATAAGAAAGGCCGAGTAAGGGCCATGAATTCTAGAGTATAAAAGTTTTCTAACTATTAAAGGTCCCTATGTTCGGACCGAGCTCTTTAAGAAGGGACGAGTAAGGGCCATAACTTCTAGAGCCTAAAATTTTTCTAAAAACATTGAGAAGTCCCTATGTTGGGACCAAACTCTTTAAGAAGGGCCGAGTAAGGGCCATAACTTCTAGAGCATAAAATTTTTCTAAGTATTAAAGGTCTCTATATTGGGACGGAACTCTTTAAGAAGAGTCGAGTGAGGGCCATAACTTCTAGAGCCTAAAAGTTTTCTAAAGTATTGACAAGTCCCTATGTTGTGTTCGAGCTCTTTGAAGAAGGGTCGAAAAAGGCCACAATTTCAAGAGCCTAAATTTGTCTAAATTTAATGGTGTCATTATGTTGGGACCGAGTTTATTGAAGGAAGGCCAAGTAAGGGCCACGACTTTGAGCAATCCTTTATTTTTAGACAATCACAAAAACCAAAAGGAAAGTAAAAACACCGAACAAAGAGCCAGGCAATGAAACTTCCATTATATATATCAAAAAGTTTTAAGTTTTAAGTGAACTTGTCTTTAAGATGTAGGCAGGGAAGAGCTAGGGAGAGAGTGGCGAGAGTAAAGCTCTGAAGACTCAAGTACTTCAACAGCAGTGAGAGCAGCATACCAACCCTTGCCAAAAAACGTCTTCTCTAAGAGTGGAATTTGAATAGCCATATCATTTTTTGCCTTCTACATCCCTTGCTCAAAGGCTAAGTCTTCCTGGACCTTGGCCTCAGCCTTAAACTTTTCAAACTCCGCAAGCAGACTGGCACGCTCAAGCTGAGTCTCAGTATGCTCAACGTTGGTTGCATGTTCAGAAGCTTTCAGCTCAGCCACATCTGCTGAAAGTTTCTTGTTCTCCTCAGTCAAGCTAAGCATTTGAGTCTGAAGAACAAGAATCTCCTCGCAGAACTTGGCGTACTCCTCGTTAGTAGATTCTTTCTTCGCCAAAGTAGAAGCACGGGCATGGATGGCATCTTTCATAGCCTTGTCTTTCCTGGCTATCCTAGCCCCTACCTCATGTACTTTTTGAAGCCCCTACAAGTTAAAAAGAGTGAAAAGTTTAGACAGGTTACTTCGGCTCTAAAGGAAGGTAAAAGAAACAAGCTAAATACCAGAACCATCTATTGGATTGCTTGGCAAGTAGTCTCATCATCAGACAAAGCCTCATTTGCGGCTATGTCTCGAGACAGAATTACTCCCCTAGCAATACCCACAACAACGTTGAAGTCTTCAATAGCAGAATCCTTCACCGTTTTCTCCCTTTTTTTTGCTCTGAGAATGGGTCAGAATGAGAGAGTAACAGGTTTAGGAGAAGGCACTATATTAGAAACTGAAACTTTGTGCCTCTTAGGGGCAGGGTCCTCGGAAATCTCAATAAGAGAATTAGAACAGTCATCGGTTAATTGAACAGGAACAGAAGTAGTAAGCTCCGCAGGAATAGAAGAATCTGGAGTTGGAACCAAATCTACTAGCTCATCATCCTAGTGAACCACATTGCTCGGTTAGGGAGGAATAAGTTCAGCAAGAGCTCTAGATTCAAGTTCTACAAGCTCAAGGTCGGTAGAAGCTGGAGGATCAATTGGCATGGAGGGTTCGGCAGGGACAGATGTTTCAACAGTCGATAGAAAGTCAAGAAAATTTATGACCGATCTATTTCTTCCAGATGGACTAGGCGGGAACGAGGAGTCTGGTCCCAAGCAACTTGAATAGTCTCATGATCGGCAGCAAGTGAAGAGTTAGGTCGATTTGGCATGGTGATGAATGACATATATGTCGAGGTATACCCGAGAAGTGTGTGAACAGCATGGCAAAATATGGAGTCATTGTAGTCCCACACTTTCTTGAGATCATCCATCTTGACAGCACGCTTAGGGACTCTTCCCTTCACAGTCTAGCCTACAAAGAAAATACAGCATAATCAAAAATAGTGGATGAATGAATTAAGAAGATAGAGTAAAAACGACAGTCACCTGGTACGTCTTCCTCGTTGGAGCAACGATAGGAAGGAGTAGCGCCATCAGCATACTCCCAATTTTCAGAAATGAAGACCACATCATTCTCATGGCCTTTGTTTGAATCTGGAAGATGGGTTACCAAATAGCGATCTTTCTTTCTCACTGTGAGATAGTAGTTGTCTTTAGCCGATTTGATGATGTAACAATACAAAATCTCCCATAGACCAAGGCTCGGGTTCAGCCTGTTCAGAGCAGCTACACCCATCACTACTCTAAAAAAATTGGGGGCAGCATTGGGGCACAGCTTCATTGCTGACAACACCCAAAAAAGCAGAGGATCAAGAGAGAAACGAACACTACCATCTGTAATTGCACGAGTATGAATAGGAATGCTCTCCTTGGTACCAATTAGAGGTTCATCGGTACCTACAACTCGAACATCGACATCTTCAGGAATATTATACTTAGCTTTCAAAGCTGGAATCTCAGAAGGTGTTAAAGGAGCCATAGCACAGAAGAAAGCAAAGAAGGCAGAGGAGAGTTTGCAAGTAAGAAAAAGGAGGACTATGTAAGAAGAAGAAAACAGAAAAGTTCGCTTAAAAGGAGGAAAGTGAAGTTCAAGAGATGATATTTAAATGCATAATACACCTCTAAAAAAAGGGGGATGTTTCAAAAGTACGCAGAATGATGGTTTGGGGGCATGAAACAACTAAAAGACGAAAAGCGTATGTCACACTTTCCTAAGGGCAAATGAAGGGGTTGTTCACTTTATGACACGTATAATAGCATTAAATGATCTCACGTGAGGGTGACAAGACCAGTCACGTGAGAAAGACATCACTAGACTCTGTCATCAAATAGCAACCGAGCTGTTCAGAAAGTTCGGGAAGAAAAGAATGAGCCCGATTCTCGTCATGACCGAGTTGTTTAAAATAGTGAATGTGGCACTAAAGAGATGCCTACAATTCAAGCATTCTGGTTTAACGAATGAACATAATCATAGGCTCGGTAATAGGAATTATTGGAGAAATCTTAGCAACTTTCTGAACAGAATCGCCTGATTAAGGGAAGGTGTACCACCTTAAATCAAAAATCATTGAAATCCTAACTGAAAAGGACTCTATAAAAGACATAAGGAGTCAAGGTGAAAGGTACGCTGAATTATCCTTGTCTTCTTACAATTTACTCAATTATATTACTGACTTAATTATCGAAGTATTTTCGATCGAAACACTTTGATCTTGGACAGTTTATTCATTTTACAGGAAGAAAAGACTTGAAGAACAAGTTTAGAGGCCATCTACGAAAAAGGATCATTCCTTCATTACTGTAGGAGGTACTTCCAATTTTTGCCTCTTACAATATCATAATTTTTTTTTCATTTTAATCTTATTGTTTGATCAATGATTTTATCCATTCTACTTTTTAAATAGGAAGCGATGAGCCTTGCTTTGCATGCATGTGATTTTGGATGAATGTGCCAAATTAATTGAATTAAATTAAATGATGAGCTATTTTGTTGAGCCAAGTTAGATATTTTGTGCAGAAAAATTAGACCAAAACTTTAGTTGGTATTTGTCGTCCTAAAATTTTTAGTGTTTATGGTTATGGTTATGGTTATGGTTGATTGTTTTAAGTGTTTCTATTTATGAACATAACAAGTTATACTCACTTTCCTCCTGCGAATGCTCTTATGTTTTCTCATTGTCAATTTTTTTTGGGTTACATAGCGATGTTGCGGCAATAGTCAAATGGTTGTGTTAACGTCTAACTATGGCACGAAGTGAGTACAACAATTTGTTTGAGTCGCGTTTTTTCTTTAGAACAAACATTTCTCTAGCAATTACAATCCTGGTTAATAACCCGTGATATTTGTTTCACTTTTTATTTCTGATGCAATGACACTGTGTATATATGAACCTACTTTTATTTGTTTTGTTTTATTTCTTATTTAGTTGTATTCTACTATGTTTTTGCTATGTCATTGACTAATATTTGCTATTTTTTGCTACACCATTGATTCATACTAACATTTTGGCTTTTCGTTTGTTTTTTGTAGCAACTTTTAGGGTCCGATTTAAAAGTATATAAATTTTACAGGATGCCATTTTCATGAAGTCCTATTTTCAGAGAGAAAATGAGTTATGTACATCTCTTTACTCTAGGTAATGTTATTTTATTTTTTAAAATTATCAACAAAAATTCAGATACAGAGATTAACTAGTATATATGCCACGTGTCATTCCAATTAAGGAGACTGTTATTATTCACTAACCCATTAAACTGTTGGCCCTACTCATGGGTGGTCTCACTTGTGGCTTCCACCTTTAATGGTGAGACATTTAAATTGACGAAATAGAGCGATTTCTAGGATTGAGAGGATCCCAACTCATTAGTGAAAAAACGAAACATTGAGGGCCGGGATTATAGCTTTAGAAGTAGTAGCTTTCTTACATCCTCAAAATGGTTACCTTATAATTCTCAGCTCAGCTTCAACAGAGGAATAATAATAATAATAATAATATCTATAAGTCTAATACACGTTTAAGATAATCATGAAAGAGTAGATAAATGAAAGTGAAAGTTCTCCAACACGATCTTATCAAAAAAATTATCATTTATTTCCAAACACCTTCCACCAACAAAGAACATGACCTGAATAATTGTAATCTCTATTGTATTATCCCTTTTGATATTTTCCAAAGCAGCTCATGAATTAATTTCTAAGTGTTTTTTTTTTTTTTACACACCTCATTGCCCATATTAGTGGGTGAATAAAGTTCCAAATCTTACATTGAGTAGCCCTCCTTTAATCCCAAATAACTTCAATATTTGCCTACAATTCCGAGACTTTAAGTAGCCTCCCTAACAAATATGTTTAATTTAATGATCACTGAAAAAAAAAGTATGAAGAGGTCTCCAATATTACTAGGATCGTAGATCAATTAGAAATGATACAATACTTCTTTTAATACGTAGTACCATAGGAGCACACTTATTTACTATGTTATTTTGGATCGTAATTCGTTTTGTAACTTCTAAATAGATACAACAATATATGTGTATATACGTAATTAATAAATATTTAATAAATGTTGTCAAAATATGAATTTAAAGAACAAGGCAAAATAAAATAAAATTAAAAAAATAACAAATTAAGAGTTATTATTTAGGAATGGGGTTATGATATGAAATTACTTAAATCGTGAATTAATTTATACTTTAAGTTATGATTTGGGATCGAGGAGTTTGATTGATCTGAATGGCAAACCCACACCACCGGTGACGGTCGTGCGACCTGACTCGTGGAATGTTAGGGGTATTTACGATCGTGGTATCTATGGGTCTGCATCTGTTACAAACATAATGCAAATCACAATCTGCATTCTCTACAAACTCATATGTATATATACCGAATTTATATCAAACAGAAATCAAACAAGAACTGGCTTTTTATTGCAAATCGAAACAGGAAATTATTATTTGCATCAACAAAAGCACAGGCAAAAGAACATAAGAACATGTAACCAAAGTCTCAAAAGTTAAACTAATTACTAGTACAAAGAATGCATACATAAATATATATATATGACTCCCTAAACAACAGGTACATATGAAGGACTATACCTGTTTCATGTCAAAAGTTAAAGATCCCATCCATTCCATTGCTATTAGGAGAACCCAATACATCTTGCAAACAATAGTCCTCAATCGAACCAAACCCTTCAAGCAGTCCCTCAAAAAACCCATTATCAGAATCCAATTCCATTCCATTCATCATTGGATCCTCCTCTTCCTCTTCATCCTCCACCATTACTACCACCCCTTTCTGTTTCTCCTCCTCCACCGCTGGCATGTGCCCCTGAAACAAAGCCACATGTCCAAACAACTTGTCCTTCCTCGAAAAGCTGGTTCCACAAGAACACTTCCACTTAGTCTCTCCACAGTGCTTCAAATGGCTCTTCAGATCCGCCAAAACCGAGAAGCTCTTCTTGTTACACCTATTACACGAATACATCTTGGGACAATGGCTTCTCTTGAAGTGATTCTTAACACAAATCGCCGATTTCAGCGGCCTGAATTTGTTGTGTGATTTGTTCCGATTACACCCCATGTACGGGCATGAAAATCTTGTCCTTCGAGTCATGTCAGATCCACACTTCTCAGGCTTTGCCAGTGCCTCTGGAGTTTTGAATTGGTTCCCATGGGCTCGCATATGCATCCTCAAATTTGCGTCTCGCTTGAACCCCTTTCCACATATATCACAGAAATGGCTGTGCTCTGCTAAAAGCTCAACCGAATCGAGCTCTACTATTTCATAATCGTCATTAATTTCGTCTTCAATTAACTCTACTTTCAGACCCATCATCTTCATTTCTGATTCTAAGACAATACTACCAGCTCGTGGATTGACCATCAAAGTCGTTGAATCAGAGGATTTGGGACCGATGATCTGGTTAGGGTTTGGGGCTATTTCGAGAGAAGATGGGTTCTGAGAGCAAGCGAGAAGAGCAGCTCCGTTGACTATGATCTGATGTATGGCGGAAGCGATCTCGGCGGAGACCATGTCCATTCGATCTTTTCCGATCAGAGTATTGCCATTGACCGAGCCGGAGAGGAAGCGTTGGAGGGAGTCCATTCTAGCTTGGACGGTGGAGAGGTTGAGAAGTGGTACTGTAGGGTCGGAGCTGACCTCCGAGAACTGAGAAAGAGTGTTCCCGGTGGAGGCTCCGGGAGGGTTGTAGCTCATCGGGAACTTCCGATAATCGCCGGCGTTTGACATCGTCGGAAGAGAAAAAGTGCGTTGGTAAAGATAGGATTTTGATAAGTGACCAAGCCGTCGTGAAGATTGACTCGCGGGGGTTGTGGATTGACTTAAAAGGCCCAAAATATGGGACCGATTTGGTGTACACGTGTCGGTAAAGCTTGGCTTGGAGGTTGTGAATTGACTTAAAAGCTCGAATGACACTATAGCTGATTTTAAATTTAAGAGAAAATTATTGCACTATTTTTTATTTTTTTAGTAATATTTCAAAAAATTAAAAAAAATCCAAAATGTGATAAGTTTCACCCAAAAACTAAAAAATAATAAGATTTACCTGAAGAATAGTAAGTAAAAAAATAAAAAATAAAAAATTTCACCAGAAAAATAGTAAGTGAACCTAAAAAGGGGTACCCTCAAATTTAATATTATATAAATACCTAAAAAAGGGATAAGTGACACAATAACAAAAAAAATAGCATTATAGTCAAACCTTTTAATTTATATCTTAAAAAATTAAAATTTTTATATTATTCTCTCAAGCAAATAAAACACATAATAATTTAGTTTGCCTTAATAAATTTGAGTACAAAAATTTTATGTAAATATCTTTGATAGTGCTCGAAAATCCTAAGGTCAAGTCCGGATCAATGTTTTTGCAAAAATGGGGAGGGTAACATGAATATTCTAAGCTAGCATAGAAAAGTATTTAAATAGGGGATCACAGAAGGTATATAAATAGTTCATCTTAGTGGAAAAGACCAATGTTTATGTACATTATAATGGAGGTTCTTGCTCTATAAAATTTGTATTATTTAACAAAGAAGATGACAATGAATTTCGTAGTTTAGAGCTTGAGTGAGTAATGCCTTGCCAATACAAGTTTTTTCAGTCCTCCTTTAGATTGCGTGATAGTATTCTATTTATACAAGTGGTTATCTAAGTGTTTCTGCAATCTTCTTCATCTTTCGGCTGATTCTATGGTCCGCTCTTTTTTGTCTTACAGTGGTGACCGTTACCCTAACACTAGTCATATCTGCAATCTTTTAATAGAATGTGCACAAATATTCTATTTACCAGCGAGTACACATTCTTTAGAGGCTCCAGAAATTGTTCCTTGGACACATGGAGCGATATGAGACATTCGGTGGTCTGGTGAATACCGAGTTCCTTGTTTTTGAACTGTTTACTGCTAAGCTTGTTATGATCAAGCGGGATTGTGCTACGTTGGACTCTTTGTTGGGTTCCGTCTTTTGAATTATTGTCTTTTCCTTATTGCAGAGCAAATAAGTCATGGAGGGATTTTTTGGCCCGTTATGCAACCGTTGAGTCCATTAAATGTTTTGAATTTAAAATGGACAATCGACTCTAAAATTCTACTACTATCGATCTTCATTTGAAAGTTTGTGAATAATTAGAAAATGAATAATATATAAATAATTGTGTATAAATATGAAATCACATTACTATATTTTTAATTAATTGAGAGTAAATATAAAAATGTTAATTTTTTAGAGTATGACTTAAAATTTAGAAAATCGTTTGAGGTTGTGCAAACGGCAAAATATAATTCGGGCAAGGCCAAAAATATGGCACCGGCTTTGTGTACACGTGTCGGTAAACAGATCCTGATCGTGACCCTTGGACTGGGGCAAAGGATAGGAAGGGACGGATTCTAGCGATGTGTGAAGGGTTGTTTTGTTACGAGAACTTATGTGGGATCCACATTGTGGTGACGCAGGAGCTGATGTGGCGTTTTGACACATGCAAGGCTGCTGTGTACTATGTATCGAGTACCAGTTCAACCATTGACGATTGCCTTTGTTTGCGGCTTGTGGGACATGGCAAGTGTATGACCCTCGTTAAAAGATAAGAGTTTAATTAAGAGAGATTTAGCGAGAGGCATACCATTAAGACGAGAGGTCTAATTTTGAATACTTTTAAGATAAAAAGTTCATAAAATATGAAATTGAAAAAAAAAATTTTAATGAAGTAGGTTAATTAAAAAAATTTATTATGTTCTATTCTTATATTTATTATTACTACTATAATCATCTCACTATCATTCACCACCACCATGAGCATCATCATCGCCTATCAACCAGTACTATCAACACCGATAGTGAATTAAAGGCAATAAACTCAACAGTAGGGGTGCAACTAGGGAGGGTTGGGCAGGTTGAGAGGTCAATCTTAGCCCAACCCTAAGTATACAATCTCCAACCATAATTTTAACATTAACCCGAGTATTGCCTAAATTGAATTTAGGTGAGCTCGAGTTGAATTTGGTTTATTTAATTCAGATTAATTTTAGGTTACAATTCAGGTTGTGTTTTATGTTACTTAATTTGGACTGATTTTGGATTAAAATTCGAGTTGGCGTTCATCAAAGTGAATTGTGAAGTGTAGATCTTAGTTGTAAGTTATTTTATTGAATCTATAAATTTATATATTTATTTTTAAATATATTTGAGAAGAGCTCAATTCAACATTTGGGTTGAGCCCGATTTATACATTCGTGTTGAACTCGGTAATCCGAGCCTCAACTCAAGTATTGTCCAAATTCAATTCGAGATCGTATTTTTCAGTCCAGGGCCAATTCAAGTATTAAAATCTCAACTCACTCTATTTTTTTGGATTAGGTTAAGGTTAAATTCAAGTTGGCCGACATAAGTTGCACCCTTATCCATGACAGTGAGTTACAAACATTATTTTCCTCTCTTTTTTTGAATCAATTGTTTGATACGTAAAATTTAGATAATATTTGATTGTATTTTATGAAATATCTTTAGTTAGATTGACGAATTTTGTATAATCTTACTAATTGAATAATTTAATATCAATTATAATATTTTGAGATGGAACGTGAAGTACCTCAAACAGTTTTAATTTTATCTTTTAAAAGTATTAGTTAATTTTAAAAAATAGTAATTTTTTTTTTTTGATGCCATAATATATTCCTGTGAAAAAGTTTCATTAAACATACCATAAAGCGGTAAGGAGTGTAAACGAAGTTATTCATTATAACCGCACTTTCCTAGACTTGTTAATTTAATAATGCAAATAATTGAGAGATTATTTATATAATAATCATTGTCTTAAACGCGTGTTAGTACCGAAGTTTTCGCTGATTTCTAGAAGATGCCCAGTTTTATATTAATTTATATAGTCAAGGCATCGAGCAACATGCCAAGTCTTTTTCAAATTGAAGTTTGGTAAAACAACCTGACTAATTATATATAACAGACCATTGTGTCTGTGTCAGCTCATCTATGATGGAAGACGAGAAGAATTTCTCCACTAGGGGGTAAAATTGTTGTTGGAGGGTTTGTTGTGTAAATAAGGACTCGACCCAAGTTATAATCTTTAATCTAATTTTAATCCAAACTAGAGTTCAACTTGTCTCCGTTAGGAGAGGGTCAAATTTACCCAAGTACAAAGTCCAATTCAAACACGCACTCCACGTTGTTAAAATTTTGAACTCCGTTTATACAATTTGAATTGAATTGAATTTCTGATTTAATTCTAGGGTTAACTATTCCGTTTAAAAATTGTAAATTTTGGGTTTTGGTTCTCGGTTACATTATTTGAGCAAATATTCAATAATTTTTGTTTGGTCTTGAAAACTCGAAAACTTTAACCTATGTATTACCCGGAATTAAATCGCGTTAGGATTTATTTTGTCCATCCCAACTCTAATATACATGTTACTGTGCAAAAATAGTATTTATTGTCCAATACTCCAGTTACTGTGAAATTATTAAAAATAGATAATAGTTGGATTAATAGAAACAAATTGAAACTAGCTAAATTTTGATTTGTTAATGAATCAAATGATAAAATGTTGCAATAACTAAACCCAAATATTCTCTCAATTCAAAAAAAAAAAAAAAAACTTCCTCTGTGAATCCTTTAAAAAAGTCTTATAAAGTCTCCATGATGACTTAGCTGTTATTATCTATGGTAATGTTGGTACGATATTATAAGTTACAAATCAGTTACATCAAATTACGATTCAAATAGATTTAGTTACCAATCAATAGGGGTAAATTACAATCACTAAAAAACTTGGGTCGATATCAAGTTTTTTTTATGATCAATATCAAAATTTAATATTTTATTGAGTCACATTGCAGTATAACTTAACTGGTGGGGTACCTGCAAGAATAACGAGAACTAACAACGATAAGAACCCAAGATCGTTTAACGATCAGATTTTTTGGTAAACCTTGACCCATTGTTTACAATAAACAAGAATCTTGGTATATAGACCTCAACCCGCTGTTTGTGAAACAAGAACCTCGGTATAAAGGAAGACGCCACAAACGGTGTGGAAACCCGTTTGATAAGTCGTTGGTGAACGCCACGGAAAATTTCGATAAGTTCGTTTAGTTCTTCAAAGAACCAAAGAGAAAACACTCTCAAAATTTGCTGAATAATGATCTGAATGCCTATTTATAGGCTGGCCATTTACAAGGAAACAAATCCTAATCTATTAAGGAAACAAATCCTAATCTAAATAGGAATAAATAAAGACTAAATTTGTGACCCTTTCTCTCAAAAAATGCCCTTGAGTGAATAGTGTCATGGTTACTGTAGCATGAACAGTACCATGCTGTAGTACTTATTCTAAACCCTAGTTCAAATAAAATAATAAGACATATGTGAGCTAAGCATCCTCAAACCCACTTATTCTAAACTAATAATAAAAATTATTTAAACAAATTGAAAGGCTTAACAACAAAAAATCAATTGAATCTTAGCATTAGCCCCTAGCTGGATTCTTCTAGAACTTGAATCATGTTGATGAATCTTTGTTGCCCAGGTGGATCATGGTCAATGGGCCTCCACAAACTTGCTTGATTTCATGCCTCTTGAATTAGTCCATTGAGTACCTCTTTAAACTTCCTTGCTCGTACTCTCGTAACCGGCCCACTTGGAACTTGAACTAAATCCCTTGAAGTTGTGTTATGATTTGCATCATTCCCCTCATCTTGAAAAGGATTTGCCCTCAAATCATCACCTACATCAAAAGGACTCAAATCAGTAACATTAAAAGTAGCACTTACATTGTACTCACCAGGTAAATCTAGCTTGTAGGCGTTGTCATTGATGCGCTCCAGGACTTGGAAAGGACCATCTCCCCTTGGAAGCAATTTGGAACGTCTTTGCGCCGGAAATCTCTCTTTTCTCATATGCAGCCAAACCCAATCTCCGGGTTCAAAAATTAGCTTGTGACGTCCCTTGTTGGCTTGTTTTGCGTATTGCTCCGTTCTTCGCTCAATGTTGAGTCTTGCTTTCTCATGAATCTGCTTAACAAAGTCAGCTTTCTTCTTGTCATATAAATTAATATGCTCAGTCAAAGGTAAAAGAGATAAATCCAATGGGGTTAAAGGATTAAATCCATACACAATTTCAAATGGTGAAAATTTAGTAGCAGAATGAATGGATCGGTTATAAGCAAACTCAACATGTGGTAAACATTCTTCCCATGTTTTGATGTTCTTTTTAATGATTGCCCTCAATAAAGTAGACAAAGTCCTATTTACTACTTCAGTTTGACCATCAGTTTGTGGATGACAAGTAGTAGAAAACAATAGCTTAGTACCTAGCTTACACCACAAGGTCTTCCAAAAATAGCTTAGGAACTTAGCATCTCGATCTGAAACAATTGTTCTAGGCATGCCATGTAATCTCACAATCTTTCCAAAGAACAAGTCAGCAACATGCGAAGCATCATCTGTTTTGTGACAAGGAATGAAGTGTGCCATCTTAGAGAATCTATCTACAACCACAAAAATTGAATCTCTCCCACGCTTAGTCCTAGGCAATCCTAACACAAAGTCCATTGAAATATCAATCCATGGCTTACTAGGAATTGGTAAAGGAGTATACAAACCATTGAGCTGCACTTTGGATTTAGCTTGCCTACATGTGATACATCTACCACAAATTCTCTCAACATCTCTTTTCATGTGAGGCCAATAGAAGTGTTTTTGCAATACAGCTAAAGTCTTTGCAACTCCAAAATGTCCCATTAATCCCCCACCATGAGATTCCTGCATTAACAATTCCCTCAAGGAACAATTAGGCACGCATAACTTATTCTCTCGAAATAGGAATCCATCAAGCCTAAAGAACTTACCACTACCAGTTTTCTCACAAGCCCGGTATTCCTCACAAAATTCGTGATCATCAACGTATAAATTTTTAATGTGCTCAAAACCAAGGAATTTTGCATCAAGTGTAGAGAGTAATGCATACCTGCGAGAAAGTGCATCGGCGACCACATTCTCCTTACCTTGCTTATACCGGATGATGTATGGGAACGTCTCAATGTACTCCACCCATCGTGCATGCCTTTTATTTAGTTTGTGCTAGCCCTTCAAGTGTTTCAAGGACTCATGATCGGTGTGAATCACAAATTCCTTAGGCCATAGGTAGTGTTGCCATGTCTCTAAAGCTCGAACCAATGCATACAACTCTTTATCGTAAGTTGGGTAGTTTAAGGCTGCCCCGCTTAGTTTCTCGTTGAAGTAAGCAATTGGTCGTCCTTCCTGCATAAGCACTGCTCCTATGCCAATACCTGAAGCATCACATTCAATCTCAAACGTTTTCAAAAAGTTAGGTAAAGACAATAAGGGGGCGTTGGTCAGCTTCTCTTTGATTAATTGAAACGCCTTTTCTTGTTCTTCACCTCATCTAAATCCAACGTTCTTCTTGATCACTTCAGTAAGTGGTGCGGCTATGCTACTAAAGTCCTTCACAGACCGCCGATAGAAACTAGCAAGTCCATGAAAACTACGAACATTACTTACACTTGTGGGACTCAGCCATTCTTGGATTGCACGTACCTTCTCTTCGTCAACCTGTATACCTTGTGCACTAACAACATAACCCAGAAATACAAACGTATTGGTATAAAAAGTACACTTCTTTAGATTAGCAAACAACTTTTCTTTCCTAAGCATATCTAAAACAGATTTCAAATGTATTACATGATCGTCCATGTTTTTGCTATAAATGAGTATATCATCAAAGTAGACAACAACAAATCTACCAATAAATTCACACAAAACATGATTCATAAGTCTCATAAAGGTGCTCGGAGCATTAGTCAATCCAAAGGGCATAACTAACCATTCATACAAACCATATTTCGTTTTGAAGGCTGTTTTCCATTCATCTCCTTCTTTTATTCTAATCTGATGATAACCACTCTTTAAGTCAATCTCAGAAAATACACAAGATCCATGCAGCTCATCTAACATATCATCTAAGCGATGAATAGGATGACGATACTTTACCGTTATGTTGTTGATGGCCCGGCAATCGGCACACATTCTCCACGTCCCATCCTTCTTAGGTACAAGTAAAATCGGAACAGCGCATGGGCTCATGCTCTCCCTCACGTGCCCTTTCTCCAACAACTCACTCACCTGCTGTTGAAGCTCCTTTATCTCCTCGGGATTGCTCCTATAGGCTGGTCGATTTGGAATTGTTGCACCGGCAACAAAATCAATTTGATGTTCAATCCCTCGGATTGGAGGTAACCCATGTGGTGTTTCCTCTGGAAAGACATCCTCATACTCCTGCAAAAGAGAAACAACAGAACTAGGCAAAGCAAGGTCAAGTTCGTTAGTGTTTAAAAGTGCCTCTTTGTACAAAAGTAAAATCATCGGCTGATTTGAAAACATGGCTCTCTTAATCTCACTCACTTTTGCATAGAAATTCTTTTGTTTCCTCTCTGATTTTTTTTTAATGGCCGCATTTTGATTTTCTTTTTCTTTCTCATTTTTCTCGGCCTCTCTCTGATCTTCACTCTTTTTCTTTGGTTCACTCTTTTTTTTTTTTCACTCTCTTTCTTTTGATCACTCTCTTTTTGCAATCTCACTTGATCCTCATATACTTGCTGCGGTGTCAATGGTAAAAGAGTGATTGATCGTTGATTAAGCACAAAGGAGTATTTGTTTGTAAAGCCATCATGCTTCACATGCCTATCAAACTGTCATGGACGCCCTAGCAATAAGTGTCCAGCTTGCATCGGTACTACATCACACAACACTTCATCTTCGTACTTACCAATTCGAAATGCAACCAACACCTGTTTGTTCACCCTTATCTCACCACTATCATTCAACCATTGCAACTTATATGGTTTAGGGTGCTTCAACACGGGTAATCCCAACTTCTCCACTATAATTGTGCTTGCAACATTAGTACAACTACCACCATCAATAATTACACTACACACCTTGTCTTTGATGTAGCACCTAGTGTGGAAGATGTTATCCCGCTGCACTTCATCAACCTCCTTCGCATGTGCGCTCAATGCTCTGCTTGCCACCAATGTCAATGCATCAGGGGCTAAATATTCCTCCTCGGGAACGTCCTCCAATGGTGGCATGCCATCGGTGTCAGAATCTTCTTCGTCGGTCACAATTTCACTATTGCCTTGCAACACCATGACCTGTTTGTTTGGACATTGACTTGCTATGTGTCCCCTGCCTTGACATTTAAAACATTTAATGTCACGATCCCTAGAGGAAGAAGAGTCGATTTTACCTTGAGGAATGTGGCTGGCGTTCGCGGACTTGGGCTCGGCTTTGGACGTTGGTGACTTGTCCAATTGCTTGGTATAACTCGATTTCCAAGAATTAGAACTAGAGTTATGGGCTGCATGTGACCCACCCCCCCTCTTGAGTTGTTGCTCCACTTTGATGGCCATGTGCACCATATCTTCCAACTCCACGTAATGTTGCATCTCCACCTTATCTTGGATTTCTCGGTTTAATCCAAGTAAGAACCTAGCCATGGTAGCCTCTCAATCTTCCTCTACATTAGCTCGGATCATAGCAATCTCCATCTCCTTGTAGTAATCCTTCACACTCCGGCTTCCCTGTCTAAGACCTTGTAGTTTTTTGTACAACTCTCGATAGTAGTAGCTTGGAATGAACCACTTTCTCATCACCGCTTTCATCTCCTCCCATGTCTCTATTGGACGTTCTCTATTTCGCCTCCAGTTTATAACAAGCTAATCCCACCAAGTAATAGCATAGTCAGAAAACTCAATCACCGCTAATTTTACCTTCTTTACATCAGAATAGTTATAGCAGTCAAATATGAACTCCATCTTCTTCTCCCACTCAAGGTATGCTTCAGGATCGGATCTACCTTGAAAGGATGGAATTTTCATCTTAATACCACCCAAGTTGTTATCTTCCCGATTCCTAACTTCTCTAAACCGCCCTACATGTCTCCTAACAACAGAATTCTGATCATCTTCTTCATCAAAATCAGCCCCATAAGGCTCTTCATCTTCTTCCCTTACTTCCCTTGGTTGAACTCTTTCCCTTCTATGCACATTAGGGACGTTTTGTGGCTGTCTCTCTTGTGTTTTCTCCATCTGATTTATCCGTTCATGAACTTGCTCTAGTTCCAACTTCATCACACGTCTCATCTCACTCATCATGGCCTCCATAAACAATTTTGGGTCAGCAAGATCCGTATCATTGTTGTGAGACATGATTGCTACAAAACAAAGTTAGAAACAAAAAAAAATTAATAATAATAATAAAAGAACCTCACAATTCTCTCTCTTACGTGTTTACACTCAAGAATGTGGATCACTCTACACTCGTGTTTCACTCAAAATACATGGCTATTTTTTTTTTTACCCTCCAATGTTCTCAGCACTCTTGCCTTTTTTTTCACTCAATAATTTCTCTTTCAGTTCTTCTGAAACTAAACAAACAATTCTTAAAATTTCCAGCAACAATTCACCAAGAACTCATCAAGGAATTTCAGGTTTGAGGAGCAAGAATTCAAGGAACACAGCTGGTTAGATTTTCGGAAGCACAAATTTGCAAGACTTCCAAAAAAAACCTGATTTTGGGGCGAGATGGTTTTCGGACTTATTGGACCCTAGATGGATGATTTACAAACAATTTGATTTTTATTTTTTTTTGGGCGATGGATAAACACAAACAATCTGGCTTCTTTTTTTTTTTTTTTGGATGAGCACAAACAATCTGACTTTTTTTTTTTTTTTGTCTCTGGCTCTTTTTTTCTTCTTTTTTTTTTTTTTGACCAGAAACTAACTTTTTGTGGTAACAGAATATGAATTTGTAATAAGTAGAACCAACAAAATACGAGCGGAATAGGGTAAAGGAAATTTAGCTACACTAGGGTATGTGAACCAAATTTTTAGGAACTAAAAGACACAGAGTAACGAAGAGAAAGGGACAAGGAATAACGAAGAGAAAGGTTTTAAGTGATAGGCAAACCTGAACTCGAGCCTTTGCTCTGATACCAAATGGTGGGGTACCTGCAAGAATAACGAGAACCAACAACGATAAGAACCCAAGATCGTTTAACGATCAGATTTTATGGTAAACCTTGACTCATTGTTTACAGCAAAAAAGAACCTTGGTATATAGACCTCAACCCGCTGTTTGTGAAACAAGAACCTCGGTATAAAGGAAGACGCCACAAACGGTGTGGAAACTCGTTTGATAAGTCGTTGGTGAACGCCACGGAGAATTCCGATAAGTTCGTTTAGTTCTTTAAAGAACCAAAGAGAAAACACTCTCAAAATTTGCTGAATAATGATCTGAATTTTCATTGATCTGAATGCCTATTTATAGGCTGGCTATTTACAAGGAAACAAATCCTAATCTATTAAGGAAACAAATCATAATTTATTAATACTTAGACCCCTTAAGTTCTAAATATTATATTTAGACTAAAAATACTTCAATCAAAGATAGAATATCAAATATTTGAAATTTTACAACTAAAATTCATATTCTATTGTATCATTTATTGAAATAAAATTAAAAATAAAATTTTAAATTTTTCTTAAAAAATTGTAATTAATATACAATTATACTATCTATTGAAATAAAATTAAAAAGTCAAATAAGGGGTCTAATTCATTCATAATAGAACATAAATTTTTCATCCAAAATTCAAGTTCTATTTTATTATTTATTGAAATTAAATCAAAAATAAAAATTTAATTTTTTTTAAAAAAAATTCATAATTAGTACATAATTATACTATTTATTAGAATAAAACTAAAAAATTAAATAAAGAGTCAAATTGTAATGGACACAATATCTTTTAGCTTTAATTGGGATAGTTTGGATTCTAATTTGGTCATTTAAACGACTAAGTTAAATTCCAATAGACAATATAATTGTATACTGATTATAATTTTTTAAGAAAAACTGAATTTTTATTATTAATTTTATTTCAATAAAAGAAAAATAGAATATAAACTTTAATAGTAAAATTTAAAATATTTGATATTTTATTTTAGATTGAAGTATTTTTAGTCTAACTATAATATTTTAAACTTGAGGGGTCTAAATAAAATATGTTTATAAAATTCAGGGAATCTAGTTATAATTTATTAACTGATATATTTATAGTAGGGGTTTAAGTATTATGTGTGTATAAATTTTAACGGACTTGTATGTAATATTTCAAATGTCAAAGGATATAAGTCATTATATAACAAATCTCACGAATAATTCTCCCTTATTTATTTGATACCAATAAACAATAGCAAAAATGATAGTCAAATGAACCGTGTAATATGAGTTGGCAATGTGAAATTGACTAAGGCATTCCTCTTCTTGTCAAATTAGCCATTGAATGCCCCCCCTTACAGCTTTCCTCCATCATTATTTCTTATATTATATTTGAAGCAGTATCCCAATTCCATACCCCTTGGCCTTGTGCTTTCACAGAAGTCTCCTTTCCGAGTATTCAATCTTAGCCTGATTTAGATTCAACAATAACATCAATGAGATGGTGGACACAATGGGTCCCAGTTCTCATAATTTAAGCATAGTAAAGATAAAGTGACTTGCATTATTATTATTTCAACGATAAATGGTCAAAAATTAAAAAAAAATAAAAACAAAAACAAAAACTTACGATAAATAACTCATTTGGAGGAGGTATAGTAGTGAATTCTTTTTGAAAATACCATAGACTAATCCTGTATTAAATAATCTGTGCTTACAAGTAGGGATGCCAATGGATCGAAGCGAGGTCGGGAGGTGTAGTTTCTATTCCCATACCCGTTTAAAAAAATTTCGTTCATCTCTGTTAACGACTATAATTTTTATCTTCATCAAAGTCTGCGAGTAAATTTGTAATCTTCACCCTGTTCCTGGCCCTGTCTTCACCTCCGCCCCCACCCTTGTCCACCTTACTTGCCCAAGTCCAAACCCAAGCCCAAGCACAAACCCAAACCCAAGTCAACTTAATCCAAAATTTTAAATAAATTTAATATTTTAAATAATCCAATATAATATTATAATATTATAATATAATTAAAAATTTGTCATTTATAACATAATATAATTAAAATCTTAATTACAACATAATCAAACATAATATAATAAAAAGTTTGTCTTCCTTGTAAATCCAACACAATATCATGAAACGCAACATAATAAAACATAACATAATCCAATATAAAAACAATATAAAAACACAAAGATTTACACTTTTACAAGCCAAAACCATAAAAAAAATCAAAAAATAAAACAATTTTCAAAAGAAAAAATCATTTACTAATATAAAAATTTGTATTCACAGTAACATATATATATAAAACAATAGGTAAAGCGAGGCGTGGCGTGGCAAGGCAAGTGTCAGTCCATCCTTGCCTTCATCCCTGTATGAGTTTATATAGGTATTTTCGTATATGTCTACCTTCCAATATGTACGGTCCATCCCCCGTTCAAACGAAAAATGTTTGAATGAATACTCATTTTTACTTGGTTCACTGCCATCCTTACCTACAGGGATTGGTGATGATGATTAATGTTTCATTTGGTACGATAGAAAAATGAAAGGATGAAAAGTTGGAGGGATAGATAAAATATTATGTTTGGTAAGGAAAGATTGAAAAGTGGATGAATTAACTTTTCTTCCAACTCACCAAAATCAATCCCTTCAAAATCAAAAGGAAAATAGATGGAAAGTTTATTATTTGTGTTTAGATATATTTTATTTTTCTATATGTATTATGTATATATTAATTTCATATAAAAATATAATGATAAAATATGTCTATATATATATATATATATATATATATATATATATAAAAAATAAAAAATTTAAATTAAAAAAAAATATTTTTTTTGTCTTAGTTAGGAGTGAAAATCTTCGACTCAACACGATGACACGACTCAAACTCGATACAAATTTTATGACACGAACTTGACTATAACTCGACATGATTTGAAAATGGCCTAACACGCGAATAAGAAATATAAAAAACTCATAATTTTATGACTCAACACGAATCTGATACGACACGAGTCGATTGTCAACTCTAATCTTAGGCATCACAAAAAAAAAAAAAAAAGTTAGTCATTTTTATTTTCCATCCATTTAACCAAACACAAAAGAAGGAAAGTGTATAATTCATATTTTCTATTCCTCCTACTTTTCATCATTCCTACCAAATAGAGCATAAGTAAGGATTGAGATGGGAAATCCTCATATCTTGAATTTAAATTTTATTTGTCTTAATCGTGATTAGCGTGTAATTGCATTTATAAAAATATTTTATTATACTCACAAGTCCAAAAACTATGTGATTAGAACCATTCTCCCGACAGCAACAACTCAATTTATCAGTGCGATAGCACATTGGTCAAATTCGTCGTGGAGTTTTTTATCGTCAACATCTAGAAAGTAGTAACATAAAAAAGACAAAAAAACTGTGAAACAAATACACTTAAACATGAGCAATGGCCAACATTGTCTGAGTGGTTTGTATTTATATATTGCAATATATCTATATTATTTATAAATGTCAAAATTTATGAAATTTTTTTAATTTTTAATTTTAATTTTTATTATAAAACCAATGATACTCATATATTATTTTCATCCAATTTAATTACATATTTAATTAAAAAATTTAATGAAAACATATATTTATGTCCACCATACATCGTCCATTGTTGGTACTATTAAAATCAATTTAGAAGAGTGTTTTAGAAGTTTTCCTTTTCAAATTTTATTTTCTCTTAATTTTGAACCAATTTCATAGATATAGGTTGGCTTCTCCAAATGGAGAAAATCTATATAATAAAACATGACTCATTTTGAATTTTCAATTTGACTTAGCACAAGAGTAACTGAAATTCACTTAATCCAATGGTTTAAAATCATCAACAAAGAGTTTTCTGCCTAAATTTGCCCATATCTTTTCATGCTAATCAAGGTGAGATTCCCCCAAAGTTAAAAATTTTGCACACTTCATACCTTTTTACACTAAATAAGGTCAAACAAAGTCGTCTCTTATATATATATATACTAGACATTACTCGTGTTTGAAGACATTATATAACAAACAAAATTTTTTTACACAATTGTCCAAATTCAAAAAGAATGACCTAAAAATATTCATACCAATTAATTTTTTAAAATTACTCGAAATATATCGCCGATCATATCTTCCATATTAATAGAACTGTCGTAAAAATATATAAAACTCTTCAAAACAACACTATATATACAAATGCCTCCAAAAAAAAAAAACTAATACTAACATAATCCATTAAAATTTACAATCTTTAAATAATAAATAAAATTTTGATCATTTATAAGACTCATGAATTTATAACTTTTACCACCACTCAATCAAATAACATAATATAATTATAAACACAATCACCATATTTTCAATTCACCCTATCCCCAAGTAATAAATATCTCAAACAAAAAAAAAATATTAATGTAACACAATTAAATTCACAATCTTTAAGCGATAAATAAAATCAATCAAATCTTACTCATTTATAAAACTCATTAATTTATTACCACTATTACCATTCAACCCCAAATGACACAATAAAATTATAAATTTAATTACCAAATTTTCAATGTTTCACATATAAATATACATAGAAACATACTCTCACACATTTATATTTTGGCTACCAACAAACCTTCCTAACCAATAACTGTTATTATTAGAAATATAATAATTCAAGTTTTTATGATAAAATAATAATAAATTAATATCTAATTAAAAAATAGGGTAAAAAATACAGACTTCTCATGATTTTGACAATATTATGCAGACACCCCCTGATATTTTATAAATAATATAAAGATCCCTAGAGTTTAAAATTTATTACACAGAGACCCCTCTGTCTCCCCCTGCCTTCAATATTGCTAACGAAAAGTGATGATTTTATCCCCAAAAAATTATTATTTTTATAATTGTCTTTCTCCAACTTTAGTACCCAAAAACAAATAAAAAATTAATAAAATAAAATAAGATTTAATTTAGTATCCAAAAATTGATATAATTTAGTACCCCAAAAAATTGATTAAATGAATTTTAATATTAATTTGATAATAATAAAAATTAATTTGATACTAATTCAACAAAGTTGAATATAAATTGGACAAAATTAAATATCAATATTTGATAAAAATATATATTAATTTACAATTTAAGGTTCATTTTGTATTGAATATTATTTGTTGTTGATTAAACCAACATGAAATTGACCTTAAATTATAAATTTTTTTCTTGAATATAAACTTAAAAATTTGTATTCTCTCTTACTATATTATTTTGATAAATTTTCTTTTGGTCAAGATTCGACCACACATATTTAAACTAAACTAATTGTTCACCCTCACTTTTTTTTTAAAGAGAATCGCTCATCTCCACTTGTTAAACTCAAAAAATATCTGGTTCACATGAAAATAAGTGAAAATAAATTAAAAAATTTAGTACCAAAATTATAACAAATAGAGCAAACATTAAAAAAACTAAAAAAATAATCTGTATAAAAACCATTATCAATGAGAATTTTGGAGGAATTTAGGCGCTGAATTAATTAAGATCTAATTTCAAGCAAAGATGTGAAACTCAGATAAAAAAGTCCTTAAATCATAAAAAATGTGTGCTATTTTTTATTTACATTAATTTTTATTTACAAATTAAGAAGTAAGTGACAAAATACATGTTGTCAGATAAATTAAACTTTGAATTAATTTTATGGAATAAATAATTACATAACATGTAGTTTCATATATTTTATGAAGTAAATAATAAAAAAATAACACTCGAAAAACCGAAAAAACAAGATAATAATATGAGAGAGTATAAAATAGATATAAGGAGAGTTAGATAAGTGATAAGAGTCTTAAAAAATTGGTGTGAGAAACGTTAGATCAATTATCGTTAAGCGATCTGAGCCGCCAAAAGCTAAAGACAAACAAACTAGTTACTTTATTATATAGATATTTTAAAATGGTGGAACAAGATTGATTTTGAATTATATAATTATAAAAAAAATGAAAAAATAAATCATTCTTTTCATATATTTATATACATGACTGATATTTGATTCATTTGTGTTACTCAATGACTTTAGGCAAGTGTCATTGGTACGTAATGTTACTATCCAATAATAAAACAATTAATATGTATGTAAGTGAACTCTATTTAATTTAGTAACTACATGTCCATGTATGAAAATAACTACAAAGTAGGGTTCACATTGTTTAATTGTAATTTTATTATTGAATTGTGACACAAAGTAATAATAGTTGCGTAATGTCACTGTTATAGACAATATTTACTCACTTCACATTTTCGTATTATCTTTATTTACTACTTCACATTTAAATTTTTTAAATATCAATCCATCACATTTATAAAAAAATTTGTTATAATTTTGGGAAGGGATAAGGTTAGGGCTGGTGATGGGGGTAGGAGTAGAGATAATGATAGAGAGATATTATAAATTTAGTACACCGTCTAGACAATCTCGTTGGTGTATAACTTAACCTTTTTAAATTAATATTTTTCCTAATTTGTTTAGTACAAATTCATACATTAGAGTTTTACTTTGCTTTATTGCATTTTGATAAGTGACTAAGAATTTAGATTTTTTCGCTCAATGCTTAGATTCGAGTCTCCACAACTACTAAAGCTTGTTCGGACTAAACTTGTTATTTAGAACCCAAAACACATAGTGAGATTTTAGTTTCGGCCCTAATGTAGGTGTAGTGAGGTCTCCTGTAGATAGATATATGGTACTGAATGACAATACTTTTTGACTGATATAGAGAGTGATCTATCTGTATATCTATCTCTGATATCACACAAAAAAAAGCAGTTTCGTCTATAGTTTCCTCTAACTGATCCATTATTTATTTGATAACAATAAACAATAGCATAAATGGTAGTCAAATGAACCGTGTAATATGAGTTGGCAATGTGAAATTGACTAAGAGATTCCTCTTCTTGTCAAATTAGCCATTGAATCTCCCCCTTCCAGCTTTACTCCATCATTATTTCTTATATTATATTGGAAGGAGTGTCCCAATTCCATACCCCTTGGCCTTGTGCTTTCACAGAAGTCTCCTTTCCGAGTATTCAATCTTAGCCTGATTTAGATTCAACAATAATATCAATGAGATGGTGGACACAATGTGTCCCAGTTCTCATATTTTAAGCATAGTAAAGGTAAAGTGACTTGCATTATTATTATATCAACGATAAATGATCAAAAATAAAAAAAAAAAAAAACAAAACAAAGAGACTTATGATAAATAACTCATTTGGAGGTATGGTATTGAATTCTTTTTGATGATACCATAGACTAATCCTGTATTAACATAATTCGTGCCTACAAGGATTGGTGATGATGATTAACTAAGGATTTAGACGGAAAATCCTCATATCTTGAATTCAAGTTTCATTTGTCTTAACCGTGATTAGTGTGTGATTGCATTTATAAAAATATTTTATTATATTCACAAGTCCAAAAACTATGTGATTAGAACAATTCACCCGACGGCAACAAGTCAATTTTTTTGCGCGACATAGGAAAGACAAAAAACTGTGAAACAAATACACTCATAACCATAAAATAACTTATATATTTATAATAAGTTTGTAAAAGCCTCCTCCGCTTAAAATTTTTGCTTAGGGCCCAAATTTTATTGAGCCAGCCTTGATTATGTCAATGGGTATTCAAAGTAGAAAATTTCTACTGTTAATAGTTATTAAAAGAAATTTCAATCCATCCCTACACTTTACTCTATTTGAAAATAGCCACTTCACCTTTATATAATTTTCAATCACAGTCTCCTTTTTACTCAAGTACTCATCATACGTATGATAAAAATATCTTCAAAATTATTTGAAAAATGATAATTATATATATGTCTACCATAATACACCCAAATCCTCTCTCACCCCTGCAACCCGCAACCCCCTCCATCTATTGCCACATGCAACACTCCATTCATCCCCCCCCCCTAAAAACCTGTCACACCTTTTCCCAAATCCTTCAACCCTAATACTCTTTCCCTCACAAATTCAACCACAACACCCCTTCCACCCATAACTCACAAACACACATTCCCACCTCCCCTACCTTGGCCTGTCGATTGATGGGTTGGATAAACTAGGCTCATTGGAAACTCACTATCAATCCAGATTCAATTCAATTAAATCCAATTGTGCAGGTTTGAGGCAATAGAACTCCTTGATGGAGAAAAGGGGAGGGGGGGAGGGGATAGGCGGTAGGCGATTGGGGAAGACGACATGGGAGAGAATATAAATACATGGTGTTACAACATATGTTGTTATCAAATTATGACATTTGTGTCAATAAGCACCTGAACTATTTTATGTGTCAATTTTGTCTCTTAACTATTCAATTTGCCTCAATGTCACATATCTATCCAAATTATTTGTCTATTCTAACGGACAGACTTGCACTTCAAACACTTAAGAAAATAAGAATTATGACTTACAATAAATCTGATTCAAATTTAAAAATTAATTTACAAATCGCAACGCCAAATCCATTGCTTTTGTAAAAAACTCAAATGAAATAGCATATTAATCAATGAATCAGAGCAATGCTAAGGATTTTGTGAACAATGAGAGATCATTAGAGGGAAGGAAGTGAAACAGACGACTAGTTAGAGCTATTTTTTGTGTGGTCTTAAGTACTCTTGAATCTTGCCTCAAATGAGGCACGCGTGGGCTTGTACATTAGAGTGGATGACTGATTTAGACGGGGAAGGGTGGCATTGAGATAAATTGGATAATAAAAGGGCTAAATTTACATACAAAATAGCTTTGGGGCTCGATTAACACAATTGCCATAGTTTAAGGGTCACATACATAGTTAACTCTAACTATGTGGGGGCCCGGCAATAAGTAGTTTTGTGGTTAGGCATGCTTGTTAGGGAAAATTTCATCATTCTAACCAATTAATTTATTTGACCCAAAACATTTTATCTTATTATATGTTTTAAACTTGAGGGGATCTAACTGATGAAGTATAACTCTCGAGGGATCTGGATACAATTAATTATTTTATTTAGGTTGTTGACTTTTCCGGGAATGAAAGTCCAAATACAGTTAGCACGTGCCACCATGTTCAAGCTGATACATATAAAGACGTGAGGCGGGCATTGTGGGGCCTACAGCGTATAGACACAACAACGCCAACCATATGCCTATTCTTTCATTGTTTTTTTTGGGTCAGAAGGCAAATAAACACACACACACACATCAAAGAGCTCAAGCAGACTGTTGCAGAGAGTGACTTACAAACTCATACAATCCCGACAGTTGCTGACTGGAAACAAAGGAGAGCAGACCACTTATACTCACTCCTATGGTGCGGAGCCAACGATGTGGTATAAACAAGCTTGGTTTTTTTGGTTATAAGACAAATAAACACACACAGAGTCCACACATGAAGCACACTGTGACAGAGAGGGACCCACAAACCCACACTCACGAATTCAAAAACCATTATTATTTTAACACTAATACGGAATATTGAACAAAATTAAAATTAAAATTAAAATTAAAAATAATAGCATTCAAACTCATAATTAAAAGAAAAAATCTCAAATTTTTAAGTATTTAAAAAGTAACACTGAAAAAGTATTAACATACTTAATAAAAAATAGTAACATAAAAAAAAATAATAACATGATTAATTACAAAAAATAGTAAAAAGAATTGAAGCTGCAAATAAGATAATAACATAAGAAGTTTTTCTCTCTGCAAAGTGAATATATACCATGCATGATGATATTGAAACAGTTTGACCCTAAAATATTTAGTGAAAATGGTATATATAAGCAGGGTCGGGCCAACCCCTAGACAACTTAGTTGCTTGCCTAGGGCCCCAAATTTTAGAGGGTCCCATAATATTTATTTCTTTAGTATAGTAAGTCTAACTTTTATCTATTTTTTTTTTCTATTTTAGATATGATTAAAATTTTTAGGGCCCAAATTTTATTAATTCAAATTAGTATCTAATTTTATTAGATCCAAAATTACTCTCTATTTGGTTAAGCCCAAATTTTAGAGACCTCCATAAAATTTACCATTTTAGTATAATAGTCATTTTTATTTTTATTTTTTGTATTTTAGATATGATTCAAATTTTTAGGGCTCAAATTTTAATAGTTCAAATCAATATTTAATTTTTTTGGGTCCAAAATTACTCATTCGTGTGAACTTTAATTTAAATTTTTCTAAATATTTTGGATGTGTTCATAGTTGTATTTCACTCACTCATATAAAAAATTTATATTCGTTATTTCTTGTGGTAAAAATCTATAAAATTGGTTCTTTTTTTGTCTTAATATAAATTTTCAATCCAAATAATTTATACTTAAATTGTCTATGTTATTAAAGTTTTGTACTTCATGTGTGCACATTACTCATGGGTAAAGAATGATTATTTGTTATGTTAAAATTATTCTTTACTCGCATAATCTATTATTAAATTATTTGTTAAAAACTTAAATCGATATAATTTTATTTACAATCAACTAAGAGTGAATGAATTAACAGTATTATCTATTAAAAAAAATTATTGTCAAAACTTGAGTATAAAAACTTGATCAATATTTTAAATTTTTAAAAAAATAAAAATATTTTTTAAAACAAAAAAATTATAATAATTAAAAATAAAATATAACAATAGACAAAATATTAATAGGGTTTCATATAAAATTTTGCCTAAGGCCCCGCTTGACCTTGGGCCGCCCCCTATATACAAGTGTATATACATAGAGAGAGAATATAAATTTGAATTTCAATTTAGGAGTGAATTAAGAGATACTAATTCCTAATTTACAAAATTAATTTAAAGTTACTTTCAATGTGTTTAAAGTTTTTATAATTAAACATAATAACACTGTTAATGGTATTTTTGAGATTTTAAAAAATAGTTGATTAAGTACTTATTAATAAAATAAAAAATAGACTTATCATCAAATAAAATTTTTTGACAAATTTAAGTCCATCCAAAAGGACTTAATTCCAATTTCACTTAATATTTCTACATTAGCCTAAAAACTATACCCAAGGCTGGCCCAAATAATAATAATAAAGTGGAGGACATCTGTTTTACAACTAAGACAGCTTGGATTTAGATCCCCTTCATTACCTTTTCCTTTTAATTTCTCTCAATATAGTGCTATATGAGTGACACGTGTAAGTTTTTAAATTTCAACAGATAAGATGTTTTCTCATTCATTTTTGTTGTTGGTGGAGTGTTTACCATTATTAAAGAATTTTCTCACAAGGAAAAAATCTTATCCATTGAAATTCAAAATTTTACACGTGTCACTCATCTAACACTGCATTGAGGGGAATTGAAGAGAAAGGGTAATGGAGGGGATTTGAATCCGGAAACAAGGCAAACAAATGTCTTTAAGAAATATTTTTTTTACTTTCTGCTAACTTTCTAAGCATTCACACTATAAAATTAAATTAATAGCTAAACAAATTATAATATTTTATTATATATTTGTGTGTAAAATTTGTTTTTTAATTATATTTTTAATAACTTTTATATATTTAATTCTCAAGGCGCTCCCACTCTAATACTTTTTTAAAATTTTGCACTCTCAAGCTCTCGCGCCCATTCCCATTCCCATTCCCATTCCGGCTACCGCCCCCCCCCCCCCCTCTCTCTCTCTCTGACTTTGCGCCCACCAAAAGTGCCATAAGTCTGTCTACATTAATCTAGATCCATTAATTGTTTTTACAATTTTAGCAAAGAACTAACTGTTTTTATTTTCATGTAAATCAAAATGGATATTTAATAAAAGGTAAAAATTCTTATGTTTCCATATCGTTATATATTCCAACATGTTTTGCACCTCTGAAATGTTTTGATATGTTTCGATCAATATTTCATAATGTTTTAAAAATAAAATTTTAAATTCTCTGTTTTCATGTTGTTTTAGAAATATTTTTGAATCATTTATAAAATATTTTAAAAATATGCATATGTGAGTAGAAAACGTCACTTTGAATGATGTTTGAACTTAAAAACGTCATTTTAGATAACATTTTAAAAAAAAAAAATTACATGTATTTGGAAAATAAGTTTAATATGGCCCTTGTAGTGGTCCTCATTAAGTTCTGATAGTCAACTATTTAACAATTTTAACTTATATATGATGGGTTTATTCAAATTCATTTCACAATTGATATATCAATTAAAAAATATTTAATTAGAAAAAATTCAAATCCCTTAATTTAACATATGTATGAAATAAGTTAATTGAGAGGGAAAAATAGGCAGAGAAACCCATGCTTTCGAGCAATTAATTTGTATTTCTAATAAACAAGGATATGACAATAAATGAGTGTTGACTGAAAGTGAAGGATCAAAAATTTGTTCCACTGTATAGTTTTGGCCACTTTAAAAATGAAATGGTTTCGAAAATTCCTCCTATACATTTGAAAATTATATAGGTTCGAAAAATAAGTTAAAAAGTGTTTTTAGTCGGAGAATAAGTTTGTAGCTACAGTAAAAAAACTGTAATTCATGTTGAACGGGGGGTGGCTCCCATTTTTCCAAGCATCGTGACATTAAATGAGCACCAATATGTTCGGCAAGCAAGGAAAGAGCTCGGCTCTTACCAAACCGTGCTTCAAGGTGTTAGGTGAATAATGAAGGAGCTCAACCCTCGTTATGATCGAGCTATTTTTGAAACAATAAATGAAAAAATAAAGATTCGCCAAAAACTTAGGCGTCCAAGATAAGCTAATGAGCTTAATTATAGGGAGAGGGAACTGTCAGAGGGATTCATCAGCTTCCCAAATTGAACCGTTTGATTGGAGGAAGGTGTGTCACCTTGAATCGAAATTCATGGAAACCCTAATTTAATAGGGTCTATAAAAAGTATAAGGAACCAAGGTGAAAGGGATGCTAAACTCTCCTTATCTTCTTGCAATTGTCTCAGTTCCATTACTGACTTAAGTATCGGAGTGCCTTCGATCGAAGCACTTCGATCTTGAGTAGTTTATTTGTTTTGCAAAAAGCAAAGATTAAAAGTTCAAGTTCAGAATTCACTTTTATTCAAAACGTTCAATCTTTATTTTTGTAAGAGGTACCCTCAATTTTTACTCCTTACACATGTGAACATGTAAAGCAATTTGAATAGAAAACCAAAAGAGAAAGAATGAGGGGAAGCACAATCATAGTAAAATAAAGTTGTAATCTGAATAAAAAAAGTGATTAATAATTGAAGTTTGGAGAACGTCTTTCATACGAAAAGTAAATGTTATTTGAGAATTTATTTATTTATTTATTTATTTTTTTGGGCTTGAAGATTCAACTTTGATCAATGTGAATGCAAATCTCTTTGTTTCCCGTAGAGAGAATAAGACTAGCTAATAAACTTAGATCATTGCCCAAGTGGAAGAAATCTATGTGATCTAGATCATTGCTCAAGTTGAAAAAATCGATTAATTTTTCGGGTACACGCAGTATTCCAATCCCATTTGCACCCGATAATTAGAATGATAAATGATCTTAATATTTGGACACCTCTACTTTTTTTTTGTAAAAGTGAACACCTGGTTAGAGGTGCAAATGAACCGAAACAAACAGAAAATTGAACTAGTAGAATTTGGCTGGTTCATTTGCAATGAGCTTAGAAACGGGTCTAAATTTTGAATAATTTAAAACAACATATATTAAACGAATTTAGTTCAGATTCATATTAAAAAAATAAGGAAAAATTTCAACGACATCCCCTCTAGTTTATCATATCTTCAATGACACCCCTTCTAGTTTAATTTAAACATCATTAACACCACATACCATTAAACTACTATTTCTAACAAAAAATATTCATCTAAAATACAAAAAATGCCCCTACATAACCTCAAGTAATTGTTTTACATAAAATTTTATTAAAATTCGAGTTGTTATAATTGAAAAAAAAAATCATAAATAACAATTTTAGTAAATAATTTGTTAGTAAATACTAATTTTTTATTTACTAAATCGTAAATTTTTTTAAAAAATCGACCCTATTAAATTTTTTTTTTACATATTAAAATTGAGCAGATTTGAACTCTACCCGAGTTGTTAGCGCCGATTAAAATTCTTTTTCGAGTAGATTAAAATTTATATTTTTTTACTTATTAAAATTCGTGTCAATTAAAATTATATTTATTAAAATTTAAGTCAATTAAATTCATATATTTTTATATATTAAAATTTGGGTTGATTAAAATTCAATGCGAATTAATTAAAATTTGATTTGAGTCGATTAAAAATAATTTTTAATTGGCTCAAACAAAATTTTAATTAGCTCAAATTCTAATACGTAAAAAAAATATAATTTTTAATTGGTACAAATTTTAATATGTAAAAAAATAAATTTTAATTAGCTTGAATCGAATTTTAATTCTTTCGAATTTAATTACGTAAAAAAAATTAGAAAACAGAGGGAGTCTCATTAAAAATATACTTATCTAGAGGGGGTCTCATTGAAGATATGTTTATCTAGAAGGGGTGTGGATGAAGTTTGTCCTCAAATGTATCATGGACAATTTAGTAAAATTATATTATATTTAATATTTTAATCTGACAGGGGTGTCATTGAAGACTTAGAAATTAGAGGAGGTGTCCTTGAAGATATGATAAACTAGAGGGGGTATCGTTGAAATTTTTCCAAAAAAAAACTCAAAAAGTAGTGTAAATGTGTGTGCATGCGTGTTTGTTATGACAAACCTAGATGAGTCCAGTAAACCGTTGCTTGGACTGAGCTCGTGTATTAAATGAGTTTTACAATTGAATTTGAGCTCAATTTGTTTTGAGTTTTAAATGAACAATCTGAATATTTGCATTTATACTAATCTTCTGATTGATATATTATGGGTAAAGAACATCAAAATTGCTCTCTTTTGTGCCTTGTTTGCGTGTTTGCGATGTCAATTCGAAGGTGACTTGCCCAAAAACATTAGTAATCCAAAAGTGGTAAAGTGTAGGTTCCTTTTCGGAAGCACCAAGTGGAGATATCACTGTAAGAAGAGTCTCAAGGTTCACATCCCAAGATTAACGGCTGACCTAATGCATATTACCTCGCTGATAGAATTTAAAGTTACGGGTTTGAACCTCGTTATTCCATCTTGTAATAATGACTAATCAAAAAAAAAAATTCACATCTCAACCCATAATTTGTGGTCCTTTCTAAATGGCTAATATATACAACCACCCCAACTCGAAACGCTACCCCATAGTTCTTGAGTTTTGGGCACCTGCACTTGTTCCCCCATTACATCAAATTCTATAAAGGGTATTGGTTGGTTGTCTGGTGACTCATGTTGCATCAATTTTTGAGAACTCAACCCACAAAAAAAAAAAAATTAAACGATAAGTCCTAAGAGTTAATCCTTAAAGGTATGTTTAGATGACAAAGTTGAATTGGATTAAATATCTACAAAAATATCATTTCTTATCTAACTCTAACCCACCCTAAGTTGGAGTGGATTGGATATAAATGAGTATCACCAATCCGTTCCACCGAGTGGGTAGTTCATAACACTTTTGTAGGCAAGTTAAATTTAACCCACGTAAGCATGTTAAATTTAAATTTTCAAATCGGGTCAGAATAAACTCGAGTGAGATTTCTAGTGCACTTTTTTATTTACTAAACATAGGATAAATAGACCCCACATTTTTTTTCTCCTATCCTACTAGTGTTATACTCCTTTAAACCGCGATCCAAACACATCCAAAGTTTCGGATTTTAGTCATGTTACAAAATGTATTAGTTGAACTAATATATGGGATTAGCGAAAAATTATATGCATTCCGAGACTACTGAGCAACCACAATATCGAAGTATAAATATTTAAACCGCGTTGTTGAAGTATATCCTACTAGTGTTATGCCCCTTTAAACCGCGATCCAAACACATCCAAAGTTTCGGATTTTATTCATGTGATAAAATGTATTAGTTGAACTAATATACGGGATTAACGAAAAATTATATGCATTTCGGGACTACCAAGCAACCACAATGTCGAAATATAAATATTTAAGTTATACTTTCTCTGACAGTTTAAGTTTTTTGAATAGATGATTGTTTAACATGGTATTAGAGTAGGAAGTCCCGTGTTTAAATCTCCCCACCACCCTAATTATTAAAAAAAATATTAAATTTTTAGAGTAAATGGTTATTTAACACACAAGATTAAATAAAAAAAAGAGAAAGATAAATGATTAAAATAATTTTCGATTGTAAAAAACATTACAAGAACTCCGAATCAAAGAATGATGTCAATTGTCAAGTTCTATAAAATAAGTAATGATGGCTCCTCTTAGGGAAATCCATTAGAGATGATAGTGGATCGAAGAAAAAAGGGGTATTTGTTTAAATTTGTCCCATTTGGATCGGTGATAGACCATACGTATTGGACGGTGGACGTATACAAAAATACCTATATAAACCTGCACTGGAATGGACTGACACTTACCCCTACCCTGCCCTCTATATCTATTTAATAAAGTATAACGCAGTTTAAATCCAGAAGACAAAGAGTGGTTCAGATCGTTTTGAGATAAAACATAAATACATCTAACAAACAACGTAATCCCAACATAAAAAACGGTTCAGATCGTTTTGATAATTATTGATCTGACGATCATAATTGATCATGAAATCTCATAAATACTGATCCGACGATCATTATTGAACTTAAGTCTAACACTCTTATGTCTCATATAACTCTCTTTCTCTTTGTCTCTCTCTCTCTCTCTTATCTTTTAAACGTTTTAAACACACTATATCATCTCTCTCTGTCTCTCTCTCTCTCTCTTATCTTTTAAACGTTTTAATTTCTAATTTTACGATAAAATTTTGCATAAAATTAAAAATATTTCTATTAAACACAAAAAAATATATAATGGGCTCGTTTGATAAGCGTATTATAAGGGGATTAAATATTGGATTGTATTATTTTTTATTTAATCGGACTTAAAACTTTGTTTGGTAAGTAAATTTTACATCGTATTAATTTCACAAACGTATATTCATTATATATTTATCGTATATTTTTTATATGTTAGACCTGTATTATTGAGATATTTTAATACCACCAAAAGAGGTGGAATTATAATCCAACTCAAACGTATTATTTTGCACATTTACCATTATAACCCTTTAACTGATAAAATCAAACTGTCATCAATGTAACAAACACTGATTGAGGGTATTTTTGTTAATTCAACATTAATACGATAAAATAATTCCTTAACCAAACAATCGATTGGATTAAATAATTACTATCCAACGTTTTTGTTGTGTATTACCAAACACTAGATAAAATTATGTATTATTCTAATACTATATTTAGCCTTGTGTTTTGTCCTTCTGTATTGTATTAGACTGAATTATTTTATTTAATCTGTCCATTTCTAATACGGCAACCAAACGAGCCTAATATGTCTAAGTTTAATTCTTATTTTTCAAAGTTTGACAATTTAACATTTGACCTCAATAACCGCATACACACCATCACTACAACACAAAAATCAGTACCCAAATAGATAATGTCACCATTTTTGGACATGCAAATTATTTAGTATATCAATTTTTTCAAAAACTTTGGTATAATATTTCATTAAAAACTATTATATACTTACTATATAATTTTTCATATTTCTTATTACAAACTGATTCATACCTAGAGTACACTATAAATAGATCTTCTTATCATGCATTTTAGTACCGATGATTGATGTTTACTTCTTACTTCTTATCAATCAATGACGTTTAAACTGTCTTTATAATCCATAAATAAAATCATCAAGTTATTATTCATACCAAAAATAAATCACTACTGTATGAAAACTTATAGTTATTAAAAAATTAAAAAAAAATATTCAAAACCCAAGTTAATCAGTAGTTAAAAAAAAAAGTGACTAATAAAAAAAAATAAGATACTAATTGCACCAACAAAAAATGTTCAAAACCAATCTAATCGATATGTGTTGAAATTATTCAAACATCTTATTTTTGTATGTTGAAATTTTATAAATAACATAGTACCTTCAGGCACGGACAATGACTAGTATATATATATATATATAAAAGATCATAAACCCCAATCCTATTCCCACCTACCTATAAAGTTAATTTCAAAATTCAGTGGCCCACTTTTTTTCCTTTGCCCAATAAAGTAAGATATATTATTTTTGTGCTTTTTTTTATGGCTTTTGTTAGATATGTGATTCTTTTTGTTAGATTTGTGATGAGTTTTGTTAGATCTAAGGGTCTGTGTTGTATTAGCTATTGAGAGTTTTTGTTTCAGATCTATGATGTGTTAGATATAAAGTTTTTAGATGTTGCTTGTTCTAATTTTTTTTTCATGTTCTACATCTGATTTTCTATGTTAGATATACAAAATTGTGAATTTTCTAAGTCTATCCTACTTGAATATGGTATTTGTTGAATTACGATTATAGTGTTAGATATGATTTTTGCTGATTTTTGAGTTTATTCTACTTGAATATAGTTTTTCCTATTTGAAATTTGTTGGATAGATTTTTTACTTGAAAAGTGCTGGATAGATTTTTTGCCTACTCAGTATATCAAATGCTAGTTCTTATCGATGAAAAGAATTATGTGGTAATTTTTGGTTTGTGACATGCAATTTTTTTTTTTTTTTTTGGATTATTTACAATGTTGGATTATGTTTGGCTTGGACGGAGGGTGAAGGTGGGGACAGGGCGGGGATTACAAATTTACCCGCGGACGGGGATGAGAATGAAAACTATACCTGTTAATGGGGTTAAACCGGAAATGGACAAATTTTTTTTAAATAGGTCCAAAGATGAAAATTACACCCCCACCCCCACTTCATCCATGCCCCGGATGGAAAACTGTGCTCATCAGGAATCATTGTGGGCATTGGGCCAGGGGCTTCTGCTGGAAAATTCCCTGGACAATAAGCCTAATTGCTAAAAATCTGGGCCTTACACCCAGAGTGTCAATTTTTCCATAAGCTTGGCGTTGCCCACCTACCTTGAAATCACTTCGACTTCCTTTGCTATTATTTACTGTAACTTAGATGTCACGAGTTCAAATTAAAGAAATACTCTTTGCAAGCAAGAATAAAGTTGCATGGATGTTACCCTTTTCACATCCCACAAAAATCGACAGGCCGTTTTATTTTTTAAACATTTTTTAAATAAGGATAAAAATTGAGTAGACAGTTAATGTAAGTGTATACTGATTCATAGACTTACTTCAAAAAAAAAAAGCATGGTGAAAAGGTAATATTCAAGGCTGTAGTGACACATGCATACATATACACATGATTGCATTCTTCTTCTTGCAATAACCATGCAATCAAATGTTTTCTCCCTCGATTCAGTACCACATGTGAATGATTTTTAACATTAAATACAATTATTAGTTACTACAGAAAAATAGTCTCTATATTTTGGCAGTGATAAGGCTGAGTACGTGCAACTCCCTATAAATTCCATCGTGACGAGAATCGTCCATTCCAGTCTCTGATGACAACACCAAATCCAACAGCATTCTTCAACGAAAATATGGCACCATCAAATTAACTTTGAAAAATCTAGGGGAAGGAGTAGTCCATGACGTTATAGTCACAACTCTAGGTAGCCCTGTTAAAGAAGAGGTGTGTAGTTGAGCAGCCTTATACTGATTCAAGTACGACATGGAGAAGTCGACAATCTGGAAAGGACAATAAACCACTTGACCCAGCCGAGCTCTATTCCTATTATACCAAACAGACCACATAATCACCAATAAAGGCTCCAACTGATATGAAGGCATCTTATTATAAAGGTTCAATAGACAGTCTTAAAAATTGGAAACATCATCTTGAGGGAAAGAGAATCCAGCAGTTTGCCACACATGCGTTGTAAAAGGACACTTCAAGAATATATGCTCCAAAGACTCCAGATAACTACCACAGAAGAAGCACTCATTCTCAATTTGGACCTTTTTGTGTAGAAGATTAACTTGAATAGGCAAAATATTCAATAAAAGTTTCCACCCAAAACTCTTGATCTTACTTGGAAGAGATAGATTCCACATGAAGTATCTCTCGACCACATTAGAAGAACTGCCCTAGGTGCACTTGGAGAAGCAATTTGATGCTTGTGCAAACCTTGTTCCATAATCAGATGGTGGCCACTAGGAACGATAAAAGACCCAGACATAAAAAAGTGCCAAACCAGCGAATCAGGAGGAAGATCCTCACAATCTGGAATAGACAGAATATACTCCACATGGCACATCAATAGCCAAGAAGAGATCATTTATCCTTCCAAAGTCCCAACATCTTCTCTCATGATGAATAAGACTTTTCACCAACATATCATCTGATAGATGCTGAAGAGGACTAATAACTTTAAATGACAAAGGCCGAGGAATCCATCTATACTCTTTAATTTTAATAGAATCTCCATTTCCAACCCTCCACCGTGTATTAGCTTGAGTTACTATCCTGGATGCCAAAATGCTTCTCCAAGTGTAAGAAGGACGAGAGCCCAACTGACTTTCCATAAAAGAAGATGAAGAAAAATACTTAGCTTCAAAAACTCGCGTCACATGAGAATCTGTTTTTTTAAGTAGTCTCCATGCTTGTTTCGCCAAAAGAGCTAGATTAAACGCTACCATATTGTGAAAAGAAATACCACTTCTCGACTTCAGAATACAAAGCTTATCCCATGAAAGCCAACGGATTTTAGAAGTCCTCCCCACCAAAACTTAGCCATTAATCTGTGCAATTTTTCACATAAAGATTTTGGAATCTTAAAACAAGACATGTCATAACTTGGGATGGCTTGAGCGACGGCTTTGATAAGAGTTTCTCTACCCGCGACCAAAAACATTTTACTCTACCAACCTTGAATTCTCTGCCACACCCTTTGACGAATTAAATCAAATATTTCTTTCTTTGAACGCCCAACAAAAGATGGAAGACCCAAATATGTATTTCTCATGACTCTCGACCACAGATATTAATAGGAGCTGTTTCATTGCCTTTATCATCCGCAGTCACATTTTTATTAAAGACGATTTCTTATTTCGACAAGTTTATGCTTTGACCGGAGGCATCTTCATAAGATGATAAACACTCCTTGATAGTACACACATTCTCACTATTAGCCCTAGTAAAAAGTAGACTATCATCCGCAAAGAACAAGTGTGAAATAATGCATTTACGCAACCTGTTCCAGGACTTTTAGTTGGGTGCATTTGATTTAAGGCCTCAAATATTTCCACTGAGTGAAACTTCTTGGTAAGAAAATCGTTCATATCTACAGTGACCTTTGATTCCACACAAGTAAGCACCCTATCCAGACTATCTTGACAAGCGCAATCAGATATAAATCCTTGAAATAAAGTACAACTAGATGTTCAATCTGTTGCTTCGCAGTAATCCATCTCCCATAATCATCGTAACGAGAATTTTGTACGTACACTGAACTCCTCTTTTTTAACCAAACGAATTGTGGTTTTTACTCTATTTTTCCAGACTTTTCATAAAACGACTTATACTCTTCAAAAAAAAAAAAATGATTTATCGCTCCGATTAATCATGAGAGCAGCACCATCGTCTTATCTCCGCGTACTTTTAGGGCTTATTTGATATGTTTTTTTGAAAAGATTTGGATTGTCTTGTTCAAAATTGAGTTTGACCCAAAGATGAGATTAAATATTTAATTGTTGTTTATACTCATGTTTGGTATGCGCAGAGATATATGATTATTTTGATAATATATTTGTATATAAATGACTATTTTGTCTCTTAACCAATTTGTATATATGCAGTATATAGGATATATGAGGATATAAATATCATTTATATATTAAACCCTTTAACCCACATATGAAACTCACCCCTCGTTGGGTTTCATGAAACCCAAGTATGTGAGTTTCATGATCGGCCCATCTAACGGGCTGGGTTTCCAAACCTTAGGCTAAACATGGGTGTATTCCCCAATCCCCAATCCCCAATCCAAATCCCTCCCAAACCCGCATATCAAATAGCCTCTTAGGGTTGTTTGGTTTTAGGGGCTGTTTGGCAAAAGGAAATGGGCAAAATAGGTTTGGGAAAAATAGTCTAAATGATTCTCATATTCTATGTTTGAATTGAAAATTTAATTTTGAATTTTCAAACCAGCCTGCAACTCATCCGAATATTAAATTCATAATCATGAATTTCGTCAAACCTAAAGAAAATGTGAGTTTAGGAAGATGAGTTAAAGGGTTAAGAATGTAAAAAATAATTATATGGGTATGAATTAGAATGACCAAAGATAAAATAGTCATTTACAAAACAAATAATTGTTAATAATTATGATATATCCATAGGTCCTACATGTGTATGTGTTGCATACCAAACATGAGTATGAATTGGATTTAATATTGAATCTCGTCTTTATAAAAAGAAGTTTGAGTTTAGAAGAGTCTGGAGAAGTCAATCTAAACCCTCCCCAAAAATCCATCAAAAGGTGTTAGGTTTGGAATAGATTTTTAACCCAATCTCATTCAACCCAATGTAAAATAGTACGACCTTTTTTGAATCCAAATCACATAATCCGATTCAATCCTTGTTTTGGATAAAAATACTATGTACTGTGGGTCTCATGCACATGCCAAAATAATTGACCATGGAATGACAATTGCACCTTGATATGAAAATGTAATTCAATCTTATACCAGATTTGGTGGGTAAAAATGGTTTGGATGAGTAGTTATTTAGAAAAATTTATGTAATTAAATAATAAATGCCATAAATTAAGTAACACTTATTTAGAAAAAAAAATTATAATGAAGTATATAATATCGAGTATAATAAATTTATTAATAAAATATTTTTTTCTGTTTTGTTTAATTACACAAGATCGAAAAATTGGAAAATTTTAAATTTATTTTGAACACACAATTGTCGGTAACAAAAAATTCCAATTGCCGGAAAATTGCCATCCTACGAAAAATACCCATTTTCTTGAGATTAAAATTGATACATTTAGCATTTTCTTTCTTTGTCATTATATTCTAACAAATTAACTTCATTGAAACTACCTATAAAGTTCATTGATTGAAGAAAACTTCACAAGAATACGAGACGAAACTCATTCAGACATATCAATGAAACAGAAGATTTTACAGACTATAGAAATTTTCTACTTAAAAATTACAGACTAATGCAGAAAACAAGAACAAAATAGTCCCATATTTAAGAAGAGTAGCAGGTATGGTTAACAATGACCCAACCCAACAACCAAAAAAACCCCATGAACATGCTCATCTTTCTTCTCATCTAATGGTGCTCAGACTATCTTCGCAGAACAAAAACAGCCACAATCACTGATTTGTGAACAAAGCCCGATGAGCCCAAATTCAACTAGGTCAGACTTAATAAATAAAATGAGCCTAGATAAGCTAAAATGATCCGTTAAACCCAACTTATGGATTCAACTTAGTCTAAGGCCTAAGGAGTTCAAGAAGATTATAGCACGTGTGGAGTAATCATCAGGATAGTCACCCTAAAAAGTTTAGGTAATCTTTAATTGTACTTATTTTTTGTAATTATTCTCTCCGAAGAACTAGTGTCTTTATCCTCACGTAACTGCCTTAATTAAGGCTCTGTACCTATAAATTTTAGGTTCTCTCTATTAAGAGGGCCATCTTTTCACCTTTCTACACACCATTCACATTGCTTTTTCTCTTTCCTAGCTATCATACATCTCCCGGTGCTAACCTTTGTTTTCTCTCTCTCCCTCTCACCTTACTTTATTAATAAAGGTTCTCTGGTCACCGTTGTCATTTTTTGAATTGAGTAGATTACCTTGACCGAACCACTGTATATCTGTGTGTTGACACAATATTTACCTTTTTGTCATTGATTGCTTTATTAATTGTTTCGTTAATTCTTCTGCATCATTCACTCGACTGTTGATTTTGTATAAATCTATTTTGTACATGATCAAAGCCATCAACGAGCAAGAAGGTTTCTATGAATCTTGAACGCAAAAACAGCACAAACAATTAAGAAAACCCTTGGAAACTCATTGCCCATGCATGCTGCGTTAGACCTCCGGCCACCTATGATTTTCTAGGTTGAAAAAAATTGCAGAACCACCGATGGTGCGAAGAAGTCACCATGGCGCCAATATCGTGGACCACCATGGCTAAGTTTAGGTAGATATCAGGGTGGGTGGCGACAAAATCGTCAATGGTGAGGGCAAATGGATTGCCATGGCTAAGTTTAGGAGAGAAGATTGACTCACTGATGAGGACAATAATGTCAAATGACATGTTATTCCATATGTGGCTTCATCTAAGTAGGTGAATCCCACATGCGTGGTGGGTTTCATTTATCCAGTTCAGAGGGATAAGTGCACTGAATTCCTACGGGTAGAGTAATAACTCCTCAACGTTTATCCCATTGCATTTTTTGAATCCAAAGCTGGGCCATTGGATTATATTATCTAATCCAGCTTGTGTTATTCTCCTTTATCCGTCAAACCAAACCCCTTTATTTCTAGGTCTGTATTACCTCCTCCTTGTGCTAGTTACTACTTTGACCTCGTTGGTGTGCCAAAAATGGGGTAAGTATTTAACCATTTTCCATTAAATATTTAAGATTTCTTTCCCCTAATAATTAAAAAAAAACACTTTTCTTCTTTCATATCATCAAATATACTGTCCCTTGCTCATGGCCGGCCGGAGCTAAGGCCATCAAAGTGGTGGCTTTGGGCACTGAAAAATTTGAAAAAATAAGGCCTCAAATTATATTTTAAAAATTAAAAATAAGGCTCCATTGTGACTTGGAGGTCATTGATTCGAGCTGCGAAAACAATTTATCTGTTTACAGGAGTAAAACTGCATACATCTAACCCTCCTCAGATCCTGCAAAAACAGAAGTCTCGTATACTAGATACGTCTTTTTAAAAATAAGGCCCAATTTTGTTATGTAGTATAGTTTATGTTAATATTTTAAATTCGATAAGAGTCTAAGTTCAATAAAAATAGTCTTATGGAAGTCTATGTTTAGGGGAAAAAAAATATAAGACCAAGGTGCTCGGAATTCATGAATTCAGTGGTAGAGGGTAGTTAAGGTGGAATTCTTTGGTGGCCTAGCTTAAAACCCCCAGTTGCTATAGGAGTAGCTACTTGTTTCATGGGTTTTATTTTAGCTTTAGATCCTAAATCTCCATAAATGGGTATGGCTGGTTAAGCATTTGATCTAACAAAATTGAGCCGTTATCATTGTAATTCATTTTTTCAAAGAATAATACTACTAAAACCTAGAAATTTGACCTAATAATTTGATCAATGTGACAATTGACATAACCTAATAATATTTTAATAAATATAATCTTTAGACTCTTTTAGTGTGATAATAACAATATATGCTACATCATTGGGTCCAAATATTCTATCATATTTTTCTATCCTGACATACTTTTTGATGCGTAAGTAGGAGTGCCAAGCTAAGCCAGTAAATTTTTTTTGGGCCGGACTTAGATAATGTTGGTTCAAGCCTTTATCCAAGTGAGTTATCGAACGGGTCGAAATTCGGGTAGGGTTCGGCTACTGCCCAACCCGCTAGTTTATTGGGCAGGCCTGTGGGTGGGCCTTTTAGGTGAGCTTGTTGGGCGAGTTTGCTCACATGTTTTTTATATACAATTTTATTTGAAAATAACAAATATTTTTGTAACTTAATATTTGTGTAAATTATATTTTTAATTAAAAGTAGAGTCAAAATAAATAAAAATAAAATAATAAATAATTTTATATTTTATTAGCGGATGAATTATATTCAATAGAATGAATACATCTCAACTATGTTGACACCTACTCAATTATCTATCATTTGCATTACTCTACCTTTTAAAATTTATATGCTTAATACATGGAAAAGAAAATAATATACAATTTATAATATCTAAATTTTAAAAAAATTCAAATTCCGACATTAAAAGACTCATTTCAAAATTTCAAATTTAATGGTCTAAAAGTAAACTTTTTTCAAAGAATGGTGGGCAAGCTGGGCTTGGCGGGTGGGCGGGCTCTTGGGTTGGATTTTAATGGGTTTTTTTTCAGGCAAGCTATTGAGCTGGAATTCAGGCGGGGTAATGGGATTAGGGACAAACCCAATCTCTCTTTTTAAAGATATTAAGCTTGGGCTTGGGGTGAGCCAACTATATGACCTATCGGATTTTAAGCCTATTTTTTTCAAACCAGGTAATGGGATTCATGGGTAACCTTGCCCATGGACACTCCTATGTGTAAACCATAAAACTAAAAACAATTACCAACACATTACTTTGTGTCTTGAGTATTTAACTAGTAAGTTTTTTTAATTTAGGTACTAATTTTTTTTATCACAATTAAGGTATTAAATTAGATACAAAATTTAGATTCTTTTTTAAGTTAATCCTTTGCTCACAATATATTACTTACAATGCTTTTAACGATTACTTCTACAAAAAGAAGTTTTCAAGATTTAAACCGATAAAATCTTGTCTCAAATTGATAGTGTTATAAAAAAGATTCAGTAAAATTAATTATACTATTAACTAAAGGTAATATGTTACCATTAATTTAATACAAAATTTTAATTAATAATTTTATACTTTGAAAAGTGAAAAGCAATTTATTTTAAAAAAAAGGGTTAATAACACATTTAGTCCCAAATGATATTTTTTGTCAATTTAATCCTCATTGTATCAATTTTTTAATTTGGTCTCTAAAGTATTTAATTCATGTCACTTTGGTCCTTAAATAGATAGACCGTCAAATATTTTAAACAAAAGTGACCACGTTTTATTTTTTAGACGGTATCACATACCCAACTCGTGATCATTCCGTAAAAAATGTAATGGTCCGTATATGTAAGGTCTAAAAAGACACGAATTGAATATTTGAGAGACCAAATTGATACAATAATAACTAAATAGGCCAGAAAGCGACTGTCATCCTTTCCTTTCCACCGACTGCCCACCCCACCGACTACCAACATACATCAAACTAATACACCTGTCTGCCTTTAGTCTGCCCACAAACACTTCCCACGGACAACCAGCACCGAAGACATCGAACACCGAACAACCACCAGCCCTTTGGCACTAGTCCACCGACAACCAACAAGTCAATAAATCGAACCCATGTCAAACCACAAAAGGTGAGGAGCACAACCTTTTTCTTTTGTTGGTAAACCCTAACCCTAACCAATGATGTGAAACCCGCCAAGAATAACAAGAATCAACAACGAAAAGGATCCTAAGATCGTTTTACGATCATATTTGATGCTAGATTTTGACCCGTTGTTTATGACAAACAAGAACCTTGGTATATAGACCTCAAGCCGCTGTATGTGAAACAAGAATCTCAGTATAAAGGAAGACGCCACAAACGGTGTGGAAACCCGTTTGATAAGTCGCTGGTGAACGCCACGAAAAATCCCAATTAGTTTGTTTAGTTCTTCAAAGAACTGTAGAGAATAATACTCTCACAATTTGCTGAATAATAATCTGACTTTTCATTGATTTGAATGCCTATTTATAGGCTGGTCATTACAAGGATTAGGAAACTTCCTAAAATAGCTATCCTATTGAAGAAATATCTCTTACTTTTCTAAGACTCTTGAAGAAAAAGAAAGACATTCAGCCCTTTAATTGGCTGATCACATGCCTAAATAGAAAAAAGAAAGTACTTGGCATACAAGCCTTACAATCAGACCCCAAAAAGAGTGAATAGAGTGTTGTTACTGTATCGTGAACAGTGCGGTGCTACAGTAACTTCGAAAATCCTACTTCATAAGAAATAAAATATGTGGGATAAGCATCCTCAAGCCCACTTATAATAATAATCCTTTAAACAAATTGGAGACATTAACAACAACAGACCAATTTAAGCTTAGCCTTAGCCCCTAGCTGGATTCTTCTAGAACTTGAATCATGTTAATGAATCTTTGTTGCCTAAGTGGATCATGGTCAATGGGCGTCCACGAACTTGCTTGATTCCATGCCTCTTGAATTAGTCCATTGAGTACCTCTTTAAACTTCCTTGCTCGTGCTCTCGTAACCGGCCCAATTGAAACTTGAACTAAATCTCTTGAAGTTGTGCTATGATTTGCATCATTCCCCTCCTTTTGAAAAGGATTTTCCCTCAAATCATTACCTACATCAAAAGGACTCAAATCAGTAACATTAAAAGTAGCACTTACATTGTACTCACAAGGTAAATCTAGCTTGTAGGTGTTGTCATTGATGCGCTGTAGGACTTGAAAAGGACCATCTCCCCTGGGAAGCAATTCGGAATGTCTTTGTGTCAGAAATCTCTCTTTTTCTCATATGCAGCCAAACCCAATCTCCAGGTTCAAAAATCAGCTTGTGACGCCCCTTGTTGGCTTGCTTTGCATACTGATCTGTTCTTCGCTCAATGTTGAGTCTTTTTTTTTCATGAATTTGCTTGACAAAGTCAGCTTTCTTCTTGCCATCTAAATTAATATGCTCAGTCAAAGGTAAAAGGAGATAAATCCAATGGGGTTAAAAGATTAAATCCATACACAATTTCAAATGGTGAAAATTGAGTAGCAGAATGAACATATCGGTTGTAAGAAAACTCAACATGTGGTAAACATTCTTTCCATGTCTTGATGTTTTTTTTAATGATTGCTCTCAACAATGTAGACAAGGCCTATTTACTACTTCAGTTTGGCCATCAGTTTGTGGATGACAAGTAGTAGAAAACAATAGCTTAGTACCTAGCTTACACCACAAAGTCTTCCAAAAATAGCTCAAGAACTTAGCATCTCGATCTAAAATAATTGTTCTAGGCATGCCATGTAATCTCACATTCTCTCTAAAGAAAAAGTCAACCACATGCGAAACGTCATCCGCTTTGTGACATGGAATAAAGTGTGCCATCCTAGAAAATCTATCCACAACCACAAAAATTGAATCTCACCCACGCTTAGTCCTAGGAAATCCTAACACAAAGTCCATTGAAATATCAATCTATGGCTCACTAGGAATTGGTAAAGGAGTATACAAACCATTGAGCTGCACTCTAGATTTAGCTTGCGTACATGTGACACATTTACCACAAATTCTCTCAACATCTTTTTTCATGTGAGGCTAATAGAAGTGTTCTTGCAACACAGCTAAAGTCTTTGCAACTCCAAAATGTCCCATTTATCCCCCACCATGAGATTCCTGCATTAACAATTCCCTCAAGGAACAATTAGGCACGCATAACTTGTTCTCTCGAAACAGGAATCCATCAAGCTTAAAGAACTTACCACAACCAGTTTTCTCACAAGCCCGGTATTCCTCACAAAATTTGTGATCATTAGCGTATAAATTTTTAATGTGCTCAAAACCAAGCAATTTTGCATCAAGTGTAGAGAGTAATGCGTACCTGCGAGAAAGTGCATCGGCGACCACATTCTGCTTACCTTGCTTATATCGGATGACGTATGGGAACGTCTCAATGTACTCCACCCATCGTGTATGCCTTTTATTTAGCTTGTGTTGTCCTTTCAAGTGTTTCAAGGACTCATGATTGGTGTGAATCACGAATTCCTTAGGCCATAGGTAGTGTTGCCAAGTCTCTAAAGCTTGAACCAATGCATACAACTCTTTATCGTAAGTTGGGTAGTTTAAGGCTGCCCTGCTTAGTTTCTCGCTGAAGTAAGTAATTGGTCGTCCTTCCTGCATAAGCACTGCTCCTATGCCAATACCTGAAGCATCATATTCAATCTCAAACCTTTTCAAAAAATTAGGTAAAGACAATAAGGGGGCGTTGGTTAGCTTATCTTTGACTAATTGAAACATCTTTTCTTGTTCTTCTCCCCATCTAAATCCAACGTTCTTCTTGATCACTTCGGTAAGTGGTGCGGCTATGCTACTAAAGTCCTTCACAAACTGTCGATAGAAACTGGCAAGTCCATGAAAACAATGAACATTACTTACACTTGTGGGACTCGGACATTCTTGGATTGCACGTACATTCTCTTTTTCAACCTGTATACCTTGTGCACTAACAACATATCCCAGAAATACAAGCTTATCAGTATAAAAGGTACACTTCTTTAGATTAGCAAACAACTTTTCTTTCTTAAGCACATCTAAAATAGATTTCAAATGTATTACATGATCGTCCATGTTTTTGCTATAAATGAGTATATCATCAAAGTACACAACAACAAATCTACCTATAAATGCATGCAAAACATGATTCATAAGTCTCATAAAGGTGTTCGGAGCGTTAGTCAATCCAAAGGCCATAACTAACCATTCATACAAACCATATTTTGTTTTAAAGGCTATTTTCCATTCACCTCCTTCTTTTATTCTAATCTGATGATAACCACTCTTTAAGTCAATCTTAGAAAATACACAAGATCCATGCAGCTCATTTAACATATTATCTAAGCGAGGAATAGGATGACGATACTTTACCGTTATGTTGTTGATGGCCTGACAATCAGTGCACATTCTCCACATCCCATCCTTCTTAGGTAAAAGTAGAACCGAAACTACGCATTGGCTCATGCTCTCCCTCACGTGCCCTTTCTCCAACAACTCACTTACCTGCTGTTGAAGCTCCTTTGTCTCCTCGGGATTGCTCCTATAGGCTGATCAGTTTGGAATTGTTGCACTGGGAATAAAATCAATTTGATGTTCAATCCCTTGGATTGGAGGTAACCCATGTGGTGTTTGCTCGGGAAAGACATCCTCATACTCCTACAAAAGAGAAACAACAGAACTAGGCAAAACAAGGTCAAGTTTGTTAGTGTTTAAAAACGCCTCTTTGTACAAAAGTACAATCATCGGTTGAATTGAAAACATGGTTCGCTTAATCTCACTCACTTTTGTATATAAATTCTTTTGTTTTCTCTCTGATTTTTTTTAAATGGCCGCATTTTGATTTTCTTTTTCTCTCTCATTTTTCTCAGCCTCTGTCTGATTTTCACTCTTTTTCTTTTACTTTGGTTCACTCTCTTTCTTTTGATCACTCTCTTTTTGCAATCTTACTTGATCCTCAAATACTAGCTATAGTGTCAATGGTACAAGAGTGATTGATCCTTGATTAAGCACAAAGGGGCATTTGTTCGTAAAGCCATCATGCTTCACATGCCTATCAAACTGCCATGGATGCCCTAGCAATAAGTGTCCCGCTTGCATCGATACTACATCACACAACACTTCATCTTCATACTTACCAATTCAGAATGCAACTAACACCTGCTTGTTCACCCTTATCTCACCACTATCATTTAACCATTGCAACTTATACGGTTTAGGGTGCTTCAACACTGGTAGTCCTAATTTCTCCACCATAATTGTGCTTGCAACATTAGTACAACTACCACCATCAATAATCACACTACACACCTTGTCTTTGATGTAGCACCTAGTATGAAAGATGTTCTCCCGCTACACTTCATCAACTTCTTTTGCATGTACACTCAATGCTCTCCTCGCCACCAATGTCAATGCATCAGGGGCTAAATATTCATCCTCGGGAACGTCCTCCAATGGTGGCATGTCATCGGTGTCAGAATCTTCATTGTCAGTCACAATTTCACCATTGTCTTGCAACACCATGACCTGCTTGTTTGGACATTGACTTGCTATGTGTCCCCTGCCTTGACATTTAAAACATTTAATGTCACGATTCCTAGAGGTAGAAGTGTCAATTTTACCTTGAGGAATGTGGCTGGTGTTTGTGGACTTAGGCTTTGATTTGGACGTTGGTGACTTGTCTAGTTGCTTAGTATAACTTGGTTTCCAATAGGTAGAACTAGAGTTATGGGCTGCACGTGACCCACCCCCCTCTTGAATTGTTGCTCCACTTTGTCTTCCATGTCTTCCAACTCCACATAATGCTGCATCTCTACCTTATCTAGGATTTCCTCTCTCGATCCTCCTCTACATTTGCTCAGATCATAGCAATCTCCATCTCCTTGTAGTAATCCTCCACGCTCTGGCTTTCTTGTCTAAGACCTTGTAGTTTTTTCTACAACTCTCGGTAGTAGTAGCTTGGAATAAACCGTTTTCTCATCACCGTTTTTCCTCTCCTCCTATGTCTCTATTGGACATTCTCTATTTCGCCTCTAGTTTATAACAAGCTGATCCCACCAAGTAATGACATAGTCAGAAAACTCAATCAGCGCTAATTTTACCTTCTTTGCTTTGGAATAGTTATGGCAGTCAAATATGAACTCTATCTTTTCTCCCTCTCAAGATATGCTTCAAGATTAGATCTACCTTGAAACGATGAAATCTTCATCTTAATACCACCCAAGTTGTTATCTTCCCAGTTCCTAGCTTCTCTAAACCGCCCTCCATGTCTCCTATTACTAACAACAGAGTTCTGATCATCCTCTTCATCAAAACCAACCCCATAAGGCTCTTCATCAAAACCAACCCTATAAGGCTCTTCATGTTCAACCCTTACTTCCCTCAGTTGAACTCTTTCCCTTCTACGCACATTAGGGATGTTTTGTGGCTGCCTCTCATGTGTTTTCTCCATCTGATCTATCCGTTTGTGAACTTGCTCCAGTTCCAACTTCATCACATGTCTCATCTCACTCATCATGGCCTCCATAAACAATTTTGGGTCAGTAAGATCCATAGCACAGTTGTGAGACATGATTGCTACAAAACAAAGTTAGAAAAAAACAAAAAGAAAAAAAATAAACCTCACAATTCTCTCCCTTACGTGTTTACACTCAAGAATGTGGATCACTCTACACTCGTGTTTCACTCAAAATACATGACTTTTTTTAACCCTCTAATGTTCTCACCACTCTTGCCTTTTTCACTCGATAATTTCTCTTTCAGTTCTTTTGAAACTAAACAAACAATTCTCAAAATTTTCAGCAACAATTCACTAAGAACTCATCAAGGAATTTCAAGTTTGAAGAGCAAGAATTCAAGGAACACAACTGATTAGATTTTCGGAAGCAAAAATTATTGAGATTTCCAAAAAAAATCTGATTTTGGGGTGAGGTGGTTTTTCGGGCTTATTGGACCCAAAATGGATAAACACAAACAATCTGAATTTTTTATTTTTTTTGCCCCCCTTTTTTTTTTGATCAGCAACTAACTTTTTGTGGTAACAAAATATGAATTTGTAATAAGTAGAACCAACAAAATACGAGCGGAATGAGGTAAAGGAAATTTGGCTACACTAGGGTATGTGAACTGAATTTTTAGGAACTAAAAGAACACAGAATAACGAAGAGAAAGGAACAAGGAATAGCGAAGAGAAAGGTTTTAAAAGATAGGCAAACCTGAACTCCAGCCTTGGCTCTGATACCAAATGATGTGAAACCCGCCAAGAATAACGAGAACCAACAACGAAAAGGATCCCAAGATCGTTTTACGATCAGATTTGATGCTAGACCTCGACCCGTTATTTACGACAAACAAGAACCTTGATATATAAACCTCAAGCCACTGTTTGTGAAACAAGAACCTCGGTACAAAGGAAGATGCCACAAACGATGTGGAAACCCATTTGATAAGTCGTTGGTGAACGCCACGGAAAATCCCAATAAGTTCATTTAGTTCTTCAAAGAACCATAGAGAATAATACTCTCACAATTTGCTAAATAATAATATGAATTTTCATTGATTTGAATGCCTATTTATAGGATGGTCATTACAAGGATTAGGAAACTTCCTAAAATAGCTATCCTATTTAAGAAATATCTCTTACTTGTTGGTAAAGAAATATCTCTTACTTTCCTAAGACTCTTGAAGAAAAAGAAAGACATTTAGCCCTTTAATTGGCTGATCACATGCCTAAATTGAAAAAGGAAAGTACTTGGCATACAAGCCTTACAATCAGACCCCAAAAAGAGTGAATAGTGTTCTGTTACTATAGTGTGAACAGTGTGGTGCTACAGTAACTTTGAAAACCCTACTTCATAAGAAATAAAACATGTGGGCTAAGCATCCTCAAGCCCACTTATAATAATAATCCTTTAAACAAATTGGAGGCATTAACAACAACAGGCCAATTTAAGCTTAGCCTTAGCCCCTAGCTGGATTCTTCTAGAACTTGAATCATGTTGATGAATCTTTGTTGCCCAAGTGGATCATGGTCAATGGGCGTCCACGAACTTGCTTGATTCCATGCCTTTTGAATCAGTCCATTGAGTACCTCTTTAAACTTCCTTACTCGTGCTCTAGTAACTAGGTCAATTGGAACTTGAACTAATCCCTTGAAGTTGCACTATGATTTGCATCACCAACCCTAGCGTAGCCTTTGGTGGTAAACCCTAACCCTAGCGCAGCCTTTTTTGTTGGTAAACCCTAATTATAATGCAGCCACTCGTCACCGTAATTGCCCCACTACACCGACTGCCCACCCTAACCCAATAAACCAAACGAACCCACTTTAATCGCAATTTTTACTTGAGGCTCCCATGGCCAATCTGGCCATTGGCGATGACCCAACCGCTGGCCTAAACCCACCCCCAACCCTCCCCATCCCGGTGCACACACTTATATTGGCAGAGTTATCCACCACCCCACTACTGACGACTTACATCACGTTAATCCCGTCGTCATCAAACCCAACCCACTTCCAACAACTAATACCATTTGCCAACCTCCTCATGCTAAACACCAGCCTAGCCGAAACCCAACACAACCTAGTGCTCCTAAACCAGTTGTATCACCACCCATAATTCTTGGACCCGACCCCCCGGTTCAGCCCTGGACCCAACCCGGTCACACAAGTCATTCATAGATGTTTTGAGGGGATCCGCCACCACCGGCTTCAATGCCCCCACCCATCGAATTCTATGCCCCATCACACAATATAGGGGTGCTCCAATAGTTGACTTTTTTGATGACGAGATTGAGAGTTTCACATCTCTTTTTAGGTTGGACTTGGTGGGCAAGTTTACCCGAGGCTGCCCTGTGATGGAAATGATTAGAAGATTCCTTCAGCTAATTGGATTAAGGGGGCAGGTTAGTGCCTCTTTATTAGATGGCCGACACGTGCACCTAATGTAAGACCTTGAGGAGGATTACACCCGTCTCTGGGTGAAGCAAGATTGGTCAGTTTATGGCAGAGAGATAAGCATGTTCAAATGAACTCTGCAGTTTTGTTGTACTGAAGAGTCGCCCATAGTTCCAATCTGGGTTTCATTCCCATATTTATCAGTCCCCTTTGTATGCTCCCAGGATATATTATTCTCGATAGCCTCAGCGATTGGGATGCCTTTACGGGTTGGTTAGGCCGCAGCGAGTTTGAGCCGACCTTTAGTTGTTAGGGTTCTGGTTGAGTATGATGTCACATGGCGGCGAGTTTCGAGAATTAGGATAGCCAGGAAATAGAACGAATTTTGGTAGGATGTGCTCTATGAGGATGTACTGCAGTATTGTTTTGGGTGTCGGCATTTAGGTCATTCAGTGGAGACCTACATCACCTATTCCCAGCACTAAGAGGAGGTTAGTAAAGACCGACCACAACATGGTCGAGGTGATAGCCAGCAGAGGACTAGACCATAGTAAGGAGCACCCAGTTAGAGAGCCCCAGCCCCTACTGTTCCTTATAAGAGTACTGCGTAGGTTAGAGTATCCTTTGGGGGAGTGACAACTATTTTCGATGTTCTTTCCCCTAGGGCTATAGTTGCTACCGCTGGGGAGTCGGGTATTGTGCAGGAGCAAAGTTTGTGCCCTGATCCTTTAGTAGACACAATTTTTGAGCTAGTCTGTGATGGTCCTGTGACTACCCCTTTCGTTCGTCCAACTATTCATGAGCTTTGAGGGGTTTAGAGTCCCCCGATTGTGTCAGTTTCTAAGGATACTAGTTTGAGGCGTAGAGATAAAGGTGTTGCTAGTCGGACCACGGATTGTACCATCTTGATTGGTATCCCTCTCAACCCTAGATTGTATTCTGTTGGGGTTGAGAGCCACTGTACTAGAGATATATCCTCTGATGAGTCCTTGGGTGGTGATGTTGGATCCTTTTCTGATTCGCAGAAGGTCCTTTCTTAGCCTAGAGGAGCTTTAGTGTCTTATGATGCCTCACAATCGGGTTGACAGGTCTTGGTACGCAGATCTCAACGTATTGGTAAGGGAGGTCGAGTAGGCAGAAAAGGTAGAGGTGGTTGACCTGGTCAAGGGATGCTTAGTGTGGTTCTTCCACTCCTTTTTGATGATTAGTACGTTCATATGGAATATCAGAGGAATCAGTCAGACTTCTTTGTTTAGAAGGCTTAGGAAGCTAATTCGCTCACACAACTTATCGATGTTTTTTTATTTTGGAGCCTTTTGTTGACTGAGATCTGTTGGAGTCTTTTAGGATTTGTTTGCACATGAAGCACAATTTTTGTTCTATTTTAGGGAAGATTTAGATCTTTTGGTCTTCCCCTTTTCAGTTGGAGGTTCTTCAGGATGATGGTCAGGTGGTTCATTGCCAGGTGCGACATTCTTCCTTATCGGATCCAGTTTTTGTTTCTTTTGTGTATGCCAATTGCGTGGCTTCTGTTCGACAGAGTTTGTGAGATGTCTTGACACAGTTTGGGAGCATCCATGATGGTCTGTAGATGGTTAATGGGAATTTCAATGTTGTTGAGACTCATTTTGAGATCCGGGGGGTCATAATCAGTCTCAGTCCGCTATTGAAACATTTTTCCTAGATTTGTTGTCTAGTGGTTTGGAGGATGCTGGGTTTGAGGGTACTCCGTTCACATGAACGAATGGACATACCTGGAGGAGATTGGAAAGAGTAGTGGTGAATGCTCAATAGAGTTCTTATTTTTTCGTGTTTCGGGTTGCCCACCTGAATTGAACTTGTTTAGATCATTCACCACATTTGATCTTTGGAGATCAGCGTCAGAGTAGAGGGCCGAGCCGATTCAAGTTTCTTTACACTTGGACCAGGCACAAAGATTTTATGGAGGTTATGTGGCAGAGCTGAACCCTTCTTGTGTTCACTTTGGGGATGTCTACGTTTCAATTGAAGCTTATTCGGTTGAAACAAACCCTGAAGGTCTGGAACAAAGAAGTGTTCGGCAATGTGTTTCAGTGAGTTCAGGAGGCTGAGGCCGAGGTTAGTAGGAGAGAGGTGACACATGATCAGTCAGGGTCTCTATCAGATGGGGCTGCCCTTCATCAATCTAGGGCTGAGTTGTAGCAGGCTTTACAGTGTGAGGAGTCCTTTATGAGGCAGCAGTCCCGTGTCCACTGGCTTCGAGAGGGGGATTCAAACACCTGCTTCTTTCATGCTTCTGTGAGGAAGAAGCAGCATGTTTTGTCAGTCCATCGGATCCGACGTGATGATATAGAGTGGATTACTGAGCCTGGGACTATTGGTACTTCAACAATGTCCTTTTTTAAGGGATTATTCTCTGTGAGGACTAGTCAGGTTGAGGTTGCAGATTTTTTGGTTATTCTAGCTATTGTGACTGATGAAGATGATGTTGGATTGTGTGTCATGCTGACTTTGGAGGAGATGAGACAAGTCTTATTCTCCTTTGATTTTGATAGTGCGTCGGGGTCGGATGGGTATTGCAGTCATTTTTTTAAGTTTTGTTGGGACATTGTGGGAGCAGATTTGCTGGCTGCAGTTCAGGATTACTTCTGGGGTTCTACTATGCCTCGAGGATTCATGAGCACATTGGTGGTGCTTTTGCCCAAGAAGGAGTCACCTTCTACATGGGTAGATTTTTGGCCAATCAGTTTATGTAATGTGAGCAACAAGGTGATGACGAAGATCCTCGTTTCTCATCTGTCATTATTGTTGTCATGTATCATATCACCGACGCAGAGTGGATTTATGCCGGGCCGAGTGTTGTAGGACAGTGTTCTTTTGGCTCAGGAGTTGGTTCGCAATTTGGGGAGAGGTTCCCGGGGTGGGAATGTTGTGCTGAAGCTTGATATAGCTAAGGTGTATGACAGGATGTCTTGGAAATTCATTCTACAAATGTTGCGGGTTTTTGGGTTCTCTGAAGGCTGAATTTCTTTGGTTTGACGGGCTATCTAGGGGCCGTGGTTTTCTGTGATGGTGAACGAGGTCAATCAGGGCTTTTTCCAATCACAGGGGGTTGCGGTAGGGTGACCCCCTTACTCCTTGTTTGTTCATCATTATTGTTGAGTATCTCTCTCGTGGCTTGGACACTTTGTATGCTAGGTTTCTAAGGGTGGCTTCCAGTATTGGAGTTGGGGTTTTGATTTCACATTTGGCTTTTGTTGCTGACATTATTATTTTTGCAAATGGATACCGATCGAGCTTGCAGCGAGTTATGAATTTCCTTCATCACTATGAGGCTGCCTTTGGTCAGTTAGTTAGTTAGGCCAAGAGTAGTTTCTATATCAGTTCACGTGCCTCACATTCTAGAGAGGTGATTGCACGATAGACCATTGGTTTTTAGAGGCGTCATCTTCTGTTTATTTATCTGGGGGTGCCCTATTTACTTGGGTCATCTTTGAATCTCGTACTTTGATGAGATGATTTAGAAGGTGCACGAGCTGATTTCTAGATTGGCGAATTGCTTGTTTTCCTTTGGAGGTAAGCTCCCTTTGATTCGTAATGTGCTCACGTCGATGCCTATTTACTTATTGCATGTGTTGAGGCCTTCTGTGTATGTTTTTCAACAGTTAGAGAGGATGTTCACTGGTTTCTTATGGGGTTACACAGCTACGCATAGGAGGATTCACTGGTGTCACTAGGCTGAGGTATGTTACCCTGTAGAGGAGGGTGGTTTAGGGGTGTGTTCTTTTTCTGATTTAGCTGAGGCTTGTGAGGTGAAGCTTTGATGGAATTTTCATTCTCAACAGTCACTTTAGTCCACTTTTATGAGGGCCAAGTGCTGTAGGTCCACCCATCCTAGGCTGATTGAGTTTTGTTACCCAACTTCACCACTTTGGAGGCGATTGTGTGGGATTTAATCTGTGGTTGAGCCAAAGATCAAATGGTTAGTACGATCTGGTGAGGTTTGTTTTTGGTATGATTGTTGGTTGAGAGATTACTTGTTGGCTTTAGTGTGTCCGGGGGCAGCTTTTGGGGTTCCTATTTCTGCTTATTGGGCTGGTCGGCAGTGGGACGAAGGCCAATTATTTGGGGTTTTGCCTTCTTCAGTTGTTGAGCAGATTGTACAGATTCCAATTCTAGATCAGGGGGTTGATCAAATGAGGTGGAGTTTGTCTTTGGATGGTGATTTTTCCTTGAGGACTGCTTAGGCTGATATTCGGAGTGTGGCTCCAGTTTGGGCTGGGTTTTCTTGTGCCTGACAGAGGCATATTCCAACTTAGGTCTCATTCTTTATGTGGCGGTTGTTTCATGGTTTCCTGGCCACAGATAATGGCTTAGAGAGACGGGGTTTCCATGTAGTACCCCGATGTGTGTGTGGTGGGGCTGTTGAGAATTTTAGGCACCTTTTTTTGGATTTTCCCTTTGCAGTTCAGGTGTGGGGTCACTTTTATTGGATGTTTGGAATCAGATCTTGGCCATTTTAGTTTCCTTATGCTTTAATGTTTCGTTGGCGGCGTTGTGCTCCTTCTGCTGGTCACGTGTGGGTACTGCTATCGTGCTTTATTTCGTGGCACCTATGGAAGACGCGTAATGCTTATAGGATCGATGGCCGGGCTTTTCAGGTGTCCATTGTGGTTTAGAGGTTTATGGCCGATATGCAGTTGATTGGGCTTATTTTGGGTTTGCTCCGAGTTAGTTGCGACAGGATGAGTCAATTGAGTTTGTGGATTCTCTTAGGGTTTTAGTTCCTCGACCTCGGCCTTCCCGATTGGTTGCTTGGATTCGTCTTGTACCAGGTTGCTTGAAGATCAATGTTGACGGCTGTTCTAAAGACAATCCGGGGCTATCTGCAGTAAGGGGTGTTATTCGGGACCACCAGGATCAAGTTCTCAAGGCTTTTGGTTTGTTTCTGGGCATCAGCTTATTCTGTACGCAAAGATGTAGGCTGTTTGTGCTGGGTTGGAGTTGGCCGCAGATTTGGGAGCTTCAGAGTAGGTAGTGGAGTCAGATTCAACTATAGTAGTTTTTTGGGTTTATTCTTAGGGTACTGGGTGTTGGGTTTACGTTTACCTGGTTACTCACATTCGGCTTCTGTGTGCTTCTTTCTTGGTTCGCTTTTGCCACGTCCTGCGGGAGGTGAATCAGGCTATCGACTTCATGGCTAATTGGACTTGCTTTCAGCAGCTCAATCAGTGATTTCCTGATTTGTCATTCCTTCCTTCTAGGATTGCTGGCATCCTTGCCTTGGATGCTTGTTGTCCGAATTTTATATTGACAATTTACGTGCAAGTATACACGATCAACAAGTAATAAAGTGATAAGTAGAGTATCGTTCCCACGAAGAATTATTGCTAAAAATATCCAAGTACTAACTTTATATCAATTCAATTTTATTTAAACAATTGGAATTGAACTATGGAATTACTAGATTAAAACTAAATCTAACCTTAACAATCAAGGGTTAAATTTATCGGGTAAAAGAATGTAAGATTACAACTTCCCCTAATGCTTCGTATAAATCTTTCTAACTCTCTTTCCAGTTAATTGATCGAAATAAGTTGTTAACTGAGAACTCAAAGTTATTTATCAAACCTCTTCCGATAGTTAGATAAAATTATCTATCCCAATTAAATTACTATATTCTATGCAAAATAAGTTAAAATAGATTCATTAAGTTCAAACTCTTATAAAAGTTACATACGGCATATAGTATATTACTATCCTATACACAAACCCAGCAATTCAATCCTAAGAAAAATTAACCAGACGTATGCCATCATATTCAGATCTAAACCTAGAATTTATCTCCCAATTTCATCTAGGTTATCAAACTAATTGTTGGCCACACAATCATATATTAATCACAAAATATGACAAACAACTCATATAAGATTAATAAGAACAAGAAATGAGAGTAGATTAATTTAACTAGACATAGGTTCCGTTACAATCTTAATAAAGATTTAATTCATAATGTAATTGAAAGATATCATTCTAAAATTAAACAATATCTTAGAAAATCAAGAAGTAAAAGTAAGAGAAAAGAATGAAAACTTAGGTACAATCTTCAATCCTTCTCTAGCCTTCAAGATCAATCTTCTTTTTGTTGATTTCTTCGATTCTTGTCTTTAATTTTCTTCCAATTTTTTGGTCTTTCTCCAATGTTTTCAGCCCCCAAAAGTCAGAATCTTTTAACCACACACAAACCCTTGCATATATGTAGCTTTAGAGTCCAACTTCGGGTCAAAAACAAGGTAAAATTCACCTAGGCGCTGGAAAAGTGTTGTATGGACAGAATGTTGGCGCCTAGGTGCAGACCCCTCTGCAGGCCTGCTCCGGACTAGTTTTCGTAGAATCGTCGTACTGTTTGATACAACAGTCCGATTGAGCTGAAATTTTGCAACAAGATAGAAGACATCTAGATCTACAACTTTCATGTTTACACGTTGTCAGATTCGAAGTGGGTCATGTTTAAAAATGCAAAAAACCAAGGTACTGGTACAAAATAGTGTGGGTGTTGATGCCTATGTTACCAAACACCAATACCTCCTTGATTTCTTTCACTTTTAAGCCTCCAAATCCTCATGGAATGTGTTCATCTCTTCACCACTTATCCACACTTAGTTGCAAGGCTCTAAAATCTGTTATTTACGCTATAATTACTCCATTACAATGCCCTTTAGCTTCCTTTTTAAAAATCTAACACTTAGGCTCCAATTTTGACATTGTTTCCTCCCAATTGATCATGATTCATTCCGAATGATCATCCCTACAAAATAACATCAAAACATACAAAAAAAATAAAAATGAACATAAAATAATTGAAAGCTTGTAATTTCATTAAGCCGAAAGTACTCAATTCGTAGGTATAAAATTCACTCATCAAATACCCCCAAACTTGACTCTTTGCTTGTCCTCAAGCTAAATACTAAGAACAAAAACTATAAAAATTAATCAACCAACTACTCAAACAATGGATCAATATGAATATGAATAATGGCCCCAAAAGTTAATACAAATAATAATTCACGGGAAACTTCAGAACAATGCAAAGTCTATCAATTTAACATATTCCTTAATTTTACCTCCGGTCATGACACCCTTAAAATACATGGACATAACCAGACTATCAAGCTAGTCACCATCCAAAGATATATTTACGTAATCAAATACTTCATAGGAGATATTCAATATCAACTCTATAAACTTACGTTTCACATCAACCTCCACTCATTAAGGCAAACATATAAATAGAAGGTCTAAGGATTTTTTTTTTCTCTCACTCTTTTTTTTTCTTTTCGTTTGGTGAGTGCATTTTATGCTCCATCTCACCTTCTATTGAGTGAGTGCATTTTACGCTCCATCTCGCCTTTTCTTGAATGAGTGTGTTTTACATCTCTACTCACCACATGCCTTTTTCTTGTTTTTTTTTTCCTATTTTTTTTCATCTAACTCATGAAAGATCAAATCAAAATAATGTTTAAACACTCTTTTTCTCTCTCTTTTTTTTTCTTTTAAAGTAACCCATCATAACCAATATTTTCCCCAAACCAGCGCATAGCAAGCATCTGTAGCAGGCGGATAGGGTCTTCGGACTACAATTCATATATGACTACCTCCATTCGCTTTGAATGATGCTTAAATAAGTTTTCTAAAGTTTCAATGGTATCTCCTATAAGCATTTAACCAAATAAATTCTCTAAATAATAACTAACCAAACAGATGGATATGTGCTCATGAATGAAAAGATCACAAACAGTGTAAAACCAACTCATGTCAAACTACATGAAATTAATTGAAATTAATTCCATTCATCATTGGCCATGATCAAATTCAATCAACTCATTGCTCAAGTCGTTTTAATACATGTTATCTAAATGCATACTTAATAATGCAAATGCAAATATTAAAACACCCCCAAACTTAAACTAAACATTGTCCCCAATGTATAAAGTAAAAACAATTAAGACAGAAGACTTCCCTGAGACTTCACTAGGCGACATCATTGTTAGCGTATTCGTCGTCTGCTGAGTATGGAGTGTATTTCGGAAACATAAGTGGGCTGTTATTGGCTCCTAGTAAGGTTTTGTGTGTGCTCCAACTTTATGTTCAATCCTTGGACCTGCAAGCGATTGAAATACTAATTAAAATGCACTAACTAACTAACTACATTATTTCTTGTAAAAAAAATTAAATTAAAATAAAATGAAATAAAACTTAGAAACTAAAATTTGGGTTCCCTCCCAATTAGCGCTTGTTTTATAGTCTTCAGCCTGACTACTTCCTGTTTTATCCCGGGTCGACAAGGGTAATTGAGGTCTTTTCACGATCAATGTCACCACCCCAATAGTGTTTCAATCTCTGCCCGTTGTCATTGAAATTTCTCTTCGAATTAGCTTTCTCAACTTCGACTACCCCGTGTAGGAATAACTCCTCTTTATATAGCTTGGCGTTCTCAAGAGGATCTGAAATGCAATTTTCTACGAATACCCCAGTGACTATCTTTTCAACCAAATCAGCGCGAAAACATCTTCCGCTTCCTTTGAAAATTTCATAACTGAAAATACATTAAATGTAACCTCTTGATCTTGGACTTGCATAGTTAGCTCACCTTTTTGTACATCGATAAGTGTTCTCCCTGTTGCTAAGAATGGTCGCTCAAGAATAATAGGTATTTCTCTATCTTCCTCACAATCTAAAACTATGAAATCAGCTAGAAAAATGAACTTATCCACTTTAACTAGAATGTCCTCAACTATGCCCCTTGAATAAGTGAGTGATCTATCTGAAAGTTGCAATGTAACATTTGTCGGTTTCGCTTTATTCAAACCCAATTGCTAATAAATTGAGAGTGGCATTAAGTTAATACTAGCTCCCAAGTCACATAATGCTTTCCCAAAATATTGACTGCCTATTGTGCATGGGATTGTAAAGCTACCCGGATCTTTGAGCTTTGACGGTAGCTTCTTTTGAAGAATAGCACTATATTCCTTCGTAAGTGCCACTGCCTCAAAATTGCCTAGTTTTCTCTTCTTTGATAAAATTTTCTTCAAAAATTTCACATAGTTAGGCATATTCTCCACTGCTTCTGCGAAATGGATATTTATTTGGAGCTTCTTAAACACTTACACGAATTTAGAGAACTCCTTATCCCACTTCTGTTTCTGTAGACGTTGTGGAAACGACACGGGAGGCATAATAGGTCTCAGATTACCTCCATTAGAACATGCAACTAGTTCCTCTTCTTTCTTTTCATTTTCCACATTTTTTGCTATCTTTTTCTTCGCCCTCACTATCATCTCCATGTGATTGTTTTGGAGTTCCACCAACAACCTCAGGTAACTCTTTTCTACTTCGTAATGTAATAACATTGCAGTGTTTCTTACCTTCCCTCTTATGATTGATCTCCGTATCACTAGGCAAAGTGCCTTGAGGTCGGTTGTTAATGGCATTAGCAAGTTGACCCATTTGATTTTCCAGGTTTTGGATTGATACTTCCATACTGTTTATCCTTGTCTCACTCTGTGCTATGTACCTGTAAAGTAGCTCCTCCAAATTTGACTTCTTTTTCTGCTGTAGTGGAGCTGATTCTGAAAGCCTGGTGGGTATGATTGTCTTGGAGCAGAAGGTTGAGCTTGATTATTATTCCATGAAAAACTCGAATAATTCCTCTAACTAGTGTTATAGTTGTTGGAATTGTTGCTATATTGTTGCTTGTTGTGGTTACCAATGAATTGTACCGACTCCGGATTGATTGCACATTGATCATTCAGATGGTTCCCAGCACATAATTCACAAATGACAGCCACACTTTGAATAGGTTGCACCCCTAAGGCATCAATCTTCTTTGTCAATGTAGCAACCTGTGCAGCTAATGCAGTAACTGCATCCACTTCATAAATCCCTACTACCTTTGGCTGATTGATCCTTGCAGAGGACCACTGATAATTGTTAGCAGCCATCGTCTCCAACAACTCGTAAGCTTCATCAAATTTTTTCCCTATTAATGCCCCACTGGCAGCTGCACCGATACTAGTCCGGGTACCACTAAACAACCCATTGTAGAATGTTTGAACTTGCAACCACTTAAGAATACCATGGTGAGGACATTTTCGTAGTAAGTCTTTGAATCGCTCCCAAACTTCATAAAGAGTCTCAAAATCATTTTGTGTGAATGATGTGATTTCGTTCCTCATCTTTGCAGTTTTAGTTGGTGAAAAAAATTTAGCTAAAATTTTTTGAGCTAAATACGTCCACGTAGTAATAGAACCCGACGACAATGAATGCAACCAACTCTTCGCCTTATCACGTAGTGTGAAAGGGAAAAGTCGGAGTCTAATTGCATCTTTGGAAATCCCATTGTATTTGAACATGTCACAAATTTCCAGAAAACTCACCAAATAATCATTTGGGTCGTCGTTAGGCAAACCCCCAAATTGCACTGAATTCTGGATCATTTGGATGGTACCCGGATTGATCTCAAAACTATTGGCTTGAATTGCAGGTCTTTGAATGCTCGATTGCATTTTCGAAACAAGCGGCATAGCATAATCCCTTAACGATTTCTGTTCATCTTCAGCCATAGCTTCTTGGTTGTTTACTTCTTGATGCTGTTTTCGCAAGTTTTGGCACCTTCTCTCGATTTCGTCTTTGTACGGTAATAGCTCCTGACCTTTAGATCGTGTTAGCATACAAAATTCAAGAGTGCATGCAAAAATAATTAAAATAGAAAATTAAAACAATCAAAATAAAAAATTAAATAAGTTTAAACTAAGATCAAATTGATTGAAATTAATATTGAAATAATTACTAGAATAGTTCCCTGGCAACGGCGCCAAAAACTTGTTGTCCGAATTTGATATTGACAATTTACGTGCAAGTATACACGATCAACAATTAATAAAGTGATAAGTAGAGTATCGTTCCCACGGAGAATTATTACTAATAATATCTAAGTACTAACTTTATATCAATTCAATTTTATTTAAACAATTGGAATTGAACTATGGAATGACTAAATTAAAACTAAATCTAAACTTAACAATCAAGGGTTGAATTTACCGAGTAAAAGAACGTAAGATTACAACTTCCCCTAATGCTTCGTATAAATCTTTCTAACTCTCTTTCCAGTTAATTGATCAAAATAAGTTGTTAACTAAGAATTCAAAGTTATTTATCAAACCTCTTCTGATAGTTAGATAAAATTATCTATCTCAATTAAATTACTATATTTCTATGCAAAATAAGTTGAAATAGATTCATTAAGTTCAAACTCTTATAAAAGTTACATACGGCATATAAATATATTACTATCCTATACAAAAACCCAGCAATTTAATCTTAAGAAAAATTAACCAGACGTATGTCATCATATTTAGATCTAAACCTAGAATTCATCTCCCAATTTCATCTAGGTTATCAAACTAATTGTTGGCTACACAATCATATATTAATCACAAAATATGACAAACAACTCATATAAAATTAATAAGAACTAGAAACGAGAGTAGATTAATTTAATTAGACATAGGTTCCGTTGCAATCTTAATAAAGATTTAGTTCATAATGTAATTGAAAGACATCATTCTAAAATTAAACAACATCTTAGAAAATCAAGAATTAAAAGTAAGAGAAAGCAATGAAAACTTAGGTACAATCTTCAATCCTTCTCTAGTCTTCAAGATCAATCTTCTTTTTGTTGATTTCTTCGATTCTTGTCTTCAATTTTCTTCCAATTTCTTGGTCTTTCTCCAATGTTTTCAGCCCCCAAAAGTCAAAATCTTTTAACCACACACAAACCCTAGCATATATGTAGCTTTAGAGTCCAACTTTGGGTCAAAAACAACGTAAAATTCACGTCACAGACTAACACAAGCGCCTAGGTGCTTGAAAGGCGCTGGAAAAGCGTTGTATGGACAGAATGTTGGCGCCTAGGCACGCCCCCCTCTGCAGGCCTGCTCTGGACCAGTTTTCGTAGAATCATCATAATTTTTGATATAACCGTCCGATTGAGCTGAAATTTTGCAATAAGATATAAGACATCCAAATATACAACTTTCATGTTTTACACTTTGTCAGATTCGAAGTGGGTCATGTTTAAAAATGCAGAAAACCGAGGTACTAGTACAAATAGTATGGGTGTTGATGCCTATGTTACCAAACACCAATACCTCCTTAATTTCTTTCACTTTTAAGCCTCCAAATCCTCATGAAATGTGTCCATCTCTTCACCACTTATCCACACTTAGTTGCAAGGCTCTAAAATCCGTTATTTACGCTATAATTACTCCATTACAATGCCCTTTACCTTCCTCTTTAAAAATCTAACACTTAGGCTCCAATTTTGACCTTGTTTCCTCCCAATTGATCATGATTCATTCCAAATGATCATCCCTACAAAATAACATCAAAACACACAAAACAAATAAAAATTAGCATAAAATAATTGAAAACTTACAATTTCATTAAGCTAAAAGTATTCAATTCGTAGGTATAAAACCTACTCATCAATGCTCGACAGACTCCTCACGTTTGTCGGTGAGTTTTTATTTTCATTTATGTTTTCAGTTAGTTCTGTGGGGAGTCCCCACTTTGTTTTCATGTTTTTGGTGGTGAGTCGCCACCTTGCTTTTGCTTTGGTCATCCCATTTTGTACTTCTGGAGGTTTGGTTCTTTGTCCTCCTCCTTTGTACTTTTTTTCCTTTAAGTTATATATACAGGTAGGAGTCCTGTCACACTCCCATCCCACAATGGGTGGCTTTGGAGAAAAAAAAAAAGCTTCCAATCATGTTGAGCTGCCCCGCCTTGCTTCGGTGCTTCATGCAGTGTAATGTGAAAGTTTCAAATAGTATCCACGCCAAGGTTATTTGAAAATCACTATAATACTTTTTTTTTTTTTTTTTTCTTTTTTTCATCAGTTACTCCCAGAAAGATAGAACACTCCAAAAATGGGCGTTTGCCACTTTCGGCGGTGAGCACACGGTATTCTTCAGTAAAAAACGAAAGAATCATTCGCTTTGAGCTCCCCGCGGCTGCGCAGTCTGATACTATACTTTACTTGGAAATAAAAAGATATAAATAAAATAACTCAAGCACCTTGGTGAAAAATTAGGAAGGCATAATGACACCCTCTTTATTTGGGTATATTTCAATTAGGGGCAACTAAATTTTATATCTGTAACCTATGGCCTTGATGACACTTCAACCGTTGTTACCTTTGATTTTCGTATATTATCTACTCAATTATTCAGACTGGCTTTACATTATACAAAGTCAAACGTCTACTATGTTTTGGACAAAATATATCCCTGTATCACTAGACTTTGTGGTGGAAGTGGTGCAATAATAAGATTGTTCTATTGTAACTTGATGTCATGAAAACAACTGATCATCAGCATGCGGAGTGCGTACACTTGACTAATCTCTCCAATTCCAGCAGTGATGGGAGTCTCATGCATTAGGCTGCCCATTTTTCATCCAGACTCCAGGGTAAAGTGAAACAAAATTAAATGAGTAATGCTATTGGGACCTAATTTATTGACTTAATTCAGTATGATCTTTAGATTGACTTTGAGCTTTATCAATTATTGGAACTTGGTGTTGATATAATGGTTCCATTGAAGTCACGTTATTATGTCAATAAAATTAGATCAAAATTTTAAATTCAAATAAGATTACTCAAATTAAATAGTTTCATAGACAAACTGACATAATTTTCAAAGAAACGTGACGTAGTGGCATAGTTGAGGGTATCTTATACCCTTTGAATAAAATGACATGATATATAATGGCAACTTTGATTAGCATCTATAAAAAGGGGTGGATTAGGTGGTCAACCTTTTTGATTCTGCACATTATATTATGAGAGGTGAAATTAAGACTATACCTAACCAACTTGGGCTTTACGTATTGCTTTGACTTTAATCGAATGTTACATGTTTTTTCCACAACAGCTCAAAATCTAGCTTACGTAAAATTACTAACTGCACAAATTAAACATCCTTAGACCTTAATCTATCAGACACGAAACTTCATCTTCTACTTCTAGGACTTTCATTAGTAAGGTTTTGACGGTGTCCTATAGTCAATCTCTTGTTAGAAAAGGAACACAGTCTATCTACTCACTAAGGAAAATAGTGGCCTAGCTGATATTTTCACTCTTTTTTTTTTTTTTGTGGTACTTGGGTATTTTCTAGTCCTCACTTATTCAAATCGTCACACGTAGAGAAATTATAGTTTATTATTTCTCCTACCTTGTTTCATTGACAATTAACATAATTTTAACTTTATTATTTTCTTTGCTCTTTGTTATTTTTTTAGTGTGACTGAACCATCGATCCTTATTGAAGAAATGATTTAGTGACTTTCAGAGATATTAATCATTTGTTTTTCAGATGCCATGGACAACAATATGGTTGAAATTTATTAGTGTATGTGTAAGTCCATGTTTTTAAAACTAAGGCTTTTGATTGACCGAGCTTATTGAGCTTAACTATTCTCAAATTCATGCTCAAGCTTTCTAAAAGGAACTCTAAAACTTGATTATTAATTCAAAGAGATAAGTTTCTCAAAAAAACAATCTTCCATTAAAATTTAAATTCAAGTTTAAATTTTAATCAGCCGTAATATTAAATTCATGTTTAAAGTTCTCAAAAATCCATTAAAATTTAAAAATAAATTTGGATTTATTTATTTTATGGATAATGATTATTTGATAATAAAATTAGAATTATTTATAGATGAAATCTTATTTGAGCCGAGTTACATGTTGTTTGAATTTGGCTTGTGTGATCAAAGTCCATTCATTTTGCAATTTTAATGAGCTAAACAAGAAATAGTGAAGGAAAAAAAAATAGAGGTATTACATCTATAACCTATGGCCTTGATGACACTTCACTCTTGTTACATTTGATTTTTTTCACATTATTCGAATTGGTTTTACATTATCCAAAGTCAAAGGTCCAATACGTTTTGAAGGAAATATATTCCTTCGCAATTTTTGTGGTGGGTTGTGGGTGTAACATTAAAGTCCAAGGTTTGATTCGTAGAGACAACCCTAGCCCCTGCATATAGGAACAAGATTGCGCATAGTTGACTCTACTACGCCCTGCAACAGTTGAAGCTTCGATTATTGAGTCATCCTTTTCTTAGTTCTTAGACTCTGGGCCAAAGTGATGTAATTTTTCATCCAATTGATAACCATAGTTAGAATTTCAATGTAAGAAATATGATAATGGAGAGAACAATATAGAGTAGTGGCATAGTTGAGAGCGCCATAGTATAATATACCCATTGAATAAAATGCCATGATAGCAACCTTAATTAGCATCTATAGAAGTGGTGGGTTACGTGGTGAACCTTTTTAATTCTTCATTATATTGAGACATTAGGGTGTCAACGTGCAAAGCGCATTGTTTTTTATCATACTTAAAACGTTAAATGTAAATAGGTTGAATTACTTTGGTTAAAAGATTATATTTGAAGTCAGTAATATAATTTGTCAGATTTAAATAATTTGAACCGATATTGTGTTTTGTGTAAGTTGAATTATGTGTAATATTATATAGATATAGGAGAAAGACAATCTAGGCAACTTGGAGTTTATATATTGCTTTGACTTTAATCGAATGTTACAATTTTTTCCACAACAGCTCAAATCTAGCTTACTTATAATTACTAACTCGACCAATTAACAACCTTAGATCTTTATATACTAGACACGAAAACTCATCTTCTACTAGTAGAATTTTAATTAGTAAGGTTTTGACAGTGTTATATAGTCAAACTCTTGTTAGAAAAGGAATAAAGTCCACCTACTCACTATAGAAATAGAGGCTTTGCAGTTACTTTCAGCCTTCTTTTATAATAGTGTATTTTTTTGTCTTCACTTCGTCGAATCGTCACACATAAGGAAATCATGGTTAGTATTATTTTTTTACCTAGTTTCATTGACAACTAACATAGTATTTATTTTATTTTTTGCTCTATGTTATTTTTTTTTACTTTGACTAAGTCATCGTTATTACAGAAATGATTTCGTGACCTTCAGAGATGTGAATCTTTTATTTTTTGCTGGATTACAATATGGCTAAAATTCATTAGTGTATGTGCATCTGCATGTAACGATACCTAGAAGAAATTACAAGTTTGAGCTTGAGAATTGAGGTTAAGCAGGGAGCTCAGTCAAGCAAGCTTGAGCTCAGAGGTCCTGACCTTGGGCTCCCTCGAGCTACACCCCGAAGGAAATTAATGGGAGACAACTAAAAGCCACCCAAAGCTCCCTCAACAACAATAAGCACCAGTCTAGGCGCAAGATCGTCAACTGCCCAAACCTTCTCCTAAAATCAAGTAAGATGTTACGGAAGGGAAGCAAGGATCTCGCGTCAGACCCCATAGAATTAGGAATTAGGCTATAAATATTGTACAGTGTCCTCATTACAAGGTAAGAAACTCAAGTTGTATCAAGAACACAGAGTAATCATCTCAAAACCATCAATATAGATCTCAAGAGCAAGTGACTCCATTGAAGAGTGGATTATCCGAGCTCCTGAGCTGATGAACCACTATAATTCTACGGTGTCCATCGTCTTTTATCCCCGAATCATTGTAATATTCTCATGAGCCTAGTAGCTCAGATTAACCCTTACTTATATATAAACATTCTACTCTTCCACGTTTTACACACCATCAGTTTGGTGCTGTCTGTGGGAACGATTGTTCCTATCTCAAATACACTAGCATCTTTCAGTAATTGATGGTCCCTACACACAACATGAGCAAAAGCCAAATGAATCCCCAATGGATGCAGAACCAACAGGAAGCCACTAGCGGAAGGCAACAAGAAAATCTTCAAGACTTTTTTCCCACCACAGAGACCAATCCCCCATGGTGGATCCACTATCGAATAACGAATTGGAGGCTCTCCGCCTAGTCAATCAGTGTTTATTGCAACAGAATGAGAAGCTCTTACAACGTCATCAAAAGGCGCAACCTGACTTGATCCGATATGTGTACACCTAAGTGCAGACGGTCAAGTTGTAGCAATAATATGGTTAAGTCTGGAGTCGAATCCACAGGAAACTATGATTGGTGTTTCGAAGTGAGTAGTAGTAGAGACCAAGTAACTGAAAACTTTTAGAGTTTGAAGTTATGAGATTTCTTTGAATAGAATAGAAAATTCTCTCCAAGATTTTTCTAGACAAAATATAAGATAAATTCAAATGTAAAACAGTCACTCTTTAACTTGAGGATCAGAACATGTAGTTAATTATCCAGTTTATTATACTTGTGTTTTATAACTCAATTAACTCCCGTGTCAACAACAAGTTAATCGGAAGGTAATGATGGATTGTGATAATTAAGCACATGATTTCGATGCCTTTCTAGAAGTTGACAAGAAGTGTTTGTGCCGAGATTTAACCCGTCTATAAACAAACAAGTGTTTCTACAAGGCATTCAACCATGACATTAATGTTCCATTCTTTAGATAAAGCTCAATAACGGTGAAGATTAAAATGTTGTCATGAAGATCTAGCCGGGTACTTGCCTTGAACCAACGATCTTTCCATGCAAGAGTCATCCGTGACATAGAAAGAACTCATAGTAGTACAAAGTACCTAGCTTTGCTAGATACATTCAATCATTCAATAAGTGAAATATAAAGCATTAAAGCCTAAAGGAAATGCACAAATATAACTTCTAGATAATCAATACATATTCATCACTTCTTACTAAAGAGTGAATGAAGAACTACTCACTCTTCATGGCTTGGGTAAAGCTAGAAAAGTGAGTGATACTCATCCCTCCAAGTAGAGAACTTACAAAGTAAAGTACAATAAGCAAGGAGCCATTCTTCAATGAAGAATGAGTGAATCACATTCTATCCTTCACGGCTTTGGTAAAACTCTAGAAAAGTGGAAAAGTTTCACTCTTCTAAGAAGGAAGGAAGCTCAAACAATGGAAATGAAATAAAAGAACATTGAAAGTAAAAGAAAGCTGGTTACTCTTAGAGGGTGACTTCCTTAACCAAAAGATGGAGGGTTGCTTCCTCAACCAACAAGTGGAGGGTTGCTTCCTTAACCAACAAATGGAGGGTTGTTTCCTCAACCAAGAGAGGTAACACAAGCAAATATAACATACATCTAAGATTAATCAAAATGAGTAGGAGTCTAAGCCTCCATACAAAATCCTTACTAGTTCTTGGTGTAGTCTAAGCCTACAAACCAAGATCTAGCTCCTTACTTTATAAGAGAAAGATTGCCCCATGCAGCTCCCTTAATAGGAGTATTTATAGGCAAGGAAGGGGAGGGGGGAGATAAGAGAGGATGAGTGAATTGTGTATGCCACCCATGAGAACCAACTACTCTGCAGGTAGTCTGTGGAGGACGTTCAAACGTGAGTCGACGTTCAAACATTGTCTTCTGGTTTGGCTTTATGGACGTTCGAACGTTGTCTGACGTTCGAACATGGCTTCTGTTTCTGCTTTAGGGGAGTTCGAACACCAGATGGGATGTGACCACATCACTCAAGTGGTCTTAGTCTTCTGTGGAAACCCACTTCCACACTCCATGTAGGACTTGGAGTTTTGCATTCATCACTCTGGTCTTCAGTCAAATCATGTGGACGTTCGGATGGTAGTTGGCATTCGAACTTATACTTGAGTACTTTAGGGTCTGCCTTCTTGACTACAACACGTTAGGTCTCAGCAGTTTGGTCTCGTTATAGTTCAAGTGGACGTTCGAATGTGAGTTGTCGTTCGAATGTGTTTTCTTTGTTCCAACCTTCTCCAATTTTGTTCCCTAATGCACTGGTGTTACACTCAAGTGTGATATTTATTGTTCTTGAGCTTTTGTTTACTTTAGGTCTTGAAATGTCGTCACTTAAACTCCATCAAAGCACAATTATTAAGCACTAATCACACCCCCCAACCTAAATATTGCTAGTCTCTAGTAATACAATAATATTGTAATGTAACTCTATTTCTAATGCCTTTTTTCGTAGGTCATCCGGTTGTATTTAGCATATGCAACAAGTCGTTGAACCACTAGGTTTACCTTAATGGACGAGTGTTGTCTCATGAGGATTTTCAGTGAAGCTATCCACAAAATTCAGTAAAACAAATGTGTATTTGAGGTTGATAGTTGAAATAAATTAGCATTGTGGTCATTGAGACACCCAACCCTCAATTTCGACTTATATCCCGCATGCTCCTCGTTCATAGTTATTTATTCTATGCAAAAATTTGCATCAGTCACATTGGCATTTGGGATTCCTCGAGTAGTAGGAATGGTCATTCTAGAAACAAGAGTTGTTATATAACAAACATTCTGTTTTACCACCTTCCATGTATAGCTTTGATTTCACAAACCTTTCTCAGACTCTGATTATAATGACTTGTTTCTCATAGGGCATGTAATCAGAAGATGACCAATTGAAAAATCACATGCGTAATTAGTAAAGGAGTGAAGTTTTAAGGGAATAAACTAATCATGTTTTGGCATAATCTCATGGAGGAATATTGATGCAGATAAAGAAATGTTATTTAGCATATCCCACATGTAATCGACAACTACACATGCATCAGACTTGAGATCAATTAGGACTTTTTGTAGGTTGTAATGTGGCAAGAGGTTAGTGGCTAACGAAATGATGTTAATGGTATTCAAAAAGCTATCTTTTCCTTATGTATTGTTGCACATCTCTTTCTTACTTTTCAGTCTTTTTCCAAGAACTTGTATTTCTTTCTTTCACTTTTCTCATTTTTCACTTTCTTGGCAATTCCCTGTTTATATTATCTCTTTTCCTTTTAAGTTGTTTTCACCGAATTTTCTTTCATTGAACAATAGCCACCATTGTCTTTTCTCTTTCTATTGCTTTTCTGTATCATACTGATTTATAAGAGGGTGTAAGAAAATTAGATAGCAAGGTATGTCAAGTATATTTTCTTGTGGCTTGGTTATCATATGGGTTTTTTTCGAAAAAGAACTCATTCATTGAAGGCTCAAGCATGGCTGACTAGGGATATACTTTGTGAAAGAAATGTCTAAGGCTCAAAGCCAAATCAAATATGGCCTAAGATCCTTTCTCAAGTATGTGCACATGTATGTGTCATATACAAAAGTTCCTTGTGGGATATGTAAATAGATCACTTTAGTTGCATCAATCAAAGCAAGGTTAATGAGATTATTGCAAAAAATGAAAGTGCAAAACCTTACTTTGAGTAATTGTGGATATCCTCTCAAAAAGCATCGCAAAGCTCAAAACTTACCAAGGTATTCTCTGTCAACTCCACTGGTTATGTCGGGTGTTTCAAGGAATGTTGGTTATATAGCGATTCCATTTTCAAGTCTGATCATCTTGTACCTTAATAATGACAAATACTAATGTGCATTCGACAATTTAAGCATAGAGATAATACCAGTTTTCCAAGAAATGTGGTTTCAAGTCTTGGTTGCTAAGTTGAGGTGTCAAACCGATCATATGCTTTAGTCATTTTAACAAGCAACCTTTGAATGCACATTTGTTTCATTTATTATCAAGAATTACCAAAGTGCTAATTCTACATATGCATTTAAAAAAATACAAGTGATAAACTGAATCATTTATTCCATAGAATATGATGTTTACAGTAATACCAATGATTCAATCCATCCATACAAAAAGTGACCAAAACATAAATTTCAAATATCCACAAACATCTATAAAACAACCATCCACCACCAAGAACAGAAATAAATATCCACAACATTTACAAATATCCCCAAGAACACCCAAAGAAGAATCATATCTAAGAAGAAATAAACAGCAACCAAAACTCAAACTCTCCATCTCCAAGAACAAAAATAACCCTCTCAATCTCCTCCATCTCCATCGGTTCCTGCAGGCCCACCGGCTCGACCCCTCAAGAGACTAAGGATCTCATCTTGCTTAGCTTCAATGCTAAGCATGATGTCCTGTAAAGAACGTTGGGTGGTCGTGCTGGGGCCTGCCTATTCTGGTTGCTCTCTCTTTGTCTCCATCTCTTTCTCCTCTTTAGCATCAAGCTCCTCTTGCACTTCATCGACTCCTTGGGGAGGGGGCACTTCTTGTCTTGCAGCCAGGGCACCACTGTGACCTTGGCTTCTCCAAAAAGAGGTCTTGTTTAGTGGCCCCATCAACTTTTGAATTTCCATCTCAGGCCTCGCCTTAACCCCATTGTCTGTGCACATTTCAGTCACCAAAGTAGCAAAAGGAAGTGCATTCCTCTTCACATCACACCCCTTCTTCATTTCACTCAATATCAGTGAGAGGAGGTTGATGCTATGCCCTCTTCCAAATGCATAGAGCAGTCGAGCCATGTTAGGTAAAATCTCATTTTTTTGTCCTATGGGGACGAGGTTAGACACCGCAATCAAGTTTAGCATCTTGTATTTATCGGTGAGCTCCCTTTGTTTTAGAAATCTTCTCCCTTCCCAAGAAAAGTTAGGCATTCCTATCAACTCCCTCACAACCGCATTCATCGCTACATTCTTTCTCGGGGGGGGGGGTATGTTGGGTTTTGCACCCGAGGCATTTCTTGCCTCACTTCCTTAATATACGCCTTATCCACGTCAATGTGGGTCCCCCTCACGTATGTTCGGATTGCACCATTGATGATCTCGGCGTTGGAGTAAAACTCCCGCACCAAATCAACAATGGCGTCTCTGCCATTTCGCAAAAACCATACCTACTTCCTCCTTTCCATTTCCTCCAATATTCCCAACTTCGCAAAATCAGTAATCAAAACTTCCCTCTCACAAACTACTGCATGATTTTGGAAGAAATTTTCATACCTTTCTGCCTTGAGGGCACTAGAAAATCGTGTTCGATCGTATCTCTTCTTCACTGGTCTCCCCTCACTTTCCTCAATCACTTATTCAACAAAATTCAGCTCCTGATTTATCTAGGTTCACTTGGCAAGTAGTTTAACTCTAGGCATGGTTTTGAGCTCAAGAGAATCTGAGAGGTATTGATTTTCTTGAGGTTTTTGATGTGGGAATGAGTTTGGGAGGGTCGTTTTTAGGTAAATTTGGAGAATGGGAGGTGTTTTTGGGGGCTTGGTATCCTAGATGGGTTCTAGGGTTTGCGGGGTTTTGGAGGTTTTTGGGGATTTCTCAGTGTGGAAGACGACTCAGGTTTTTATAGTTTGAGAAGTAACGTTCGGACGATACTGACGTTCAAACTTATGTAGAAGGATTTTTAAAAAATCGTTCGAACGTGGGTGTCATTCAAACGTAGTGAGCTCCTAGTACTTTTGAGTTATGTCAGAGACCAAAATACTGTAAGTTACTCTCATTTGAACGTTCTATTGGCGTTTGAAAGTTACCATAGGTGTTCGAACGGGCTGAGCTCCCAGTACTTCTTGTTTCCATCAGAGGCTAAGTATTGCAAGCAATCCATGTTCGAACGTCAGTTGGCGTTCAAACGCGGAATCAAAACTAAAAAACTTTCAAAAATTTTCTGCACTACATTATGCATAATAAAAGAGGGCAATATACACAAGTTTGATCCAAAAATTCATAGCGTCTCAGGATAAGTTCCTACCCACGCTTCAGATTGGTATTCCAGGACATTCCTTATTCGGCCCATATTTTCATTTCAGTCAAAAGAGTTTGTACAAAAAAAAAAAATTTTTACACTTTTTACAAAAAATTCGAACCCTTGACTTTCATCCCACCTACTCTAATCCGAGTCTCCCTCTGTATCTGTGTAATTCGAACAACCAGTGACTTTTCTAATTTTCTATCGCACAAACCGGCTAAGCAAAGTATCGAAATAGGATGGCGTGTCAGGATAATTCTTACTCTGCCCATTCACTATCTAGTCTAATCGATCAAGTGCGCGACCATAAATTAGTTTAGAACACTGATTATATCTTTTCTCATGAAAGATTCTACCGCACTGTTTACAAGCACCCAGCCTTTTGGCACGACGGCGTTTAGCAAAGGTGCTTTTGCTACAGAGGGGTTTCGCTTGTTCTTTTCGGAGCTCATTCTTTCTTACCAATCTTGCTTTTCTCATGATTACAGTATATACATCAGAAGGAAAAGTGTGCAAAACTCCCAGACTAAACTAAAAAAGTTTAACATCCATGTTTTCTACATTTTAAGACTCACTATCTGGTTCTTTAACGTCTGCCAGCCACAAACACGATTTAAGCTGACTCACAGACATAATCATTAATTTATACAAAATTTAAGGCAAGGCAAACAATATGATCAGAAACAGCAACAACAACAGCACTAATTTTTACGGGCACAAAATATGAACTGTTCTCACCCTCCAACCTAAACTGACCATTGTCCCCAATGTTTCAAATTTACCGATATGTTGAGATTTGGAGATGAGGTTGAATGGTAGAGATCTTGTTCATCTGTCGAAACCTACAAGAAAATACACAAATCAAACATCTCTTTGCAAATCTGGGTTTTCGCCAGGATGAAAACTCTTAATTCTGAGTGCAGACAAAAAAAGAAGAGTCATGTACAAATAGAGTAAACACATGCAGATCATGAGACAAAGGACTGGATCTTTGGGTAGTATGGTCATGGTGTTGTTGGGAGATGGGTCGTGGTTCTAGAAGATCGCGAACAGCGAAGAAGGAAAAAAGAAAAGGGGAAAGACGGCTTATAAAGGTGCGCCTGTAGGTCGGGTTTAATCGGATTTTTCCTGACCCGCCCCCTTTTTGTGTCGACAGGTGCTTTTTTCAAAGCGATGTTCTGGATCCATTTAAAGAATGGTCACCACATTTTGACAAAGTTCTCCAAAAATAGTTTCAACCGGTGACCATTAACAGTAAAGATATAATTGTTCAATGGATTTTCCACTTCTATTGCTCCGTTTTCAAACACCTTTTTGACAATATAAGGCTCTGTCCATCTTGATCTCAACTTATCAGGAAATAGGCAGAGTCTTGAATTAAATAACATGACTTTTTGAGAAGGTTCAAAAGACTTTCGCACAATATTTTTATCATAAAAAATTTTCATTATGGATTTCGCAATTTTAGCATTTTCATATGCTTCATTTCTCAATTCCTCCAGTTCGTTAATTTGCAGTTTTCTTGAAAGTTCAGTCTTGTCCAGGTCACTGTTCATTGTTTTAATGGCCCAGTATACCCTATGTTCCAATTCCACAGGTAGGTGACACAACTTTTCATAGACTAATCAATAAGGAGACATGTCCAAAATTATTTTAAAAGCAGTGCGATATGCCTAGACTGCATCAGTTAGTCTTGACAACCAATCTTTACGGTCTGGATTTACCATTTTTTCTAAAATTAATTTGATCTCCCAATTAAATAATTCAGTCTGTCCACTAGTCTATGGATGATAAAGGGTTGCAATTTTGTGAAAAATCAAATATTTTTTCATCAAATTCCAGAAAAGGACGATTACAAAAATGAGCACCCCCATCACTTATGATTGATTTAGGAACTCCAAACTGGGACAAATTTTTTTCTTTAAGAAATTTGATTACCGTTTGGTGATGATTATTCCGGCATGAAATTGTCTCAACCCATTTGGATACATAGTCTACGGCCACTAAAATGTATAGATAGCCAAAGAAAGGGGGAAATGGTCCCATAAAATCGATGTCTCAACAGTAAAAAATTTCAATCACAAGAATCGGGTTTAAGGGCATCATGTTTCTTTTTGAAATACTTCCCAACCTTTGACATTTATCACAAATTAAAAAAAAGGCATGGCCATCTTTGAAAAGTGTGGGCCAGTAAAATCTACACTGCAAGATTTTTGCAGCAATTTTCCTTGATGAAAAATGGCCACCACGGTTTCAGAATGACAAAACATTATTACCTGTCTGCTTTGCCCAGCGGGGATGTAACGTCTTATGATTTGATCCTTACAGTACTTAAATACGTACGGATCTTCCCAAAAGAAGTTACGAATTTTCCTCAAAAATTTCTTTTTGTCCATGGGGGTGAAAGATGGTGGGAGTGTTCTAGTGGCCAGGAAATTAACAATATCAGCGTACCATGGAGTCTCATCAATCATGAACAGTTGTTCATCGAAGAATTTCTTATTGATCGACAGTCCATCCTCATGGAATTAATAAGTTAATTTGGACAGATGATTTGCCACCACATTCTCGACGCCCTTTTTGTACTTAATGACAAGATAAAACTCTTGGAGTAAGAGTATCCATCTTAAGAGTCTAGGCTTTGTATCCTTCTTTTTGAGCAAAAATTTCAGTGTTGCATGGTTAGTAAATACAACTACTGAATCATGTTCCACCCTTCACGACTTTGGTAAAGCTCTAGAAAAGTGGAAGAGTTTCACTCTTCTAAGAAGGAAGGAAGCTCAAACAATGGAAGTGAAATAAAAGAACATTGAAAGTAAAAGAAAGTTATTTACCCTTGGAGGGTAACTTCCTCAACCAAAAGATGGAGGGTTGTTTCCTCAACCAACAAGTGGAACGTTGCTTCCTCAACCAATAAATGGAGGGTTGTTTCCTCAACCAAGAGATGTAACACAAGCATATATAACATACATAAAAGATTAGTCAAACTGAGTGGGAGTCTAAGCCTCCATACAAAATCCTTACTAGTTCTTTGTATAGTCTAAGCCTACAAACCAAGCTCTAGCTCCTTACTTTATAAGAGAGGATGAGTGAATAGTGTATGCCGCCCATGAAAGCCAACTACTCTACAGGCAGTCTGTGGAGGACGTTCAAACGTGAGTCGACATTTGAACGTTGTCTTTTGGTTTGGCTTTAAGGACGTTCGAACGTGTCTTCTATTTTTTCTTTAGGGGTGTTTGAATGCCAGATGGGGTGTGACCACATCACTCAAGGGGTCTTGGTCTTCTGTGGAAACCCACTTCCACACTCCTTGTAGGACTTGGAATTTTGCACTCATCACTCTAGTCTTCAGTTAAATCATGTGGACGTTCAAACGGTAGTTGGCGTTCAAACGTGGTACTCAAGTACTTCAGGGCCTACCTTCTTGACTGCATCACGCCAGATCTCAGCAGTCTAGTCTCCTCATAGTTCAAGTGGACGTTCGAACGTGAGTTGTCATTCGAACGTGCTTGCTTTGTTCCAACCTTCTCCAATTTTGTTCCCTAATACACTGGTGTTACACTCAAGTGTGATATTTGTTGTTCTTGAGTTTTTTTTCACTTTAGGTCCTGAAATGTCATCACTTAAACTCCATCAAAGCACAATTAGTCCCAAAAAGGCATAGTAAAATGCTAACTTTAAGAACTAATCACAACCAACCTAGGATAACCCCAATTATCCTCCACAAGGGGAGTATCAATGTCTCAATCCCCTAAGGGAGATTAATGAAGGGGGTGAAAATAGCCAAGCCATGGACTATGCTCCACATCCATCTCCTAGGAATGGTGATAACAAAGAAGTACAAAGCCAGAACGTAGGAACTGAGAAAAATGAGTTTATCCCTTTCCCTTCAAAGATATCCAGTAGAAGCTCAGTCATATGAAGGAAGTTGTGAGAGGCAAAACCCTAGTAACTATGGATGCCTTGGTCCAGTAGATTGAGTCCCTTTTTACCGCAGATATGCTACACTTCCCCCTTCCTCTGAAGTTTAGAATGCTCCAGATGGATGCCTTTGATGGGATGAAAGATCACATGGATCACCTCAACACGTACAAGAACCAAATGGAGTTTTATGGATATCAAGATCCTGTGCGATGTTGCGCCTTCGCCATTACGTTAAAAAACTCAGCCTTAGCATGATTCAATAGGCTTGCCCCGGTGTCTATCTCCTCCTTCAGGGAGCTCTCCATATCCTTTTTGCAACACTACATAGGAGCCCAGACCTATCAGAAGCCAAGTTATCACCGGTTTAATGTGAAACAAGGGTCCAACAAGAACCTACGATCTTATGTCTAGAGGTTCAACTCAAAATCGCTGAAAGTTAACGTTCCACATGAAATATTCGTCATCACGGCTTTCATCGTTGGGTTAGGAATGCAGTCAAAGGACTTGATGTTCTCTATATCAAAAAATCCATAAGCAAGTATGTCAGAAGTGTTAGCCAATATAGAAAACTATATTAATTGTGTGGAAGCTCTCCTCTCTAAGGTAGGGAGCTCATCCTGGTAGAAGGAGAAAGGGAAGGAAGAGAGGAAAAGGGGCCAAAGTCCTAGAAAAGAAAAAGGACAAGATAGGTCACCAAGAAGAGACAGGGATCGTTCCTCCAAAAGAAGAGGAAATGTCAGGGATCGCCTAGATCCTCAACAACCAGAATTGTAGCCGAGGTATGCACCACGACAGCTCACTTCTTTACGACGTACTAAATGAGAAATTTCTAAGGTGGCCACCTCAGATGAAGGCAAACCTAGCGAAAAGAGATGCGACAAAGTATTATGAGTACCATAGGGACCACGGCCACCTCACAGATGATTGCATCTTGTTAAAAAGAAAATTCAGTTCCTAATTTAGAACCGAGCTCCACCACCTCTAACACCTTAGCAATAGGGCCCTTCACAACTTCAACAACCTCTAAGGATGATCAGAGTGATATTCGAAGGATTCGTAGCAGGCGGGGAATCCAGCTCAGTTAGAAAGGCTCACCTGCGCAGAATCAGAACTAACAAAATATTAGAAGTACATACTGTGTCCAAGACACCTCGGCTAAACATAGATATCACTTTCTCAGACTCAGACTTGGAAGGCTATCAGCATCCTCATGATAACCCCCTGGTGATAAGAGCAATCGTTACAAATAGAATCGTCCACAAAGTCCTGATTGACAACGGAGTTCTACTGACATCATATTCGCGTTCGCTTTCGATAAGATGGATATACGAAGGGACAAACTCGAGTCAGTAAGCACTCACCTATTAGGTTCTCAGGGGAAAGGGTATTACCCCTAGGTCAATTCAACTCATGCTCACTATGGAAGATCCTCCTTGCCAGAACACCACCACTGTGAGGTTCCTAGTGGTCCACACACCTTCAACATACAACATCCTACTTGGAAGACCTTCTCTCAATGCCATGAGAGCCATCCTTTCTGCCTACCATCTTGTCATGAAGTTCCCTATGGAAAACAGAATTGGAATGGTCCAAGAAGACCAGCGTATGGCACGGGAGTGCTATATGGCGTCCATGAAAAAGAAAGAGGTCAAAAACATTCAACTGGACGAGCTTGACATGAGGGACGAGTTGGAAACCAGGCAACACCATCGAAAGAGTTGGAGCCTATCTAGCTTGACGAAAAATAAGAACATTTGGTATACGTGGGATCTAGGCTGAACAAGGAAATTAAAAACCATCTAATCCAATTCCTTAGAAGAAATATGGAAGTGTTTTCCTAGAAACAAGAAGATATAAAAGGAATTGACCCCTCAGTCATCACACACAAGCTTAGTGTGAATCCTGCATGTAAACCCATCAAACAGAAATGAAGGAGTTTTGCCCTAGAGCGCTAAAAGGCAATCAATGAGGAAGTCAACAAACTTCTCCATGCCAAATTTATCAAGGAGGTAAATTACCCAACCTGGCTAACAAATGTGGTTCTCGTAAAAAAGACCAATGGCAAGTGGCGTCTCTACATCGACTTTACCGATCTCAACCGAGTTTGCCCTAAGGATAGCTTCTCCTTACCACGAATTGACCTGATTGTGGATGCCACAGCTGGGCACAAGCTCCTCAGCTTTATGGACGCTTTCTCTGGGTATAACCAAATCAGAATGAATCCAAGTGACCAAGAGAAGATCTCCTTCATAACTGAGCAGAGGACATACTGCTACTAGGTCATGCCCTTTGGATTGAAAAATGCTAGAGCCACTTACCAATGCTTTGTAAACTGAATATTCCAAAAGCAAATTGGAATATCAATGGAGGTATACATAGATTACACGCAAGTAAAATCACTGAAAGCCGAGCTCCACATCGGGCATGTTGAAGAATCATTCTAGGTCCTTAAGGAGTACTAGATGAAGCTCAACCCCACCAAGTGTGCCTTTGGAGTCTTTGCGGGAAAATTCTTGGACTTCATAGACAACAGTAGAGGAATCGAGGCTAACCCAGAAAAAGTTAAAGTAGTGATGGACATGCAATCACCTTCCAACACAAGGGAGGTCCAACGCTTAACAAGAAGAATAACAACTTTGAGTTGTTTATGTCCAGGTCAAGTAACAAATGTCAACCTTTCTTTCAAATCCTAAAGAAGGCGTTCTAATGGGATGTCCAGTGTGAAGAAGCATTTAGAGCCCTAGAGGATTATCTGAGCTCACCCCCAGTTTTTGTAAGTCCTTTGGAGAGAAAAGTACTTATCCTGTACCTCGCTATCTGGGATTTCTCAACCAGCGTAGCACTAGTAAGAAAGCGAGACAGAGCTCAGCAACCAACTTATTACTATAGTAGAGCTCTAAGGGGGTAGAGAAAAGATATCTAAAGATAGAGAAACTTGTATTAAATCTGGTTACAGCTACAAGAAGGCTTCGACCATACTTTCAGGCTCACACCATTGAGGTCCCAATAGATCAGCCAATGAAGCAGGTATTACATAAACTAGAGCCTTCAGGGAGGTTAGTCAAATGGGCCATAGAGCTTAGTGATTTTGATATCAGGTATAAATCCAGAGTGGCAATCAAAGGGCAAATTCTGACAGATTTCATTACAGAAGCATCTATGGAGGCAACGCAATTGGTACTTAACCTCCCCATATGGAAGCTTTCAATAGATGGTGCTGCCAACGCTCAAGGGAGCGGTGCAGGTTTAACTCTAACCTCCCCAGATGGAATAGATGTCGAGTATGCCCTCAGGTTCGGGTTTAAGGCCTCAAACAATGATGTAGAGTATGAGGTCATCATCGTAGGACTCAATCTGGCTCACTCGATGGAGGCAGAAAAGCTCAAAATTTACGGTGACTCCCAATTCGTAGTGAAGCATATAGAAGAAACATATGAGGCTAAGGTAGAAAAAATGATCCTATACCTGAAAAAGGTGCAAGAGTTGATTAAAAAATTTATGCAAGTTAAAATCAAGTTTGTCCCGAGAGTCGAAAACGCCCAAGCAAATGCTTTGTCAAGGCTGGCTACAACCTCCCAAGAAAGCTTGGATAGGTTAATACCAGTAGAGCACCTAGCAGAACCATCTGTAAGCTATGAAGATGAAGAAATGCTCTTGGTATTGGCGCCGCCGAGCTAGATGGACCCAATTAGAGAGTATCTTCAGAATGAAACCTTGCCATAAAACCCCAAAGAGGCCATGAAGCTAAGAATCAAGTTAGCCAGATCCACAATCCTACAAGGGAACCTGTCTAAATGAGATATTTCAGCACCTCTACTTAAATGCGTGAGAGACGAGGACGCTAATTACATACTCAGAGAAATCCACAAGGGAGTTTGCAGTAATCATATTAGAGCTCGAGCTTTGGCAAGAAAGGCGCTAAGGCAGGGATACTTTTGGCCCACTATGCTCAAAGACGCCACAGATTTGGTCAAAAAATGTAAGGTCTGCTAGGTACATGCCAACGTCCCTCATTGTCCACCAGAGCTCCTAACCTCGGTGGTAAGCCCTTGGTCATTCCAACAATGGGGACTAGACATACTTGGGCCCCTTCCCACTAGTACTAGATGGTTTCAGTTTGCCATCATTTGGGTCGATTACTTTACCAAATGGGTAGGGGTGCAGCCCTTGGCAACAATCACAGAATAAAAGGTTCAAAACTTCACATAAAAATCTATAATATGCAGGTTTGGGATTCTCAGAGCAATCGTCTCCAACAATGGGAATCCTAAGTTCAAAAAGTTATGTGCTGAGCTAGGAATTAAAAATTACTTCTGAACTCCAGCTCATTCATAATCCAATAGACAAGCAAAGGTAACCATCCGAACCATAAAGGCAGCCCTGAAGACCAAGCTAGAAGCTCTGAAAAGGAAATGGGTGGAACACAACCCAAAAGTATTGTGGCCTTATAGAACCATAGTCAGATCAGCAACTCAGGGAACACCATTTGCTTTGGCATTTGAGATCGAAGCAGTGGCACCAGTAGAGGTTGGTATACCTTCTCCCATGACTGATTTCTTAGAACTCAAGCACAATGACGAGTCACTCTTGCTAAATCTTGACCTCCTAGGAGAAAAAAGGGAAAAGGCCTTGCTGCGCAGTGAGAGTTATCAAAGAAAAACAGCAAGGTATTACGACAAGAGGGTCAGACACAAGAGCTTTAAAGTTGGAGATTTGGTACTCATAAAACTCCTACCTGCAAGGAAGGATCCCACTCATGGAAAGCTAGAACCCAACTGGGAAGGACCCTACATTGTTTCAAGAGTAATCAGACCTAGGAACTACGAATTGAAAATAGAGGTGGGAAAAATCCTACCTCACTCTTGGAACACAGAGCATATGAAAGGTTCTTTTAGTGAGTTTTTTCAATAAAATAGCAAGCTTTTAACTCATTCCAGCATGATTCCATTAAGTAGCTAAAAAGCTAACAATGAGCTCTTTAGCTCATAAATCAACAATGAGCTCTTTAGTTCATAAATTGAGCTCTTTAGTTCATAAATCAACGATGAGCTTTTCAGCTCACAAATTAACAATGAGCTCTTCAACTCATAAATAAATGATGGGCTCCTCAGCCCATAAACTAATGACGAGTTCCTCAGCTCATAAATAAATGATGAAATCTTCAACTCATAAATTAATGATGAGCTCTTCAGCTCATAAATCAACGATGAGGTCCATAGCTCATAAGAAAATGATGAGCTCATTATCTTTTAAACAAGCGATGAGCTCTTTAGCTCATAAACAAAAGATGAATTTTTTAGCTCATAAAATGGCATTAAGCTCTATAGCTCATAAGTTTGCAAACATAGCAACCAACAGAGGAAAATTACAAAAATTAAAGCAAGGAAAAAGTTTCTTATTCATCAACACAATGGGACACAAGAAAAAGAGAAAAATTCCTAATCTCCCCCAAGTCTCCTCTTCAGCTCAGCAATCTCCTCTTCTAAGGAAGCATTCATAGCCTGCAGACATGCGTTCTCTTCCTTCAATTCGTCGCGTTCTTTCTCCACCTCTGTGAGCACCTTAGAAAGCTTTAGCTCGACAATAGAAAATAAAATGTCATTGAAGGGGGAACCTGACGACTGAGAAGAGGAATCACTTTTCCTACGCTTTCTTTAAGACATAGCAACGTCCTCATCTTCATCTGTCTCAACCGGGGAGGAATCGGGAGAAATGGGGAAGGAGGCAAATTCTAAAGCAGCAATTGCAACGCTAAACAAAAAAAGATTATGTGGAGCAACAAGCTCTGAAAAAGGAACTAGCTCAACATGGGCCACCTAGTTAACCCTCCACAGCTCTGCTAGAGTCAAGCTGAGCACACCTGCACAACAGAAGTATGATAAGAGCCAATCATCACGAATCTAGCAGAGTAGGTTTCTAAACCTCTAAATTTGTAAGAAAAACACTCCCAAGAGTGAGGAACCCTAGACCGTGCATAGTGTTGCTCAGTAGATCTCCAAGAATCCCTAGAGGCAAAGAAAAAGCGTTGGGCCCATCTGTTAGGAAAGGAGGGAATATTAAGAACTAGCGAGGGCTCACAGAAGTGCCTCCATTTGAAGCAGTTAAAGCAAGGGAGCTTGTCCTTTTCAAGCTCATAAAAATAAAGAAAATTGGCAATAGTAGGGAACTCACTATTACCTTGCAAATGCCAAAAAAGGAAAAAGCTGATCATTGAACCCCACCCTCAAGGAGAGAAGCGAGAGGGACACGAACCATAGATGTAGCATGTTCTACCTGAGTCCTTCTCCCTTCACCTGCTCATGAACCTTTTGTAGTTTCTGCCCCCATAGGGGTAGGGGTCGGGGCTTCATCTCCAGCTGGGGGCAAAGTCAACCCAGTAGCTTGAGCAACTAGGTGGGCAGGGAAATCACTACAAATGGGAACACTAATGGAGGCCATCAGCAGGAACAAGAGAGGCATATTAGCAACTCCAACGATAAGATCGGGGACAAGGACTGCAGAAATAGCTGGAGCAGGGGAAACCTCTTGGCCCAGGATCTTGGCAGGAGAAGAAGGTACCTCAGTGACTTTAGGAGCTGAGGGGGCTAAAGCCCCTGCCTCTTCTTCAGCACTTGACACCTTCTACTCATCGGAAGAGGGCTGAAAGTCAAAATCCAAACTCAGATATCTCCGTATGGCTTGACGTTGAAAAATAAGGTACCCAATAGCCTACTTGGTCGTGACATCATCTACTAGCTTAGCAACCAAAGCATCTTTCTTCTTAATTGCAGCTCTCTGCACCTCAATCTCACTCTAAAGAGTGTCATTCGCTTCTACCAGAACATCATATTCCCTTTTCATGCCCACATAAGAACCCAAAGCCTCTAAGGCCTCCTTACTGGCCTTGACCCAGTCATCAATTTTTAGCCTGAGCTCTTCCTTGGTCTTCTTAAGCTCCTCTTTGGTCTTCTTATCTTCTTCCTCAATCCTCTCCTTCTCCGCCTCAAATCTCTTAATAATAGAAGTTTATCTCACCACCTAGGCCTACAGATCCTAGACCAGAGCTTGGAGGTCATTATTAACAAAATTCAGTTCAGCTGCTTTGAGCTTGAAAGCCTTTGACACTGTCGCAGAGCTCTCCAAAGCCTGGATCTGCTTCAACAAACCACTCACATGAATAGCTAGCTAGGAGCAAGCACGAACCAAATGCTAGAGTTAACACAAGGGGATGACACACAACAAATATGGAATTTGACAAACCTGAAACTTACCGAAGTAGCATCGTTTAGGGCAATGAAAATTGAAGTTCAGAGGGGTATGGTGGCAGCTCTCTAGATATCAGATTTAGGGATTATTAAAGCAATAGCCTCAGTAGCAAGCTGCACACTATCAATAAGTGAATCTTTGTCCTTCTCAACCTTCACACCCTTTACCTATAGGAGAAAAAGGCCCACTTAAAATAAGGCAACTAACTCTAAAGCTCCCTCAACCACCATCGAAGAAGGAGAAGTTGAAACTGTAGCTTGCTCAGGAACCCTTCTAGATGAGAAAGGAACAATCCCTCAAGGAAGTGAGGTCTATATAATCTTTGATGAGTTCGGCGGTGGAACAAGAGCCACTTGGGATGAGGGAGGAGAAACAGGAGGCACCTCCAAACTCGGCACCTTGGCTGAACGGGCAACACAACTTCTTGACTCAACCTCTGCCATGCGCTTGCCTCTACTACTAGTTTTTTTCATTTGACTGACCTTTTCTCTAAAATCCTTTGTAGATGGCTCCATTGAGGAAGAACCTAGAAGCTCAAGACAAAAAACAATCAGAAAGGAAGAAGTGATATAGAAATTAAAAACAGAAGGAGAAAATGTTACTTGCCACCTCCTCTGCTCTTGCCATATAAATTGGGATGAGATCTCAGCCCTCACCTTTAGAGGACTCTACCCAAGTTCAGTAAGCACTGAGCTTAATGAGCCTAGAATATTTCTCTAGATCACAATCCTCTAAGCTCAGCAAAATTTGCCTATCCTCAGCACTGAGATCGGGTTGAATACCTGAAAAATGAAATAAAGTGAGCAGAACAAGGCCAGCAAAATAAAGCATCAAGACCGTTCCAGGCTTACTCAGGCAGGGATTACCCAGGTTATTATGGGCAGACCAGGCCCGAGCTACTGGTAGGGTGTCAGCCACATCTTTAGGATTGTATTCCCGTTCTCTACCCAACACAAAGAAGAAGAGCTTTTTTTAACTCTTGTGGGAGTTTGGGAGGTCAGTGATGATGACCTAGGCTTTTACCCATTTGGAAATGTATAAGAAGCTGTCAGAAGGAGTATACTTGGCATTGAAAAACTTCATGAGCAAAGGCATGGTGGAAACCCTAAGTTTGTGCTTCTTGAAGAAAACGAGGAGGCCCACCAAAACACCCTAAAAATTAGGGAAAAGTTGAGTAAGGTAGACATTAAAGTATTGAAGGACGTTCTTAAGAAAAGGGTGTAATGAGAAATGAAGGTCGTTCTCAAAAGCGGCCACGAAAAAGCAGGCCTTCTTGAGGATTAGGGAGTCATATTGAGTGTCCACGTCTAGGCACCAATACTGCAAACTATGAGAAAAATCAAAACAATCGAATAAAACCTTCGTATAAGGAGGGGTAACCTCGCTAGAACCCATAAGGTTTGAAGCTCTGAGGACAATAGGTGAACCTTCAATGCTGTCAGAAATTCCAACACCACTCACTTTGGCTTTGCCCTTCTAGGATTTTTGGGGTACAGGGGAGGATGAAAAAGGGAGCCCTTCATCTTCTTCCTCAAAATCGATAGAGTCGACACTGGAAAAGTTATCAATCTCCTCACCCACGTCTCCCAAATTAACTTCTTCTTTAACAGACCTGTCACCCATGAGGGAAATAGACGAAAGTGTAGCTTTGGAAGAGGTAGACATAATTGGACGGGAGAAAGGAAGAATAAAAGAGTTGTAAAGGGGGGGGAACGTTAACAAAACAATCCCTAAGGGTCAAGGGGTCAAGACAACAGTGACCAACGAAAAAGACCCTGGCAGTGGAGTAAGGACCTAGAAAAAGGGGAAGATAAGACAAGGATCAACCCCGATTCCTAAAATGGCATAAACAAAAGGTCCAAAAGTGTAGCAACCACCTTGGATTCGAGGATCCTGAACGAAGAAGTGAGCAAGAGCCAAAGAACATACCTAATCGAGGACGATGTGATAAACTAAAGCCCAAAGTAGAATCAAAAGCAAGCCTCGCAGAACCTTCAAAGTCAAATTGAGAAATTTTCTTCAGCAAAACCCTAGGAGGACTGAGAAAGCTAGAACCAGAAGGTAAGAGAGGGGGCAAAGCCTAGAGGGAGAAGACGAATGAAAAAGTGAAGCAATTTTTGTTGCCACAAGAGTATTTAAAACTTTATACGTGGGTCTTCGAAGTACAAGAAGTGCGCGAGAAACAAGGAAGAAATGATTACGCACAATTATCAGCAGAGTCTCTTTGCACGTAAATTGAGGTCGCCATATAAAGGCTTAGCTCGATCCAATTACAGCTCAGCCCCTGCTCAAACCCATTTTCACCAGGGACTGGGGGCAATTGACGATACATAGTAAAAATTACAAGTTTGAGCTCAGGAATTGAGGTTAGGCAGAGAGCTTAGCCAGGTAAGCTTGAACTCAGAGATCCTGACCTTGGGCTCCCTTGAGCTACACCTCAAAGGAAATTAATGGGAGACAGCTAGAAGCCACCCAAAGCTCCCTCAATAGCAATAAACGCTAGTCTAGGCGCAAGATCCTCTACTACCCAAACCTTCTCCTAAAATCAAGTGAGATGTTATGGAAGCGAGGCGAGAATCTTGCCTCAGACCCCATAGAATTAGGAATTACGTTATAAATATTGTATAGTGTCCTCATTACAAGGCAAGAAACTCAATTTATATCAAGAACATAGTGTAATTATCTCAAAACCATTAATATAGATCCCAGGAGCAAGAGACTTCATTGAAGAGTGGATTAGACAAGCTCCTAAGCTAGTGAACCAATATAACTCCACAGTGTGCATCATCCCTTATCCCTAAGTCATTGCACTATACATACGAGCCTTGTAGCTCAGCTCAACCCTTACCTATATAGAAACATTCTACTGATCCACGTTTTATACACCATCAACTTGCATTTAAAACAAGGGATTTTGATTGACTGAGCTTATGGAGCTTAACTATTCTAAAATTCGTGCTCAAGCTTGCAAATGAACTCTAAATGTTAATTATCAATTCAAAATGATAAGCTTTTTGAAAAATGTTGAGGTATGTGGCTCTTATTCAAATATATCAATGTCGAAGTGGGTTGTTGACAGTGTGAAGATCTGCACCAAATTTGACATTGAAAGTGAAGACATGTGGTGCTGATAGTAAATCGGAATACTTATTTCTTGTGTCCTATAAGTTGAAGGAAAAAGGAATAAGAAAATTTTTTCGTAAAATCTAATCCATAATATTTGTTCCTCCGTTCGGATGAAAGAAAGAACCAATATTATGGATCAACCCAATGTTTTTAATGAAATTATTACTCAGCTAACGAACATTGAGATGAAAATTGGAGAGGATGATAAGGTCATTCTTTTTTTCGCTTCTCTTTCACATTCTTTTGATGACCTTGTGGCCACACTCTTATTTGGAAAAGACACTCTAGGTGTTGATGAGGTGACAACAATTCTTTTGGAGATTGTGGCACTCGGAAAGCTAAGAAATGAATCTTAAGCAAAAAGACTGATAACTAAAATTGAATCAAGTCAACAACGTGAAAGAAGCATCCATAAAAATTATGGAAATGGAAATGAAAAGAGGTCATGCTTTAAATCAAAAAGGAAAAGAAGCAGCAAATACAAGTATCACTATTGCTGTAAAAAAAAAAAAGCACTTTAAAAGGGACTATAATAAAAGAAAACGAGATCTGAAGGAAAAAAAATCTCCAAATTCATAACAAGCGATCATTGCACAAGATGGATTAAACAGCAATGGTGATTTACTATCAATCACCTTAAGTAAAAATTATCTTTCTGGTAATGGTGTAGTTTGAAAGATCGTAGAAATTGAGACAATTAAAATTAATATGTTTGAGGTATGGTGAGAACATTAGTTCATGTGTGGCATCTCCCTACACTAAAAAAGAATTTTATTTCCTTATTACGCTGGATTATGATGTCTTTACCTTCACTCCAATGAAAGGGGATTCTAAAAGTGGTAAAAGGGGTCATAGTTGTTATGAAAATTGCAAGAAAATTGTATACATTTGCAGGCCGTACTGTTACAGCTATCTGCAACCACTCTCCTAGATCCAAGTATTAATGACACTACGCTATAGCATTATGCATTGGACACATACGTGAGAAAGTTATGTAGGAACTTCACAGACGTAGTTTGCTTGATGGGGTAAAAACTTGTAAACTTAATTATGTAACTATTGCTTATATGAAAAATAGTGCAGGGTTGATTAGCTTCAAAGCAGGACTACATACGAGCAAATGTGTGTTAGAATACATATACGTTGATATATGGGGACTCGTCACAGTTCCATCTAAAGGTGAACCATTCCTTTTCAGACATTGATTGATGACTTCTCCAAAAATGTAGGTGTCCATTTCATGAAACACAAAAATGAAGTTTTTGAAAAATTAAAGCAATACAAAGCAGACGGATAGAAAAGTCAAGTACCTACGAATAGAGAACGGAACGGAGTATACACCCTGAGAATTTAAAAGATATTATGAGACGGAAGGGATATCTAGACATTATACTACACCGTGTGGGTTACAACAAAATGGTGTAGCAAAAATAATGAATAGGACACTTTTAGAGAGAGAATGATGTATGAGAATCCATGAAATCTTGTTGAGATTATTTTTGGTTTGAAGCTATTAACTTGGAATGTTATATTGTTCACAAGTCACCGATTTTGGCTATTAATTGAAATGTCCCTGAGAAGGCTTGGACAAGTAAACCGGTTAGCTATTCTAATTTTAGAATATTTGGTTGTTCGGCTTATGATTTTCCAGGTATGCCTTTATCTTGGCAACACAAGCCCTCACATCCTACTTTTTGAAGTCACTGGGGTAGACTTCTATTAACAACTAGTTCGTTGGTTTTCTCTTTGTCATCCAGCCTTACCATAGTTATGGACTGAAGGACCTCCTCGTCTATATATTAGACCTCTGAATTCTCTACATTGGTCTAAAAGACAATCTCCTTGGGCTTGTCATACTTATCTCGCCTCCTTGGGCTTCATTGGTTCTACCCCTCGTCATATAGCAAAGCATTGGTCATATATAAGTCAACTAAGAAGGGGTTGTTCAGTTCCGCTATATCAATCGTTGACAGAGCGTGGAAGGTATGCATTCATTCAAGTGCATCCATTATCGGCCTAAGAGTGCGTTGCATGAGGTCTTCGTGTCCACTACGAAAAATGGTTTCACGATGGCCTTACTTCCTACGACCAACTTAATTGGCAAGACCCCTCTGGTCTTGTTAACTCCACTAGTAAAGCTATTGATCGTCAAATCGGTTGGGATAATGACTTCTGCTCCTTTTTCAAGCTTCTTCATCATTACAATGGAAAGAATATTAATGGCAGCACCATTATCCACCAAGATCTGATTAAAGGGCCTATCCTCCAAGTGACCTAGGATATAAAGTGGCCTAAGGTGTTGAGTCATCGATCGAGTAAGTTTCTCGAACACTACTCTGACTGAGCTTCTGCATACCTTTGCACCTTCATTCTTCAACCCCCCCCCCCCAATTTAGTCGAGTTCTAAGGTTTGCTCCAGTTGGCTATCACCCCTCTTAGGTCATCTCATCTATAAAAATTGGGGCCCAGCGCCACTATTTCTTTGACATCTCCCTCCAACAAATTAGGTTGTTGGTTCTTTGGTTTAAAGTCTATAGGAAACATGCATAATGCATTTATGGAGATCGATCGTTGTAATTTTGTGATTTGGATGGGAGTCTCATCATCATTGCCATATGCACTATTGGAGGCATGCTTAGAGTGGCACCACACTGCACACCATGCCTTTTTTCTATTGAGTTTGGGACTCCATTATCTTCTATTTGCCTTTTTTCCTGATTGTTGATTTCCTTGGCATCATTGTCTACTGCTGAGGTGGGAAGCTTTTCTTTCTAGCTTCATCAGAACTAATTTTGGCTACCTTTTGGCCAAAACTTCCACTGACTATTCAGTCTCTATCTCTTGTTTGGCCTCCATTTTCTACCTAAATGCACTGTCAATGCCTTATTTGAATCCTAGTCATTAGAGGCAGTTGCTGATACTGCAAAAACTTGGGATGTCTTGCCACATACCACTTACCTTCAAGTGGTTCCATTGCTTTGACCATCCTCCCTAATGGCCCATTCAAGAGTCATCTTAGCAGCAAAATCTTCAAATTTAGTCATGTACCTACCCTTTGGTAGTCTAGGAAGCTCTTTTTGGGTTTGTCATGCCCTTTGTGTACTAGCTTGATTGCATGAAGTTTCCAGGCCAATCATTTGAGTCTCATCTTCATGACAGCTCTTCTTTTTCCCAAGAGGTTCCTTTGTAGTACCACGTCTTCCTAGGCATCTATCTCGTCTTCTCCCCCTCTTCTTCCTCAGGCATGAGTCTATAGTATGTCTTGCACTTGGGGCATATGTCTTTCTTCACCATGTGCAGTTGCACCTATACATTTGAACATGCTCTGAGGGTCATCGCCAGATGAGTCCTCCTTTAGAGATCCTTTTTCTCCTCGCGGGGTGTCTTTGCACTACTTTTACCACTGTTTTTTAGGTAAAATTTCTTTCTCATAGTCTTGGATTGCCTTAGCTCCACCAAGTTGATGGTGGCACTTTTCTGAAAAAGGTCTTTGTCGAAATCCATCTCTATATATGCATTGTCACCGAACATTAAATGACCTTTATTCAGGCCTTCTTGGATGGCATTTCAGAACACTAAATAGTTGTTGGTAGAGTGGCTCCACAATTTATGCCATTTGTAATACGTTTTCCCTTTGAGCTCTATGGCTAAGGGGGTTTTATGACTATAAGATAGCTTGATGATTTCTTTTATTAGAATATGGTTAAAAATTTGGTCAGCCCTAAAGATGTCAAACTCAGACTTTCGACTTGTATCGTCGATTCCCATATTAGCGCTGGTCGATGTCTGCGCTTGGCCTTGTTCTTCTAAAATCCTAGCAAGTGCCTTGCATACGTGTGGCCTCTTGGCCATGATCTCTGCTACATTCACTTTCACGCTTTGGTCCAGTTCAACCACGAGCATGTCAAAGTTGGGATCACGATAATAAGTCCTTTTCAAGGCATTCTTGCAGTCTTGCTCCTCCGGCAAGATCTACTCATTTTGAGTTGCTTGAGTCGCTAGATCAAATAATTCACTGATCACCATGCCTTTAAACTTCTTTTGGAGCTCAAAGGTCAGTTCGTTTTATGCGATGTGCTCATACTCCATTTCAAGCAGGGCAAATCTGCCCCTATTTCTGGTTTTTTTGAAACAAAAAATATACTACACTACCGTTTTGCCTGTCATCTGGTATAACCTAGCCAAATCAACCATTAATACTTCAGACTTCATTCGATAAAATTGTGCATAGAACTTGTCTTCTAGTTGCTACCAAATTAACAATAAGTTAGGCAACCAATCGATGTACCAGCGAAATGTAATTCCAATTAAGGAGTTTGCAAATTACCTCAACTTTAGAAACTCGTTCGCACCTACCTCACCACACTGCACGGTGAAGAGGCCAATGTGTTAGAAGGTCGATTGACTTGCTTCTCCTAAAATAGGGCCAAAATAGGAACTTTGTAGCCACGTGGATACTTGTCCTCTCTATTCACCAAGTCGAGATATGTGGATTTTGGTATGTTGGCCTAGTAACTAGCCTCATGGTGGGCTTGACGTGTTCCAAGATAATCTCATGCAGTTAATATCTCGATTCATAATCACTTACTTTGTCACGGAATAACAATTGGTGACTGTCTCATTTGCCTATACCTTAAGAATGGGCAGCATATCCTCTTGGAATAAAGGATTATTGCTTTTGCATGGGCCATTCTTGGCCTGCTGTGCCATTTCTGGCGGCAAATAAGGAGGAGGCACTAGTTGTGCCTTCATTGGTGCAACAGTTGGGAGTGGCGATTATTGCCTTGCTACTCCTTGTATGTTCAAGTTCTCGAATAGCTGCTCTAGTGCTTGTCTGGTGTAGACAAGTTCTTCTATTATCAAGTTTTCCAGGCTGTCGATGAATCCCGACATTTGCTAGAAAACCTCATGGAAAAATGCTCTGATCGAAACGTCTGGCTTTGAGTTAGATTCTCGATTTACTTGACCCTTAAGAAGAGGCAATTCTTCTTATAGGTTGTGAATACCAAACCTACTTTCTTCAACTATCTCGTGCCCTAGAGGCATGTCTTATGTGTCAGTTTTGGTATTTCCCTTAGTATGCGCCTTGCACTTATGATAGGTCCCACCGAGTATGTCAAAAAATATACTTAGTATTTTTCTAGCTAATTGCAATCGTGTCAAAGTACAAATGAACTTAATTTTTAAATATTTTCGATCTTACCTACTCAAATCGGTGTGAGGTTCTGAATCATGATTGTTCAAGCGATTGAAATAAAAAGTAAGGTTACCACTAAATTCTCTTCTCTACCTTGGAGATCAAGAACTTAAACTATTCCCTCTGGGAACAGGCTAATAAATTAATAATCAAAAGTATACTAGAATTGGAACAAACAATGAAGAAAACAACAAAGGAGAATTGTTGCATTAAACACTGAAGTTGGAATTGAACAAGAAAAAAGGGATCACCAGAATAACAATAACGTAATTATAGAGTGGAGTAAAATGAAAAAGACACAAATGTCAACAGTGCAGAGAAAGCCCCTGGTATGCTGAGGCTATTTTTCAAAACTAATAAGTTTTTGCTTCAGCAATAGGTCGAAGTTAACCTTTTTGCATCAGACACTTTTTACTACGCCCCTTTTGTCGAAGCAGAAATTCTTAGTGCTGAAGCAAAAAATTTTTGCTTTCGGCCCCAAGACCTTTTTGCTTCACATCTAAGAGCCGAAGCAAATCCCCCTTTTTCTTATAGTGCATTGATTGAGAGATCCCTTCTCCATTGCTTGTGTCTTTGTATTTATAGGCGATGACCTCTAACTGTTGGATCCATCTTTTCTGGCCACTAAACTAGCATCCGTGGTTTCTCTCTTATTAGTAACGTGCATTAAAACCATCTGCAACCAAAGACTACATGATGTCACATATGCCACGCCTCTTCGCATCCCGAGAGACTTGGAGATGATTACTCATAACAACCTTATCTCACTTGGACCTTCTCTGACTCAATTCTAGTTGTTGAATCTTGCCACGTGTTATTCTTAGATTCCTTAATATTTGAGTGTAGATTAATGCTACATAAATTTAAAAAGTAAACTGATAATCACAACCATTAGACTTAAAAACTAGACTAATAATTATAACTATTGAATAGGTAGTGGATTTCAATAAATGTTGAGACTCACAATTAAAATCAATGGTTATAATTATCAAGTCTACTTTTTAAATCTAATTTTTAAGTTCACATAGCATTACTTCAAATCTTTTAGTCCCAATTGCATTACTCAAAAGAAAAGGTAAACCTACAAATTGTATATACATATGCTTAAAATTAGTAATTTAAATTTAAATTTTAAATATTACTTACCATATAGTTCATCTTATTCATTTTAAATCTCATTTTGTACAGAGTCTAACATTACCCTTCAGTTTTTATTTTAATTGTATGAGAAGGCCATGCAGTTTTTGGATTCGGATTCCCTCCATTACCCATTCCCTTCAGTTCCCCTCAATACAATGTTAAATGAGTGATATGTGTAAGATTTTGAATTTCAATAGACAAGATTTTTTCTTGTAAGAAAATTCGTTAATAATAGTTAACATTCTACCAACAATAAAATGAACAAGAAAATATTTTATCCATTAAAATTTAAAAGTTTATACATATCATTTATCTAGCATTGTATTTAAAAAAATTGAGAAAAAGTGTAAGAGCAATACTACATGGATTTAAAAAATAGACTTAAAAATTAGACTTGATAATCTTAACCATTGATTTCACTGTGAGTTCGAACATTTATTGGGACTCACTACCTATTCAATTGTTGAGATTATCAAATCTAATTTTTAAGTCTAATTTTTAAATCTATTTAGCATTCCTCAAAGTGTAATAGGGTTGATCTAAATCCGCAGTTTCTATCTTCGTATTTTTTAAATAATCACTTTCGGAGTTTGATTCCACGAAAAGTCCATGCAGCCATTGGTTAGGACAGTTGTAGCTATCTATAGCTTTAAGGCAGTTGATGAGTTGGAGAAATCTGAATTCTTAAACTTACAGTTTCCTAACTGCCTGGGTCCCCCCTTATCATTGCGAATCCTTTTGCATCACCTTTTTGACATTAATAATTTGGTCAACTATTTCTTTTTCTCTATCTATCTGTGTCTCTCTGCACCCCAAACATACGCGCACACTCACACATAAAAAGCTTTCATTCCCACAATCTTAAGTGAGAGCCAAAAAGTTAAAGCTAATTGCTACAGGGAAGCCCATATTAGTGATGAACAGAACAGTCATCTGAGTTTTGAGGTACTACCCCCGAAGTGGTTGGCTGGTGCAGGTAGAAAGGTTCAGTCAATTGCTGGATCGCAACTTACCCACAAATCATTTATATATTTGCATAATATATATACACCTATACACACATACACAGACACACACACACCAATATATATAATCAACTACATATATATGCATGAAGGCGTGAGGATAGAGGAGAAAGGGAAGCATAGTTTAAAGCAATGTGAACATACAATAAGCTTTTCAACGTTCTGCAATTTTTTCCTTTAATTTCCTGTAAATTTTGTATTATTTGCAGAGCAATGGGACAAGAATTGATACTTGGACTTCGTTTCTTTGTTGTGGCTGTTTCTAAGTTGTCCCTTCTTGCCTTATAATTTCTCAAGAATCAATCAAAACATGATTGAAAATCTCATGACCAAACCTTCCTCTCAAACTGATTGCATGGTCCACACGTACTCTCCGCCACTTAGCAAGAAGACAACATGCTACGATAAGGCAGTGTGTCCAAAACTTAAGTAATTTGAGATTCATTAGTTTGATAATAAGAAAGATTTTTTTTTTTTTTTTATGCATTAAAATAGTTCCAGTTTATAGTTTCTGTGATCAACAATTGTTCATACCACCTCTTAGATATAATGCAGGGATAGAAAAAGTTAGTGGACCTAAAATAGAGTCCAAATGACGAAACAAGATCAATAAAATTTAAATATGAAATCGCTAAAAGTGAACATATTTTTCGGTCAATCTAACATTATTCAAAGTTGGAAGATATAAGAGTAATATTATTTCAACCTAATTTATAGATCTAATTCATTGCGGTCGTTGAATTAGCTGCAAGTCCTAATGTTGCATAGAGTTTACTATCAATTTAATTATGTATTTAGTGACTTAACTCAACAAATTAAGCCAATAAAGTATGTTTGAATAGCACTATTCAAGATATAAATTAACAGATTACATGTGATTGGTCACTAAAAGCAAACCTGCATAAATATGCTGGTCTTTCTGTACAAAACACAAATACATATTTAAACACACAGATTATATATGTTATGAATGCATTATACAGAAGATAAATATGTATAGGTTATAGTTGTAATGAACAGTATATATCTCTGGAAAACACACTGAAAAGGGGTTGGGGTGGAGTGACTCAAACCTTTCACACACAGCTAAGAAAACTAAGCAATCTCATGAAATAAAGGATCTTCAAGAAGCAGGTCAGGCCAAAATGAAGGCGGTGCTCCTCCATAGCTTGAAGTACTACAAGCATCCCCTGTATTGGTGATGGAAGTTTCAGTGACAGGCGGCGCCTCCGTAGGAGCTGGAGTTGAAGATGGCCACGGAGAATCAAGAGAATTCTTTCCTGGACTAAGGACTTTAAAGTTAGGGTTTTGACTTTGAACCATGTCATTATTCAGAGAGGTTTGAAAACTGCAAGGTGGTTGTAAATCAGGGAGGTGAGAGAATGGGATTGAGTCATGGATTCCTTGAAGAGTTGTGCTAGTTCCAAGGAAAGAGGAGGTAGGAGTTTCCAACTGGATTGCGTTTAGAACTGGGCCATCTTTCATTGAAGAGAGAGAGTTCAAAAGATTATAAGTCTCCATCTCTGACGCAGTGTTGATGTTGTCTGAGAAACCTGCCATGGAAGCTGGAGATTGAAGGAGATACTGAAGGTATTGAAGCCTTGCCATTTGAACAGTTTCTGATTGTAATCTCACAGCTTGTTCTTCCCATGAATGGTGTTCCATGAACTCTTTCAGATTAGCCAGAGCTATCAGATGAGGCAGGCTTGCGAAGATATCGGTTCGAGGCCGGTGAGTCATCGGATCAAAACCCATCTGAATTAGCTTCTTCCTCAGATGGGTGTTCCAGAAATTCTTAATTTCATTGTCCGTTCGTCCGGGTAGATGAGTTGCAATTGCAGACCACCTTGTTTAAAAATGAAAAAATATGAAAATAAGTGTGCGTGGTTAATGGTTCACGTTATCATATGCAATTCAGAGAGAGAGAGAGAGAGAGAGTCTGATCAATTACTTGTTTCCAAGGATGGAATGAAGATTCAGAATTGTTTGTTCTTCTTCTTGAGAGAACTTCCCTCTCTTGATATCAGGCCTCAAATAGTTGGTCCATCTTAGTCTGCAACTCTTTCCACATCTGTTGAGACCTGCAACAATCAAAAGAACACTCATTGATCAAGGGGGAGGGAGAGAGAGAGATAGAGAGAAGAAGAGAAGAGGGAGCCATAGATACCTGCAAGTTTGGGAAGGGCTCTCCAGCTTCCATGGCCATGTTTTTGGATATAATCGATGAGTTTTTGGTCTTCTTCGGGAGTCCAAGGACCTTTCTTGAGGCCAGTCTCATCACAACACGGAGACCTCCCCATTTTCTGTGAATATGTATTAGCTATGTTTCCCTATATTTGGCTGCCTCCCTCCGCTCCCACCAAATAATTGAGGGTATGTATATATACAAGCTCTCCTCTCCCGTCCTCTTGTTGTGTAATATAGAACGTGAATGACGTGGAAGTCTCCCATTTGCTTTCATCTTGAAGATACCCTTATTCATCCTGAAATGACATATACACCCTCCTCTATTTCTGTTTTTCTCTTATAAAGTAAAATAAATGTTCTATATTATTTTTTTCCTGTTAATATAAAGAGTAATACTAGATTAATCAAATTTTGGGATCAAATTTGAAGTTCAAATGACATGGTAATTGACTTGGACTTCTTTCATTGATGTCATGTTATTTAAACCCCAATAAAAACTCTCAATAATCAGCTGCCATGTCATTTGAGTTCTAAATTTGGTCCTAAAATTTGATTAATCTAACATTACTGTAATATAAAAGGGTAAGGAGAGACCAGATGTAGAGTCCTTCCACGACGTAACCACATAGCCTCCCTAAAACCCATTTTTATGGGGTTTTTTTTTTTGATTTTTCTTTTTTGGGAGAAGAAAGAGAGAGAGAATATCTCCTTCGTCTTACTATTTGAAAGAAGTAATATCCTATAACGCAATAAAGGAACAAATCCCTAATATGCAATCCCAATATGATTATCATTTGTATGAGTTTCAATTTTCATTATTCGTAACAATGTTAGAAAAAAAAAAATTTGTCAGTCCAAAAATCACCGATATACAAAACACCATCAATTGAATTAATAGTCATAAGAAAATTAGTCAATGTATATTTGAATATATGGATATCATCTGCATACCCTAAAACAAAAATCGGAAGAGCAAGAAGAATGGGTGATAGTTTTTGTACTTCTCTAATCAAGCAAGTCAAGTAGAGAGGGATCGCTGGCATGATATAGTTCTCATGTGGATTAGGTATCACCTCTCCTCCAAAGCCAAGTAGTGCCTAGCTGCTAGGCAGTGTCTTCTTGTTCACCATCATGTCATCAAATTGAATAAAGGGTAGTAATCTCATTTGATCCCCCTCCTGTCGCCATGGCATTGAAAAGGATTAAATTCATGAAGAATACAAATTTCACGGGATTAAAAATTTTTCAATTAGCCAACTCGTAGTTTTGTTGAAGAGATTACTAATTTCCTCAACATAACATTTGGAAAAGTTTTTTGAATAAGTACATAAAATCATGTCACTCACCTACGCAAGGTCTGAAGAACCACGGTTCTATTCCAATGACAGAATGTTACTTACAATGATCCATCATCCCAAATTCACATACATTGTCAATTAACACAAAATTTGAATCGATTCTCAATATATTTATATAAAAAGAAGCGATAGTTTAGCCAATAAATAAAGATATACAACAATACTTATTTTGGTTATTTGAGTTGTTTTCACATCATTTGGACTACAAATTTTGATCATTGTAATACCCAACAGGGGCATTATAGATATTTCAGCATTTCAGTACGTAATGAGACATTGATCAAAGTCGAAGCAGATCATAATAAAAACCAAAAGGAGAAAGTCATCATCATCATGCACACATGGCGACTGCTCGGTGGTCAGAGGAGACCACTCCATGCACGCAAGAGGAGGCATTCTTTCGTCATTGATTGCATGGCTATATAAATCATAAAACTTACGTACACATTGTTATAATAAATATATATATAAATTGATGGGTCCTCATTTGTTGTGAAATTGTTGGCCACCTTAGGCATAGGCCTTGTACGCAATCTCAAATGAACTCATACTCCTCCCACATAATATTACTGATTTCCATCATCACAAATTCATAGACAATCACATGGTGCCCACCCCCCCAAAAAAAAAAAAAAAAATAAACACTTTGATTGGACCTACTTGAAACTTTAGATCAAATTCATTTTTGGATCATTTTTTTGGGGTTAATCTGACCTGTTTTTGCATTTCTTAGGGCTTGTGGCAGAAGGGGGGGGGGGGAATTTAAATCATGGTGTTTGCCTTGAAATCCCACTTTTCCGACTTCAAATCTCAAGCAGCATCAGCCTCTTCTATTTATTCAGCTGGTTTGAGCTGTGGTTTTTTTCCCATTATTTCTTTCCTACAAGCTCAAGTTAGTAGATGATCTAAAATAAATAAATTGAGACTAAACAAGAATCTAACCTGCATATCATATAGGATAGAAGAACTCCTCAGTCAGCCTTGTCATCCATTGCTCAGAAAATAGAAGCTGATCCTGATAAATGCCTCGGAAGAAAATACATTAATCTCCAAGTACAAAAAGTTTTGGGATATAAAAGACTAACAAGGTTGGACTTTGTAAGATAAAGAAGTCCGTCAAAACGGAAAAAAAAAAAAAAAAAAAAAAAACTTAAGATTTTATAAGAATGCCAAGAGGGTTCACTCTCACAAACTTGTAAGTCTTTTGTAAACAGAGCTTCAGTATACAAACAAAACTAGGGTACACCCTGTATACAATCAATTAATCATTTACCTCCGCAAGAAAAAAGAAGATCTTATGAACATCCCCATAGGATATTTTTTTTTTTTCCTTTTCCTTTTCAGAAAACTATATTTTAAGGACGTTTGCAAACTATATTAACCATGTTGCGAAATCAAGGAACAGCATTCATGAAACTCGCGGAAGCAAAAAAGAAACTTGTCATGCCCATCAGCTATATTTTCTACCCTAATCAAACACCACTGTCGCCTTCATTCCAACAAGAAATCTGCTAGCCAGTCCATGCAGGGAGGAAGATCAACTCAGCTTTATTGCTTTGTGGTTCAAACACAATGAATTATTGATAATTAGAAATTTAGAATTTACCTTCTACTCCTTCCATTCCATTAACATGGATTAAGCCAAGCTATTATTATTATTATTTATTTTCAGATTTTTTTTTTTTGTAAAAGCTAATCTGATAAATGATTTCGTCCGACTTTCTGAAGATGAAAAATGAAGCAAATTAGAGAAGTGATAGATTAAAAGAAAAAAGAAAAGAAACCTATTTGACATTCAATTTCTGAGTGTGTGTGTGTGTGTATACAAGTAATAGGGATGTCCATATATACACGTATATATAAAGGCACACACGGTGTGTGTGTGTATAAATAAATGTGAATGTCACCAGTCCCCATACGAACAGAATCCATGGCTCTACGTCCATATCATGCTGATAATAAGATATTAAAATATTTCTGAGTAGAAACTCTGTTATTATCGAAAAACACCACAGAACTTACACTAAGATAGAGACATGCATGAAGCGATGTGACCCATTTGACAATTGAGGGAGCTGGTTAGAGGGGAAGTTGGTGCAGCCAACTCTTTAATTTCCACCACCTTTGAAACTCAAAAGACATCTTGTTTTTCACCCTAGAACGCGTCAATGGCATTCGTTCATGTATTTGTCCTCTTATTGATTGTCCTGTAATGTTATATTAACAAAATTTTAAGACTAAATTTAGAACACAAATGATATGGTAGCATATAACAAATTACTAATTATACAAAAAAACACAATTATTTATCAGAATTTGTTCCTTATTGTGAGCCAAGTTGTTTTTCGCATCACTAATAATATGAGTAATGTTACTGGAACTTAAAAAATTGATTTAATTTATTGATTTAATAATACAATTTTTTTGTAATCATTCGATTAACATGAAGTTTTAATGTTTAATAAGTTTCACGGTCAATCCAATTACTGTAGTAAATAAGGTCAATAAATTATATTTATAAATTAAATTTCAATAAAACTACCAATAATATATTATAACTTCAAAGTACAATTAAATGTCGGCATGTATGCCTCCATACATGTAAATGCATAAATATGGTTCCATGCATGCCTATGTAATTACAAACATAAGCATATGAATATGTGGAGGTTGTCATCGATGGCTATTTTCTATTCGAGGTCCAACCATCCAACTTGTCCTAAAAAGGCAATATCTTACTTCATTGGCTGCATCTTTCAAACCTAAACTCAATAGTAAAGTGTCACATCAATGGCCACACAGAGTCAAACTAACAACGACGAGAGATATTAGAATCCATTTCACACACACACACACACTCTCTCTCTCTCTCACACACACACACATTCATATTGCTGTCGGCACACGTTTTACACTTAAAAGAAACCAAAATGTTCTAAGCTTTAGGTTTACCCTGATCAACACCATCTTCAATAAGTTAGTTTAAGGATTTAGATTATCTCACAGAAGGGGAGAGAGAGAGAGATTGCTTCTTCAACTGAGGTTCCTTGTCGGGTGGACCACGTCCACATATCAAAAGAAGCAGGTTTAGTTTAAAAGGGTCGTGTGATGTCACCTGGAAACATATTCTACTGAGAAATAATCATTGTTTTAGTGTCCGCTAAACAACTGATTTGCTTGCTCTGTTGGGTTTCCACCCAATATATCTAAACTCCTACTTTGTATGTCTCAAGTGCCAAGTCTTTAGGGTTTCATGTCCATGCAGACAGTGGACGTCCACATACAATATTATATACGTGTGTGTCTCTATAAAAGACTTCTAGCATCTTCATGATCACTAAGTGCCAGCTACTTCTTGACAAAGTTTACAGAATGTCACAGTCATTGGAGATAGGAAACGGAAAAAAAAAACATAAATATATATATGATTCGATACATTATGTGAAATATAAAACACATCATCATGGTTACCATCATCTATACTTACTCAGACTCTCTAAATATTGTGAGATCTCGATTCCTAATTTCCTATCATATCTTGAATATTTCTAATACAACATTAAGCATAGATAATATCGTCAAGGGCTCTCTCAGCTATGAAATGAAAGTTCATAATTTGAGGGCCAATGATACATTGAGTGGAACTTATTGCTAGATTTATTGGAGACATTCAATTCCCAGTAATAATGAACTCTAACACGGTGATCCCCTAACATCTTACATGTTTGTCACTGCTTTGGAGGTCCTTAATTTGATACTTTGACAAATATTTTTATTTGGCAAATATTTTTATATAGCAAATAGCATTGCTTTGTTCGATGGATATCTCGTAAGAATCGTTAGAACATACGGAATTGATCTTTCAGATAATTAAAATTCTTAATTACAGAAAAAAAAAAGTTCAAATTCTATTAGGGAACCCAACTTGGTCAGCTCTCCTTTGCTGATGATCATATGTAATTCTGCCATTGGGATGTGAATTCAGCTAAGATGCCTAAAGATTTACTAAAGCAGTTTTAATTCACTAATGATTCGTTTGATAAAAGAACGGAAAACATGAGTGATTCGCTTTTCATCCTTCGAGAGACAAATTTTTTCTTCACTCCTTTGGGTTTGATAAGAAATATGAAAAGTAGGAAGGATTTTTTATTTTATTTTTTTGATAAGATGGAAAAAAAAATTATTTTTAATTTTTTATAAAAAAATATAAATACATATTTTAGCAATATATCTATATATTAAATTAATGTATACATAATATGTAAGTGATAAACATGGTATATATAAACAAATAACATATATTAAAACACACACAATTAACTTTCTATCCACGTCAGCTCCTATTTTTGGAGGGATTAATTTTTGTGAGTTGGAAGGAAAGTTAATTGATTCACTTTTTCATCTTTCCTATTTTTCTTCCTTACCAAACATAATATCTTATTTATCTCTCTAATTTTTTATTCTTCCATGTTTTTATTGTACCAAACAAAGTATAAAGGATTGCAAGCTAACCGAACCAAGAGTGCTATATTCTTCTGTGCAGCGCAACCTGAAGACTAGGCATTCTCTTGATCTCAGCTGGACTGAGAAGCCAGCAATGTTCCTAATGTTTTGCAATTTCATATGGATAACCGTGATTATCTTTGGATAAATCTGCATTATTTTCTTACTGAGAATGACTAACCTTTGGAGATTTGTAGTTACATTCCAGCATTAGGCCGTATTCATATGAAGCTGTTCTGGTGCCCCATGTCTTCGTCTGTACTTCTATAATGTTAGGAAATTGATTTTGTAATTGGCTAATTATGAGGTCATGTGTAGATATCCAAACTAAATCCCTGGTCATGATGCCATGAAATTGAAGACCAAAGCAAAGAAGGAAGATGAAATCCAAGCTACAAAGTCACATTTGAACACTTCATGGAATCCTTTAAAGCTTAGATAAAGGTAATGACCAAGAAAATTAGTTACCTTGGTGTTTTTACTTTGGTTTACTTAATTTAAATAAAATTAAATTTAGGATATGTTTTAGACACAACTCTTACTCAAACGTTTTGAAAACCCTGATGTATCATGGAATGGACTCTTGTTAAATAACGTTCCTTGTTGCTCAGTAAGGTAATAAGTTATTGTTGTGTTCTAAGCTTAAAAACTAGTAGGGATAGCTGGAAACTCGTTGGCTTACAACTTGAGCGGTCTCTAAACATTTAAGAGAAAATTGAAAAAAATAGGAAACTGGACAGCAGCCACCGTTGGCTAGACCGCTCAAGCGATTTGCTAGACACCTTGAGTGATCTAGAGACCGCTCGAGCATTGAATTTTATTTTCTTGACATTCCAGTGACCATCACACGATAATTGCATGCTAAAAGTTTGAGCAATCCCTAGCGAATCTAAGTTTTCTTGTGTCCTAGTTATACTCTATTTATGAGGTCTATATAAACGGACTAGTCTTTTCTCAGTAGGGTAAACCTCTATAGTTAGAATATAGTTTCATACATCAGCTAAAGAGCCAAGAACAAACACTAGTCCCTCAACATCTAAAGGCCAAAAATCTATAAAGATTAATCTTATTCTCCACCTTCAAACTTGAAGAATAGAGATCTAGGTGAAACCCATAGTGGTGAAGAGATCTTAGGAGGATTCTAAAAAGATCAAGAATTCAACGGTGGATCATAGCACTCGGTTTGTCTCCCAGTGAAACTAGTACTCAAGAACTAAAATAGGATTCCGAAGTGAAGATTAAATAGAAAAAACATCTAATCATGGTATAATCATGGTATAAGTTAAAGTGTAAGACTTTGAACTTGTAATCCAACTTTGAGTATAATAGATTATATTAGGTGGACTACGATCTCATGATTTTTTTTTTTTTTTGAGAGGGTTTCTTCGTAAAAATTATTTATCTTGTGTTGTGCTTGTTTCTTCCCTACTCTACACATATTTGTCATTTTTATACTTACCATGTGTTTTATAATTTGTTTGAATTATCGATTCATTATATTTATCACATTGTGGTTAGTTTAATTGGTTGAAGGGTTATTGGATTATGGATTGTGATTGATTGTGGAATTTGGGGATTTTGCATATCATCCAAGGGTTTGTCAATCAAATTGAAAGGTTTAAAGGATTAATTAATTGATAATTGAGTGAATTAGGTTTTTGACAGGGCATAACTTTTGCATCGAGTGCTTCAAACCTATTAAATCTCCTCTCCCTCCTATAGGTCAACCTAGGCAAGACTCCATGTCTCTTACAAGTGTGTCGAGCAATCCAAGTCGCACTCTCATATACTCATCTCATCGTCAATGAAATATTTAGTTTTGGGGGAAAGAGAGTGATGCAAGAGATCACTGACTAGCCGACCTCCAGATTGAAAAAGTTAATTACAATGAACCATCAGAGAAACTCAAAAAGATGGACAGAGATAACCCTCAAAGAGAGGCATGAGAAATGACTGACATCATGGCCTCCCGATTGAGAGAATTAGAGATGACAAACTGTGTTAGACCAAGGTGGTTCTGACACAACTTCGTTGATAAGGGTAAGATTACAGTATTGACGTCAGTATTGTGCCTTCGTTAATTTTAGTCATCGATTTTGAATTAGATTATGTATAACCATTAATTAAAAAATAATATAGTAAAAAAAATTATAAAAAAAAAAAATTAGGCATATGACACATTTCTATTGGTTAAAAAATGCAGGTATGGTACCATAATTAGGGGTGTCAATTTTTGACTCGAACGCGAACCCGACTCGAATTGAACCCAACACGAACCCGAAAATAACACGATTCGTTGACACGAGCAATAAATGGGTCAAATTAAGGTTCGACACGAATAACATGATTAATGGGTACTATAGATAGAAAATAATTATTCACTAAGTATTTTAGATAAAAAAATACGAATTTTATAATTTTTTAAATAGTATTATATTAGTTGTTGCAAATTAAATAATTTTTTATTATCACGAATATTGACACGAACCCGACACGTATTGAAAGTGATATAACATTAAAATAACACGACACGACACGATTGACACCCTTAACCATAATCCCTCCCCTTTGACCAATAGAAAGGCAATGTTCACAGGCTAATAGGGTTTCTTAGTTTAGTAACCAAGTTCCAAATGTATTATTATGTGTGATAGGCAGCTTGTAGAACCTACTAGGGATTTGTTAATAAGAAGAAGCAACAAAAATCAAACAATGTCGCAATTGATCTTCATTTTAGGTATTAGCTTAAACTAACTTGATGCTAACTTTGACCAGTGAGGTTTTCCTCTCAAATATGTGACATTGACAGTTACTCTTTAATTCGTTAAGCACTTAATTAAACAATTCCAAACCCCTAATATTAAATGAATACAAATAGCAATGAAGAAACTATAAAAAGATACTTTTACGTCTAATACACGGGAATCGTAGTAGTGAGAATTCAACAACCAACTTCAACCTTTTAAACTATTAATTGCAAAACAACCCTAAAACATAGCCTAAAAAATTAATGTGGGGTCTAGAAAATCTGTGCTAATTTCATCGTATCTTTAGTCTTTCAATTATAATTACACGTCAAAAATTTCACTTTCGCTTATGGGGTCAAGCCTTACAGCCTATTGGTTTTCACCCAAGTGCGCCGTCATGGATTCGGCCATCCTCTATATATTTTTATTATTTTTTAAAAATTTAAATCATCCATCGTGCGTTTAACTATAATTCACTGTATGTAAGTGGATCATCCATTAATGATGCAGGGTCATTTACAACTTACGAAAATCAAGAGAAAGTATACTTAAGAGATCTAAAAACACAGGGTGAGGAAGATAAGACTAGTTTAAACAAAGGTTCCCCGAAAATGATGCTAAGACGACTTCAAATTATGGATCAAAATTGGTCTTCAGCCAAGTTCTCTGCCGGCAGAATTAAAACTCTCCAATATAAAGGATCCATTATATAGAAATCATGAATTCAAGTACAATTCACTATATATAAGGGTTCATCCACAACAAGATAGGTGGTTCGCAATTTTTGAAAATTGAGGAAAAGTATATTTGGAAGATCTAGACCCTCTCGTGGTTAATACAATACCCAAAAAAATGCAGTAATTAATGCTAGTTTAAGCAATGGTTTCTTCTTAAATGATGCTAAGATTTGGTAGTTGTTGATCCATATTTAATTAAACACTGCTCAAATCTTCTCAAAGACTCCTTAGTTTTTTTACTAGGCTGGTGTCTAGTTTTCTCAACTGTTATGTCCACTATTTTGGGAATACGAATTTTTAAGACTTGTTTTATGAGCAGCCACACATTTCTATGATGTAATTTTGATAAAAATGTATGACTGACCATACAAAAAAGAAGAATTGTTTTGAACACTTGTACTCTACAAAATCATTGTTTTAGCCATCAACCACTACATATTATTTGTTGGCTTAACCTCCACAGGCAGTGACATCACATTAACAGCTAAGGACAATGAAAGATGGTGAGTTTGACAGTTAATCACCATAGAAAATAATTATATCAGACAATTCATATTAAATTATGATTATTTCAACAATCATCTGAGTTTTATTTTAGATATTGATCACTTGTGGGAGATGGGTAGAGGGTCATATAGCATAAACATTTTTCCAACTTGAGACATTAGGTGTCCTTTATATTTTATTCTTGCTCCAACCCTAAACCCACAATCCTTCTATGTTCTCTCCAACTCCCTCGGCTCTTCGATAAATCAAGTCATTCAAGTTCTCCTAATGTTTGGCTCAGCTTTAACTCGTTCATATTAGAAACTCAGCAGCATATAACCAAAAATTTTAATCAATCAATATTTGAACTGAGCCCAACAACTTGCCACTCTGGCTCAGTGGGCTCGAACTCAATTCATTGTAAACATAATAACGTAGAATTCTTTGTTTAATGGATTAAGGTATCTAACTTCTATTCAACAAATTGTGGGTATAATTTGCATTGTGCATGTGTGTTTTGAACTTATTCGAGTTGAGCTTGAATTCGAGCTTGTAGCTTAAAAATGAGTCAAGCTGATCCTAAACATGTGATCTGAAAAGTGAGTCGAGCTTGAGTCTGTGATAGTCAATTTGAGTCAAGCTTAATGATATCATCAAAGATTAAAAGGCTCGAGCCAATTAACACACCCTTGACCCTGCACCACCAAAGAAAACATAGGGAGACGCATTTAAATCTATGTCTATTGGGAGTAATCCAGGTACTCACAAATAGCATTGGGGTAGGATGCCACATGCAACTACAAATCAATTATAACATCTTCAGCACATTTGTTTGACTGATGGCCATAATTATTGAACCATAGTTTCACATAGTTCATATCAGATAAATTCGAGTTTTCTTACGAGAGTCCAAGTCAAGGAGTTCATGGTAGTAACACTGAATGCTTTCCATTCACATTATCATATTCAATACTTTTCAAATAAAATTAAACAATGTTCGATCATGAGGCTTTGCAGTGTGAAAGCATATAATATCAGGATCCGTCAAAAAATTGGACCTTTCGTTCCTCTATTGTCTCTTTTCCTACCTAATCTTTTTCTTCATCAACTCTACAGATACAGAAGACCTGATGAAGAAACAACGGGATTGGTTTTATGCACATAAGCAAAAAAATGGATCGATCTAAGTTTCATTATTCAAGTTTGCCCCTAATTTTTTCATAGTTTAATCTTTCAACCAAGTGTAAGGGATTATAGTGATCCGTTTTCATTTGCTTCTTAATGACACCCACTAAAAAAACCCCAACAAGAAGACCTCGTTACATATAGGAGGATACTAGCATCCCTTTCCCAAAATCACGAGGTATAGGAATAATTTTCACCTTTGGTTTTCTTATCCTTTTTCATAGCTCTTGTTCGGAGGAAATAAGTTTCATCTCCGAAAAACCAAAGGCATTATATAATTGTTTGGCGTATTTAGGATTGCATGCATGTCAAAGTTCAAATGGACTTAAAATCCAAACATGTACGACCTTATCTATTCGGATCAACACGGGGTTCTAAAAATCGTGATTGTTCAAGCGACTGTATTGTGACATAAGGTTACCTCTAGGTTATTTTCTATGACTTGGAGCTTCAAAGGCTTTAAATAATTTTGCAAAAATAGATACATGTGAACACTACTATAAAGTAAATAAAAACAATAAATGATCACCGAAGTGATGTATTATAGGAAAAGTAAAGATTGCTCAGAAGCAAGAAATAAGTAAAAAGATAGGTTGGCTTTGTGAAAAATTTTTGTGATTAATTGTAGGATCATTTCTCAGCAACCTAGTATCTGCTATTTATAAAGATGGTTCTCAACTGTTGATCCATATTTTTCGGCCATGACTTATGATCATGGGCTCTATCCCTTGAAATGCGTGAATGAGTTTTGAATTATTTTTAACTGGTTGCTCATGATATCACATTTTTTGGTTTCTCAAGATTTTACGAGTCCTATTCCTTTACCCATCCTGTTAATTGTGAATCCTCACATGTGTCACCCTTGGGAGTATGAACTCACAAAAGCGAATAATTTATATTTGACATCTCCTTCCAAGTATTCTACTTGAGATCCTTGACTTCTAAATGACGTCGGTAGTAGCCCAAAAGCATTAATAGATATTACTGGCTCTAGAGTGCCAAATTGAATAGAGTCACCTCTGTCACTATCATCTCCATCAGTGAGGTCTGTAGTATCTTGCCTTTTCCCTCCCTTACAAGTCTCTAGAAGGATATTAAGCGCAATCCTCATTTGTTCCACCACCATTTTCACCATTCGCTCCTCAAAAGTCTCTTCGGGGTGTGGGCTCAGGCTTTGTCTTCTTCTTTCCTTTCTCCTTTGTTGTGGCCTTATTCAAGGCCATTGGATGCTGCAGAGGCGGGGGATACACCAAATCAAAATCTAATCTCCACCATCTCGGGCTCTTGTCGCCGGAATGTCTCCTGAGCTTGAATTTTCTTCTCTTCTTCCCACCTATGTAGGTCTGCTTGTATATGTTATTTCCTGCATTTTTGTGATCTCAAATGGTCGAGGCTGATGGTACTATGAGAATTTTGAATGTTGGGCTACGTGCCAAAGTCTCTCCAGTGGCTCGGTTGGTTTCACTATCCTTAGGCGATCTCAATAACCATCAGTTCTATCAGGATAATTGGGTGTCAACCTTGTGGCGTACTCTTCATACTTCAGTCCTGACAAACCCCTTGAAGGCTTTGGTATGTCTTTACCATGTTCTTTGTAGTTTGGCCTCATAAACTTTCCTGGACGATCTCCTAGCTTCGCTCTTTCCCCTTGGATTTTTATCATCCGTTGACCCATCGTCATCTAGGTCAACTTTCTTTCTAGGAGTTATTGACTGCCGCACTTCCACTGTGTTAATAGTGGTTGTCTTCTAAAAAGGATCTTTGTCAACCCATATCTCTTGCTTTCCCTTGTCTCTGAAGATCAAGTCACTGAGTCAGATTCTTCTATATGGCATTCCGAAATACTATATAGTTTGTAGTAGAATGAGTCCACAAATAGTGTCATTTGCAGTATGTCTTGTTCTTTAGTTCTACGGCTGATGCAATCTTATGATTAAATGACAACTTAATAATGTCATCAGCAAGCATATGGTCAAAATTTTAATTGGCCTTTGAAATGTCAAAATCGTACTTCCAGCCACTTCCGTCACTGGTGTCTTAATCAACACTCGGTCCGGCCTATGTTTGATTCTTTGGAGGCTTGATTAAAGCCTAGCACACGAGCAGCCGTCTCGCCACGATCTCAGTCATGTTCACCTCTAACTCCTAGTCTGACTCAACCATGGGGTCTCTATAGTACGTTCCTTTGGACACGTTTCTTCAGTACATATCTTCGCACAGGATATGCTCATATCGTATAGCCCGTGTGGCTAACTCGAATAGTTTTTTGAACTACATCCTTTAGAACTTCTTTTGTAAAGCCATCATAAGTGGTATCAAAGCTAGTTCGATGCTAACTAGCTGGGCGTGAAATTTTTTGTTGGATAAACAAAGTCCTCAAATCGAAATGGCAAGCAGAATCAACATGTCTACCGGTGCACAACAACCTCCTTTTCCCGTCTTTGATGGTGAAAATTATGATTATTGGTGTGTCAAGATGAAAACTATATTTCTCTCTTATGATCTTTGATGGATATGAAGATCCAACCAAAAAGATGGCAACGCAGATGACAATGGCTCAAAGGAACCAATTAAACGAAAACAAGAAGAAGAATGCAAAGGCTCTTCACTTGATTCAACAAGGAGTAACGGATAAAATTTTTCCAAGAATTATCAATGCTACAAAATCAAAGGAAGCATAGGACACTTTACAAGATGAGTATCGTGGTACTATGAATGTAAGAGCCATGGAACTACAATCTTTGAAAAAAGATTTTAAGAATAGTAGAATGAAAGAGAATGAATCTTTAAATGATTTCTTCTCTAGACTTATGGAAATTGTAAATCAAAGGAAAACTTATGGAGACCAAATTTTGGACTCCAGAATTGTTGAGAAAATTTGATTAGTTTGTCAAAAAAAATATGATTCTATTAAAAAAAATATGATTCTATTGTTTCCGTCATTGACAAAACCAAAGATATTTCTTCTTTGGGTGTTCAAGAATTATTGGGTTCTATTAAAGCATTTGAGCAAAGGTTGAGTAGGCACACTAAAAAACCTGTTAAGAGTGCTTTTCAATCCAAGCTTAATGTTAACTCCAAAAGTCATTAATCGTCGAGTTCCAATCAATCTAAAGGTGAATCTTTTAGTGGGGGAAGATTTGGAAGAGGAAGAGGAAGTAGAAGAAATTCAAGAGGAAGTGGAAGAGAAAATTTTGAAAGAAGATCAAATGAAGAATCCACTCAACAAAAGTGTGGAATTTGTAAAAGATCAAGTCATGTTGATAAAGATTGTTGGTTTTGTGGAAAGCCTCAATGTTTTAATTGTAAAAAGTTTGGTCATTTGCAAAAAGATTGCCGGTTCAAGAATAATCAACAAGCTAATTTTTTCAAAGAGCAAGAAAATAATGGAAACATGTTTTATGCTTTTCAAGCAATGTCCGAGCAAAGGAATGATGTATGGTATCTTGATAGTGGTTGCAGTAACCATATGACCGGTGATAATAATATTTTCGTGAACATGGACATCACTTCTAATTCTCAAGTAAAGATGGAAAATGGTGTCATGGTTCAAGCAAAAAAGCAAGGGAACCATTGCTATTCAAACAAAGAAATGAACAAAATACATCCAAGATGTTTTGTTAGTACCGAACTTGGAACAAACTTTGTTGAGTGTTGGTCAACTTGTAGAGTATGGGTATTCCGTGGTATTTGAGGACAATTCTTACATGATCTTTGATTGTGGGGAGAAAAAGCAATTTGTAGTGAAAATTGAGATAGAGAAAAACAGAAATTTTCCTCTCATTTTTCAATATTCAAACAGTGTCTCTTTGAAGATAGAAGTTCTTGATGATTCTTGGTTTTGGCATAGAAAATTTGGGCACTTGAACTTTCAAAATTTAAAGATCCTACAACAAAAGAACACGATTTATGAATTGCCATCTATACAAGAAGTTAAAGAAGTTTGTGAGGGATGTGCATTTGGAAAGCATCATCGAGATCCTTTTCCAAAAGAAAAAGTTTGAAGAGTCAAATCACCGTTGGAGCTTGTTCACACCGATGTATGGGGACCATCAAGAACACTTTGTCATGGAGGTAACAAATACTTCATAATCTTTGTTGATGATTTTTCAAGAATGACTTGGGTTTATTTTATGAGACAAAAATCTGAAGTTTTTCAAATATTTAAGAAGTTTCAAAAGTTTGTTGAAAGGCAAAGTGGATACTACATTAAGTTGTTAAGAAGTGATAGAGGTGGTGAGTACAACTCTAATGAATTTAATAAGTTTTATGAAGATATTGGTATGAAAAGGCAATTGACGATTGGGTATACTCCACAACAAAATGGAGTGGCCGAAAGAAATAATAGAACATTTGTTGAGATGGCTAAATCGATGGTTTATGAGAAGGGTTTACCTCAATCATTTTGGGCCGAATCGATATACACAGCGGTTTACTTGATGAATAGATGTCCAACAAAAATTTTAGAAAACCAAACTCCAATTGAAGCTTGGTGTGGAAGGAAACCGTCGGTGAATCACTTAAAGGTTTTTGGATGCATTTGTTTTGCACATGTTCCTAAGAAGTGATGTACAAGTTTGATGAATGTAGTGAAAAATGTATTTTTGTGAGTTATAGCTCTAAATCAAAGGATTATAAACTCTTTAGTTTGAAGAGAAACAAAGTGATTATTTGTAGAGATGTTATCTTTAATGAGAAGGACTCTTGGAATTGGAAAGAAAAGAATGTTCAAAATCAAGTGATTGTAACAAATGAAGATTATGGAAGCTTTGAGGTTGAAAATGAAAATGAAGAAGTTGAAGTTCCACCACAAATGTCTCTAACACCCAACTCTCATTCATCTCCTTCTACTTTTTCAAGTTCAAGCACTTTATCTCCAAGTTCAACTCCAAGGAAAATGAGAAGTCTTAGTGATGTATATGCTAGATTCAATTTTTGTGTGGTTGAACCCGAAAGTTTTGAAGAAGCAATCAAAGAAGATGTTTGAAAAAGCAATGGACGATGAAATTCGTGTGACTGAGAAAAATAGCACTTGGGAGTTGGTGGAAAAGCGAAAGAATAAAGAGGTCATTGGGGTGAAGTGGATTTACAAAATGAAGCGTAATCCAAATGGTTCAATTCAAAAGAATAAAGCAAGGCTTGTAGCAAAGGGGTATTCACAATAACCCGGTGTCAATTACCAAGAGACTTTTGTTCCGGTTGCTTGACTTGACATAATAAGGCTTCTTATTGCTCTTGCTTCATAAAGGGATTGGTTTTTTCATCAATTAGATGTAAAATCAGTGTTCTTGAATGGTGTGTTAAAAGAAGAAGTTTATGTAGAGCAACCTTAAGGTTTTGCAGTTAATGATAAAAAATGAAAAATGTACAAGCTAAAAAAGGCATTGTACGGGCTGAAACAAGCACCTCGAGCATAGTATAGTGAGATTGATTCCTATTTCAATGCAAAGGGATTTCAAATAAGTAAAAGTGAGCCAACCTTGTGCATCAAAATGCAAGGTAATACCAGTATTCTCATTGTGTCTCTTTATGTTGATAACTTGATTTTTACCAAGAATGATCAATTAATGATTAAAGATTTTAGAAGTGAGATGATGAAAAGATATGAAATGAGTGACTTGAGACTTCTACATTATTTCTGAGGCATTGAAATTTATCAACAAGAAGATGGAGTTTTTATTTGTCAAAGGAAGTATGCAAAAACTTTTCTTGAAAAATTTAGAATGAGAAATTGCAAATCAGTGGCTACACCTTTGGTTGTGAATGAAAAGTTGTTAAAAGATGATGGAGCTAAAGAAGTTGAAACATCTTTTTATAGAAGCTTGGTTGGAAGTCTTTTGTACTTGACAACAACAAGGCCGGACATTATGTATGCTACAAGTTTGTTATCTCGGTTTATGCACAAACCAAGCCAAATTCATTTTGGGGCAGCAAAGAGAGTGTTGAGATATATTCAAGGAACACTTGATTTTGAGATTATGTTTGAAAGAAAAGTTGATGTCAAGTTACTTGGATTTTGTGATAGTGATTAGGGTAGAAACATTGACGATATGAGGAGCACTTTAGGCTATGCATTCTCACTTGGTTTCAGTGTAATTTCATGGGTGTCAAAGAAGCAACAGAGTGTAGCACAATCATCAGCTGAAGCTGAATATATTTCAGCATCATTGGCCACTTCTCAAGCAATTTGGTTGAGAAAAATCATAGAATAAATTGGTGAAAAGCAAGGTGAAGCAACTCCAATTTTATGCGATAATAAATCATCAATTGTCATAACAAAGAACCCCGTCTATCATAGCCGAAGTAAAGACATTGCAATCAAGCATCACTTTATTTGAGAAGTCGTGGAAGATGAAGAGATTCAAGTCAAATATTGCAAGACCGAAGATCCAGTGGCGGACATTTTTACCAAAGCACTTCCTAAAGATAAGTTTGAGTTTCTAAGAGACATGTTGGGAATTCAACAACAAAGCATTAAGGAAGAGTGTTAAAAATAGTATACTAGATAATACTTTGTTGTTAAGTGTATCTAATTGACTTGGGAACACAAAAAGTTATGTCTTGGGTCTTGTTATGTGGTTAATGGTCTAGGAAAGTGAGTAGTCAAGATGTATCTTGCAACCTATATGTATGTTGAAAATATGGAACACATGTATGAAAAAATTATTCCAAAAAGACTAAGTTACATTGTCTTTGTTTTATCTATCACAAACATACAATGGCTAAAATTATAGCCAACACTTTCTTACCCTTGAACCCCTTCCTCTTTATCCAAAAACATTGACCTTGGCGTCCCTGCATATTCGACATCTCCTTCCAAGAATTCTACTTGACCTCTAAATGACATCGATAGCAGCGCAAGAGCATTGATAGATATTGATGGCCCTAGAGTTTCAAATTGAATGAAATCACCTCCATCACTATCATCTCCATTAGTGAGGTCTATAGTAATCTTGCCTCTTCCCTCCCTTACAAGTCTCTAGATGGATATTAAGCGTAACCCTCATTTGTTCCACCACCATTTTCACCATTCGCTCCTCAAAAGTCTCTTTGGGTGTGGGCTCAGACTCCATCTTCTTCTTTACTTTCTTTTGTCGTGGCCTTATTCAAGGCCACTGGACGCTATAGAGGCGGGGACACCAAATTGGAATCTAATCTCCACAATATCGGGCTCTTGTCGCTGGAATGTCTCCTGAGCCTGAATTTTCTCCTCTTCTTCCCACCTACGTAGGTCTGCTTGTATACGTTATTTCTAGTGTTTTTGTGATCTCATCAATGACCAAGGCTAATAATACTGTGGGAATTTTGGATGTTGGGCTACATGCCAACGGCTCTCCAGTGGCTCAGTTGGTTTCACCATCCTTAGGCGATCCCAATAACCCTCAGCTCTAATAGGATGATCGAATGTCAACCTTGTGGCGTACTCTTCATACTTCAATCCTAACAAACCCCTTGAAGGCTTCGGTATGTCTCTACCATGTTCTTTATAGTTCGGCCTCATAAACTTACCTGACCGATCTCCTTGCTCCACTTAGACAGTGGCCACTCTCTTGGTCACTCCAAATGAGTTTTCTTGTAATGCAATTTCTTATGTGGCCTCTTGGATGATTCAGCTTGCTTCCCTTTGATAACTTCATGTTCTGAAACAATCCCGTAAAAATCTTTACACCTGGGACATAAACCGTTCTTGATTATGTCTAGCTGCTCCTAGAGTCCCAACGATATATGCAACTCATCCCTAGAGCCCTTCTCTGATGATTCATCCTAGGGTGCATCGTTCTTCTTTTCCCTTGGCTTTTTATCATCCATTGACCCATCCTCATCCAGGTCAACTTTATTTTTAGGAGTTCTTGAATGCCTCATTTCCACTATGTTAACAGCGGCTATCTTTTGAAAAGGATCTTTGTCAACTTCTATCTCTAGCTTTCCCTTGTCTCCGAAGATCAAGTGACCTTTAGTCAAATTCTTCTATATAGCATTCTGGAATACCATATAGTTTATAGTAAAATGGCTCCACAAATAGTGTCATTTACGGTATGCCTTGTTCTTTAGTTCTACGGCCGATGGAATCTTATGACTAAATGACAACTTGATAATGTCGTCATCAAGCAGATGATCAAAAATTTGATTGGCCTTTGAAATGTAAAAATTGAACTTTCGGCTACTTCCGTCACTAGTGCCTTAATCAACACTCGGTGCGGCCTATGCTTGATTCTCTGGAGGCTTGATTAAAGCCTTGCACACGTGCAACCTTCTCGCCACAATCTCAGTCATGTTCATCTCTAGCTCCTAGTCTAGCTCGACCATGGGGTCTCTATAGTACATTTCTTTGGACGCGTTTCTTCGGTACATATTTTTGCGCAGGAAATGCTCATATCGCATAACCCGTGTGGCTAGCTCGAATAGGTTGTGGAACTACATCCTTTAGAACTTCTTTTGAACCTTGAATCCCAGGCCATTACGTACATTTTGCAAATACTCCATCTCGAGCAGCACTAGTCTGCACCGATTTTTAACCATCATGACCTGCCCAATGTACTGCTCCACTATTTTCCTAGTCATCTGGTACAACCTAGCCAAATCGAAAATGGCAACTTCCAACTCAATGCAGTAGAATTGAGCGTAAAACTTATACTCGAGTTGTTACCAACCCAACACAGAATTGGGCGACAAGTCGATGTACCACCCAAGGCCGCTACTATCAATGAATTAGCCAACAGCTTCAGCTTCAAGAACTCATTAGCCTTGACTTCACCTCACTGAACGATGAAACAACCAATGTATTCCATGGTCAATTGACTATCTTCACCCAAAAATGTGGTAAAGATTGCAATTTTATACCTCTAAGGATACTCGTATTTCCTGTCCACCCAATTACGATAGGGTTTGCAGTATGTCGGCCTTATCACCCTTCTCATAGCAGCGATAGCATACTCTTGAATAATCTCGTCTAGTCTCTGTTTATGACCACCTGAGGTGTCGTTGGATGAACGGTTGGTTACTACCTTTTTTGCCCCCAACCTTAGGATTGGGGACCACCTCCTCTTGAATAAGGGAATTGTTGATGTGCATGTGGCTATTCCTAGCTTGTTGTGCCCTCTAAGGCGGCAAATACGAAAGAAATACTGGTTATGGTGCTTCTATAGGAACCGGTAGTGCCAAGGGAAACAATGGTTGTTTCATGCCCCTAGATGGCTCAAATTATCTGCTAGCCTCTCCAACACTTGTCTAGTACATTCCTTTGGATGCGTTTCTTTGGTACATATCTTCACACAGGATATGCTCATATCACATAGCCTGTGTGGCTAGCTCGAATAGGTTGTTGAATAGCATCCTTTAGAACTTCTTTTGAAGCTTGAACCCCTGGTCATTATGTGCAATCTGCACATACTCCATCTCAGACAACACTAGTCTGCACCGGTTCTTATCCTTCTTGAACCGTCCAATGTACTACTCCACTATTTCACTAGCCATCTGGTACAACCTAGCCAAATCGGCAATGGCAACTTCTAGCTCAATGCAGTAGAACTGAGCATAAAACTTGTCCTCGAGTTGTTGCCAACCCAACACAGAATTGGACGACAAGTAGATGTACCACATGCAGACCACTCCCATTAATGAAATAGCAAACAACTTCAGCTTCAAGAACTCTTTAGCCCTGACTTCACCACACTGAACGGTGAAGCAACCAATTTATTCCATGGTAGATTGACTGTCTTCACCCAAAAATGTGGTAAACATTGCAACTTTATACCTCTGAGGATACTCGTATTTCCTATCCACCCAATCAGGATAGGGTTTGCAGTATGTCGGCCTTATCACCCTTCCCATAGCAGCGTCAGCATACTCCTGAATAATTTCGTCTACTTGGTCTCTGTTCATGACCACCTGAGGTGCCGTTGGATGAACAATCGGCCGCTGCCTTCTTTGCCCCCAACCTTAGGATTGGGGGCCACCTTCTCTTGAATAAAGGAATTGTTGTTGTGTTTGTGGCCATTCTTAGCTTGATGTGCCCGCTAAGGTGGCAAATACAGAAAAAAAAAAAACTGGTTGTGGTGCTTCTATAGGAACCGACTGTGCTAGGGGAAACAATGGTTGTTTCATGCCCCCTAGATGGCTCAAACTGTCTACTAGCCGCTCCAACACTTGTCTAATGTGGCCAGATTTTTCTCTAATCAAATCTCCCAAGCCTTAAATAAAACCAAGACTTGCTAAGAAACTTTCTACGAAATAACCTTGATGGTGGCCTCCGACTCTAAGTCAAATTAGCGATTTCTCTTGCCCCTCAAGTGGAGGCAATTCTTCCTATAGGTTGGGGATGTTGTGCTTGCTTTCTTCCACAACTTTGTGTGTTAAAGGCACTTCAGATGAGCCAATTTTGGTCTTACCTCTAGTGTTTGTCGTGTAGTCTCTCTAATGGTCCCATAGGACATGTCAAAAAATATATTTGGCGTATTTTCAGATTGTGAGTGTGCTAAAGTTCAGGTGGACTTAAATCCAAACACGTACGACCTTACCTACTTAAATCGACGTAGGGTTTTAAAAATTGTGACTATTCAGGAGACTGTAGCGAAGTGTAAGGTTTCCTCTAGATTTTTTTCTATACATTGGAGCTTCGAGGACTTTAAATAATTTTACCAAATAGAGATGTGTGAACACTATTGCAAAGTAAATAGTGGGAATACAAAGCTACAAATAAATTAAATTTGAATCAAGAATACGAAACGAATACTAAACTTAACATTAAATGAAAGCAATAAATGATCATCGGAGTGATATATTATAGGAAAAGTAAAGGTTGCTCGGAAGAAAGAAATAACTAAAAGGATAAGTTGGCTCTATGAGGAGTTTTTGTGATTGATCACGGGATCTTTTCTCGGTAGTCTAACATATGTTATTCATAGAAATGACTTTTAACCGTTGATTCATCTTTTTTCGATCATGACTTATGATCATGGTCTTGTCCCTTGAGATATGTGAATATGTGTTGAACCGTTTTCAATTGGCGGCTCATGATGTCATGTTTTTTCATTTTTTGGGATTTCAAGAGTCATATTTCTCTAACCGTCTTATCAATTGTCAACCCTCATAAACTCTCTTTTGACTGTTAGATCCCTTTCACGTGTCACCCTCTGATTTTACTATTTTTTGATTGTAAATAATAATGCTCGATAAACAATCTCGATTACCATCGTTGATGGTCATAAAATGGAGATAAAAGTACTAAAGGGCCGAATCTCAAAACATACCCCAAAAGACACACAGAGCAAATCATAAGTAAGCTAAGGTTATATTCAACAAGCTTTGGAGGGACTAGCCGGACCATTCCGCATAACCTTGGACCCGATGATCGAATAGGCCCTAAGGAAAGTTACAATTGAAACAAAAGATACTTGGGCCTTCCCCATTTCCCCATTTTTGCACCTAGGTCTGTCAATTGTGTCAGATGAGACAGGTTTTTGTCAAAAATTATTATACTCATACCTGATTCATTTATTAATTTGTGTCTAACGAGTCGTGTCATATAGGATTCATGTTGTATATGAATCTTGTATAACTGATATATAAACGAGTCATATGTTTCTTTTGATTGGCTTCATGTATACTCGATTTGTTTATTAATCACGACGTGTTAAGTCCACTCGTTTACAAAATTGGTGGTTTAAGAAATACTCACACCATCTAATTTTATGTCAATTTTATATTGTATTAATGAGTCGTGTCACCAAAACCAAACATGTCGTTGTCTATTCGTTTCCTACAATGGATGTAAGTCTAGACCACACTTGGGTTAAGCAGTTAGGCCCAAACATATAATTATTAAGTCATGCCCAAATTGTCTAAAGTTTTATGGATAAATTGTAAGGGGTACACCAAATTAAACTTATTTGACAAAAAATACACACTAAAAAATATAAGGTTATTAAGTACTTAATTTTGATACTTATTTGTATCCAAGTACATAATTTGAATTTATCTATTTTTATTGTGACATTTTTGCCTCCATTAATCCATATGTATTTAATGCACCACTTTTCTTTGAAAAGTGGTGCATTAAACATCTCCTAATTTTAGGGGAGAACTTTAATACATATATATATATATATATACTTATGTATGTATGTATGTATATCTTATTTAAATTTTGAATTATTTTTTAATGCACCTTGATTCATGCATTTATTTTTTTTAGAAAGTGATTTTATTTTTAAATTAATTTAATATCTGAATAGTGTAATAGTGTAACAATAACAGTGTAACAATAAAAGTGTAAAAGTGTAACACTAACAATGTAACAGTATAACAATAATAGTATAACAAGCTATTTACACAAAAATATTGTACTATTATATTTTGTCCAACATATAGTTTCATATAATTTCATTCAAAAGAGTTCATCTTCGTTTTGAATTTGTTACCATATACACAAAACTACTGAACACTATTTTTATTACTGTGTATTTGTTACACTGTCTTTGTTACAGTGTTTTTGTTACACTATTATTGTTATAATATTACATTATTCAAATATTAAATTAATTTAAAAATAAAACTATTTTTCAAAAAAAAAACGTTTGAATCAAGGTGCATTAAATATAATTTGAAAACAAAATCATTTTTCAAAAAAAAATACACATGAATCAAGGTGCATTAAAGAAAATTCAAAATTTAAATAAGAGATTTAATAACAAATATATATATATATATGTGTGTGTGTGTGTGTGTGTAAATAAGTATATATATTCGTATATACATATATATAGACACACACACACACACACACACACACACACATATATATATATATATGTATTAACAAATACATATATATCAAGGTGCATTAAATACGTATTTATATGTATTAACAAACACACATGAATCAAGGTGCATTAAAGATAAGAGATTTTGAATTAAATGAACCTAAAATGGACATTTATGTCTTTTTAACCCACATTTTGTTGTATATGTTTTTTGTCAACTAAGTCTAATTAGGTGTACCGGCTTTCAAAAAACTCAAGTATTATCTTGTGGAGAGGATAGTTGAGCATGCCCAAACACAAAGCAGTACAAACGAGACGAGCTGACGATAGCAAAATGTATGCCAACTCTCTCTCATGCTGTATTTTATGAATTTTTATTAGGGCCGTCCATCTAGTCGTGTTATTGTCGTGTCATTTTATATTCGTGTCAATTATTATTTAATCTAAAGTCAATCTATTAATTATAGTGTCATGATTGAGTTGACTAGTAACTTGTGAATTAAAAATCTAGTACTAAGATCTCATTATTTCCCCACCAAAACCTCCCACTTATAAATTTCTCATCGGCTAAAAAGTAGTTTAAGTCTATATAATAGCAAAAAAAAAAAAAATTCATGTCAACATAAAAAAAATGTCATTTTATTTTTGATGACCACGCAAGATTTTGGGCTCTCTCTCTCCCAAGTTGTAATTTGGTCATACTTAGTACAAAATTGAAATAAACATTGTATTACGTTCGAGATTGAAGTGATTTATTTTATTAACAACTTTTAAACGACTATTCATCAAGCTAAGCTCAAATAGCGTGTTTTATTATATAGTTCTTAGAAGCTAGATAGTTTATTGAACTAAGTTCAACCCAAGCTAAAAAAACACTAATGATCTTAAAAATTGTGTTCGAACTTAATTCATTTATCATACAAAACAATATCAAGTAGAACCCAAGTAACTTGCTTCAACAAAAAAGAAGAATAATTGAGATGATCAAGTAAACACTACCCACAACAGCAGCATATTCGTTTAAACGCCCTATATAGCACCTAAGTTCTGATTAATTGGAAATGTCCAGAGTCAGGCAATGCAGCTAAACAACTGCATATTATGTATCCTAATCCCTTCAAGATACGAGAGTGACTAGCATTATGACACTGGTATTCCTAATTCGGTTCATTAACTCAACATGAAATTCGAAGGAAAGTACAAAGTATACATTTATTTTTTTTTAGTTCACCAATCAAACTCCTTTATTAAATATGTAGACATTGAATCAAGTGGCAGAACCATACATTCTATGGTGAGAACCAAACATCCACTTAATCATCTTTAACATTTAGGTTAAACTTTAATAATATTTAGTTAGTTGAGTCCCCTCAACATGCTTTCAAAAATTCTTTGTGAAGCTAGTTGTCCTCCCCCCCCCCCACCCTTTTCTCTCTCTCTAGTCCTCTCTCACACTGTTGAATATATAAAGATGAACATCTTTAATTGTATTGATAATGACATTATCAAAACTAATAGTAAAAGTGTTACTAATCATTATTTAAGCTATTGTATTTATTTTTAGTCTAATTTTTTTATCTTATTATAGTTAAGATCCGCCAATCCTCGTCCACCTCCCCGTCCTTTTCACGGTAAATCTCTGACTCCGCCATACAAACACGGTTATATATGGGTTGGGTAATAGTTAAGCAATTCTGACACAAATGCAAAGTCATACCCATTCCTAATGAGCTAGCATCTTGGATCACAATCCCAAAAGATAAGTGTTGAAGAATGAAAAGAAGTAGAATATGTAGCTAGTTCAACTTGCAGACAATACACCCAAATATGCACATAAAATATTATACATGCAAGCAGGCTTAATACCTGCAGATGCAAGAAAAGTTCATGGAAATTAAGGTCATTATGCACTTAATTGGTGTGAAAAACCATGATTTGGTAAAGAATCTTTGCTTTATATTTGTAGTTTGGTTGCAATTAACATGGAAAAAAACTCAACACTAGTCATTAAATATCATGAAATAACAGAATATAAGAGGATATAGCGTACCTTTTATGTTGGATTATGTCTTACTGCTACCCAGTCGTCCTGCCTCTGAATATTTGTGGCCGGGAGTGTGAAAGAGAGGGTTACAGCAGACAGGGGCACTCTAAAGAGAGAGCGGCTGCAATGTAACATGGGCCCTTTATGGGGAGAGAGAGAGAGGATACTTCCATGTTCAAAATCGGTTAGATGTAGTATGAGAAATCAAGTCAAAGGTTCTCATTAATAGTGCAATTGAGCATAACAGAAGACAGAATGAGATTTACTTCAATATTTTTTTTTCGGTGAATCGCATACTATGAATTCAAATTGGATCCATTATATACAATTGGGTGTCTCACTCAAAAATGGTAGATAATTTTCGAAGAAAGAAAATAGAAGAAAAGAGTATTGAAAGTGTAGTGTAAAATGGTTTGGTCCTTATTTAATAGGACCATTTACTTTGTGCAATTGTTGTAAGTGTGTCAAGCAAACAACCATAAAGTTTCGAATTCGAATTTAAACATAGTCACTTTAGGTATGTACTCAGTTTATCCTCACACACTCTCAATAAAAGAAAACCAAATTTGAGTACTGAAAAAAATAAAATAAAATTTTAATAGAGACTAGCTGAGAACACTCTGCTTAGATTGAAATACTAATATCCCCTTTGAACAAAAGGGTGAAAATTATCCTTATATGCAATTTTTTTCTTGAGACATGCCACCTACCTATTATTTTCAGAGGTACAGGTTTCTACTACCAACCCCAACTTTGACAAAAGTGCTATGAAAACCACTCCAGATTAGATCAGATATCCTCTGCTGACCTAGATATCAATCCATCCCCTGTTTAATAATGAATACTTTGTAACACAGTCAGGAGAATCTTTGATTTCATCTTGTATGAGCCCAAATTAGTTCACAATTTGAGGGTGTTGATGCCAATGAATTCAACAATAGGGTTATTTTATTAAGAGCTAGTAGTGTAAAGCTGGCAACACCCCCATCTAAAAAGTCCAATAACACTGCCAGTAAAGGTCAATATTGCTGAATAGTTAATTGTCTTCATGCGTTTGAACCTGGCTTCTTTATCTGTACTGCCAGCTCCAGGGACGGTGGAAACTTTCCAGGAAAAAGATGGCATCTTCAAGTCCAACGGTGTAATCTTAAATTCGACTCTTTTTGGTGACTTTTGAAATTAAACTAGTGCTTGTAATTAATAGATAGTTACAAGTACCCAAGTTTACTTTGTAAAAGTTTGTCAAATATTGAAAAAAAAAAAAAAAACATATTCATGATTGTTATCAATACAATGTCGAATGTTTTTTTTTTCTTTGATAGGGGTTCGTGACAGATTAAGATACTTGTTCCACAATGTGAATGTGGTGGTGGTTGAAGGATTTGTCATGTCTACTCAGTGTACCATTTGTCACGAGATTTGGAAATCATATTTGCCTTCCGCGTTGGGGACCCTAAGATTCAGCAGAGATATATTTTTTTCTCTATTACTTTTCCAAAGCAAGGGAATTTATACTTAATTCTGATTAGACTATCATACACGAAACTTGTCTGGGTTCTCATTGACACCAACTTTGGTACCATTATCCCGCCACTTTACCTGTCTTCTTGTGTTTGGGTCGAGTTATTTTTCACTCTCGTTACCTGGAAGACCTCTCTTTGCATCAGGCCCCTAGTTAGTTCATTTTTTGGGGCGAAGTTGAGCACTCAAGTGCATACATAATAAAAAGTAAAGATGTCAATCGAACCATATTGTGTCATATTCATATCGTGTCATGTTGGATTGTTTATTATTTTGATCACTAAGATGGTCAACTATCAGCCAAGATTAGTGTTGTACATTTTGTGTGGGTTGGGCGTCTGTACATAGCAAAAATAACTAGTTATCATCATACTCACATTTCTAGTGAATCATATATTTTACATGCTAAACTTCTACTTCAAGTAAAATTTGAACGAGTACATGAGGAAATGTTGCACGGATTACCCCAAAACCGTAAAGTGCTAACCTCATCCAAGTATGTCGGAGACATGATCCAATTGCAATATTTTGAAAATCAACTGCAAAAATATAAATTTTTTCAGTAAGTACCAAACAAATCTCCCCGATGATTTAATTAATCTTTGTTGGGCGAAGCCAAGGATATCTCAATCAGGGGAGATAACAGGGAAATCCCCAATGACAGTAATATTTCTAACAAGTCGCACTATACGTCAACCCGAGATGCATCTTCCTCTCCAGGACTTCAAAAATATACTTTTGGTACATTACTACTATCCAAGGAGTATCATCATCCAATAGAACACAATCCCAATGTCGAAGTATCCAGGCTTTGGAGGCTGCGATATAGTGTTGACCGCAAAACAAACTTGAAATTCATAGTAGCTCTTATTTGGAGGCCAGAGGAGTAGCAGCACCAAAATATAGAGAACAACAGGAGAAGACCCAAATAAATTTCTAGATAACCAACAATAAGGGGGTAAGGAGCAGTACAGTCACCTGGAAAAAAATCAACTACAAACATAAAGTTTGGCCCAAAAACATTAATCAATCATAATAGAACATCTGTTGTTTTGGGAGTGAGGGAGGACAATCTAGGCCCCAGATGAAAAAATTGTACGCCACTAAAATTGGTTATGGTATCAATTTGACTCTAAAAAAAGAATGCTTGATCAACGAAATAACTTAAACAGGAGATCAATGAGAGACAACATTTCCCCTTGAATCCACGAATACTATAGGAACTACTTATGCATCATTCCTTCAACGAGGACAAGCAAGTCTCTTATTCAATTCATAGGCCTTCATGAATCTCCCCATTACCTATGTCCATACACTCTCTTTGGCCATTTATTGATTCCCTTCAATTCAAGACATATCTCAACACAAACTGTGTGGTCATTCCAACTGAAAAAACCCGATCATGGTGATTCTATACTCTTTTCAAACATTGACGATACTCAAAATTGTTGTACAATTTTCCAAATGAGAGCACTCTGTTAAGAAACATAGATGAAACAACATAAAGAATTCTAGAGGCAATTAAACAAAAACAAAGTTTTGTTTCTTATCCCCAAAAAACATAACATATTTTCAAAGACATTCTTAGAGCAAATGAAACTCGAACCACTTAAAACAACAGCATATGATAAGATACATGCCTTATGGCTAACAACCCTTCCACCATTTCACAAATTGTCGGTGCAACCTCCCCTTGGACCAACCACCTGACAAGATACTGAAGTTTAGCTCAAAACATAACCTTCAAAATGAGGGATATCAAAGGCATACGTGAACTGTCGTTTGGCCTATAGCAACGGAGGAAAATAAAAATCATCCTGTAAGATCAAAAGGATGTAAATTGAATTCTGAATACTTCAATATGACAGTTGATTCCAATACAGAACCAAATGCAACAAAAAAAATTACCTCTTTTATACTCAATGCAATGATCAAATACTGAGATTGCTCATCAAGAATTCAACTTTCCAAACTCTGTATAGCAACAGTGCCAACACGTTCACAGTCCGGTAAAACCGACCAGTTCGGAGACTGCACAGCTCTCAACCACCGGAAATCATCCACATTGGCCCAATTCCCCGTCTCCTCACCGATATTCGCCTCTCCAAGATCTCTCTCAATGCCATCATACCTCAAACAATATGGAGCAAATCTGACCCCACTACTATCCTCGATTATCGGCCTACTCCTCACTCTCAGGTAAAAATCACATCCCCTAGCGTGATGAATCCTTATTTGATGCGACGCCAACACAAACACACAACCCTCCACTTCCTCAATCAAAACGGAACCCAAAACAGGACCTACGTAAACCCTACAATCCCTCAACTTGTTCACAAACAATGCCCTCAAACAACCCATCAATCTCACCTCACAACCCCTCAAATCCGAAAGCGTAAACTCCCCAACTTCCTCTGAACCAACCTCAAATTGCTTCACCAAAACCTCATTTTCTTTAACCTTAAATCCCGGCGAATCCCAAACCCTAGAACCCGTGTTTTCTGACTCAACAATTGGGTTCCCAATTTGGGTTTTCTCTACCGCATTGCTCAAGCTTATATCTTTTTTCGTTGATTTGTTTTTGAAACCGAATTTCTTCTTCGGGACAACATCGGAAGTGACGTTATCGAGGGTTTGTTTGAGGTCGGAGACAGTTTTGAGGCAAGACCGGACTTCGTAGGAGGGCAAGAAGTATGATTTCTCGGCGACAAGCTTTTCAAGATCAGAGATGGACATAGAAACGTTCTGGAGATCAGACTTGAGTTGAGGATTGGAGTGGGGGTGTGGGGTTTGGTGGATGCGGGATAGGTGGGACTCGATGGAGAGTTTGGATTGGGAGAAGAGAGAGAGGAAGGACTGGGTGGATTCGAATGGAGGGTTTGACAATGACGATGGTGAGTTGTCGGGATTGGATTGGCGAGTATGGGATTTCTTGGATAGGCGTTCGAGCAGTGCGGCGTGTTTGCTTTGGGCGATTGGATCTAGGGTTTTGGGCGTGGTGGAGGGGGTAATGTTGTTAAGACTTGAGATAGCTTCGCCTTCTTCCATTGTTGTAGCTATGCTTGAACAGAAGATCCGATCATTAAGGCCAGAGTACTGTAAAATGAAATCGATTTACTGTTGCAGCAAATAAAAGGTGAGTGCCCTAGGATCCAAATATCGATTCGGTTAACTCAAAAATAAAAAAATTTTAAAAATATTTTAAAAACATAATGAAAGTACAAAAAAATTATGAAAATACATAGAAATATAAATATAATTTATTTATTTATAAAGATAAGTTAAATAATTAATTAATTCAACATATTTATTAGGTTAACATCTATTTATACAATAATAAATTTAAATTAGAGGGAAAAAAATATTCGACATGAGATAAAAATCACTTCAATTAGTTTTAAACACTTAATTTTTATTAAATAAACACATTTTTACATAATGTTAAGGTTTCATAATACACATGAAATGTTAATGTATACATATTTACATTATTACATCCATCTCAATGTGGAGTATCGAGCAGAACAAAAAAAAAGTTAAATTAATGGTACTTATGTATACTTAAAAGTAAAAAGTTATAATATTGTGGGGTATTAAATGTAATTGTTCATACTTATAACAAAAAAATAATAATAATGAAGGGTATCAAATTAAATTAATGATACTTATGTAACTTAAAAGTAAAAAGTTATAATGCAGTGGAGTATTAAATGTAATTGTTCTTACTTATTAACAAAGAAAAAAGAATAATAATACTGAAGAGTATCAAATTAAATTAATGGTACTTATGTATGCTTAAAAGTAAAAAATTATAAAGAGTGAGGTATTAAATGTAATTGTTCATACTTATAACAAAAATAATAATAATAATAATGAAGGGTATCAAATTAATTAATGGTACTTATTTATACTTAAAAGTAAAAAGTTATAAGGAGTTGGGTATTAAATATAATTATTCATACTTATAACCAAAAAAATATAAAAGGTACTCTGCACATTCGTGAGTCTCATGACCCGCGAAGGAACATAGACAGAGACAAAGAAAAGGCGAGAGGCAATAGCGATGGTCGATGCCGGTGCCAGAGAGAGAGAAGAAGAACATATCTGATGGCTAATACCTGATACCTCGTGGTCGCAACTCGTAGCGATGAAGACGAGACTCCCAACTCTCAAGCCCTAGATATGCATGAAAAATGGTTGGATCTGCTCACATCTAGACTCAAGGAGGTAAGTTACTGAAGTCTTCTCCTTCAATTTCTAGTTTATAGTTTGTATGTGTCTTTCTTTCTCTTTATCTCTTCGATTTCGTCTGGAAGTCTAGGTGTGCCTTTCTCTCTTTCTTCTCTCTATTTATTTTTTTTGCTTGGAAGACCTAAACTGCTGAATCTGGACATGTGATTTCTGAGAAAATTTGAAATACATGTAATGTCTGTTTTTCCCCTTTTTTCTGGCTTGGAAGACCTGTGAATTCTAAGATTTAATTAGTGGAATCTTAACTTTTTCAAAGTTTCCTTTTTTTTCTTTTGGCCTAAAGTGAAGCGAATCACAGTACTGTTTTGTCAAACCGGTACTGTTTCGATAAAAATGGTCCGACACAGTGACGTTTCGATCAAAACATTAGAATTTTGGGATTCAACCCTTGTTTTATGTCGGTGTGTTGAATTTCTGAAACGCTTCAGACGTTTCGACACGATATTTTGTTCCTTGCCTACTATGCATTTTTTTTTTTGGGAAAATTTCATCCGCAACAACAATTACTTTGTTGTGAGGAAGAGGGATCGTTATCTTGTCACTCACTTGCTAGACTCCAACAAAAATCCTGAAAATAATATTATATTTGTCAGTGGCAACTAGGAGTGTGGTGCTAGTATGGAGCAACAATATAGGTGCTCATACAGGGAAGGTGCTCCAGGTACTTGTTGGCCCTGATTCCCTTTACTCCTACCTTTTCTCTTCCTTTTCTTAGTTTTTTTTGTAGGTGAAACCGTGAAAGGCAAGGTCCTTGAGAGGTCAGTAAGGATGGATGATCTGGAAAAAGTGTTTTCTTTCAGTGAGAATCCCTTCTGCAGAGCTGCCCACGTCTTTCTTGGCCATACACCAACCTATACTTCACTATTATACTTGACCGTCCAAATGCTACTCTGGTAAATGACCAAGAAGTAGTAGAATCCTTAGGATATTTTGCCTCGAGGTCCCGCCAGAAATTGGGAACTGGCTGATCTCATCTTATGAAGAACTTTGTTGATCTTGTCCTCAACTCGTCAAATGCTTTAAAAATCGTTCTAATCATTTCGCCTTCTTTAGCTGTCCCATTTGTTCTTACTATTCCATCTTTAAATTTGAGTATTTTGCCTCCTACGCAAACCCAAGAATCTCTTTCCATTGATGTCCATTAGCAGACCACGGCCGAGACTGAGTCGGTGATTGACCTGGCTGATGATTCAATAATTACTCCGGAATTGCCCAAGTCCAAGGATATTAATATTCTAGATGCCGACATAGATTCCCCTTTAGCTCTAGGGATCAAAATGATGATTCTTCCTCAGAGCCTTCTACGTGGCGAAAACAAAACGCAAAGAAGATGATGGTTATAGAAGTTAGTGCCTCTAATGCTACTGAAGAAGTTTTTATCTTTTGTCCTATCTTAAGAGCTAAGGGAAAGGAAATCACTATGAGGGATTCAATCTTTGCCTATATGAATACAGTGGTTGGAATAGCCAGGGGATCATACATTCCAATAAGGCAATGACAGATGATGAAATCTCTCGATGTGCTCTTCAGTCTATGGTTCTTGTAAGTGCATTTATTTCTGTGGCTGGATTCTTTCTTGTGGTTCTTAGAGTTCTAAGTATTTCGTTTTCTTTGGGTCTCCAATTAGTTCATGAGGTCTACGCTCAAATTGTTCAGAAAGACAACCATGAAGAAAACAAATTATAACCATATGATAGCTTTGGAGAAAAATAAGCGCTTAGACACCAAGGTTTCCAAAATTTGTGAAGAGATCTTGGTTCTTCAGGCCCAGATGACCGAGCTGAAGGAAAAGAGGGATTAGCTAAAGTTAGTGAATGAAGAATTGAAATCTTTTGAATCGAATGCTTCCCATGATCTCTCACAGCTTCAAGAGGATCATGCTACACTCCTCGAGGAATTTGAGGGCTTCAAGCCAACTGCAAGGCAAAGGAGGACAAAGCCTATAAAGATGGATGGAGAAGGCCGAGGACAAGTTGGCAAAGCAATTGGAAATAATTGAGAAGGTCCACTTCAAGAGGGGACGGGATGAGGCCTGGCGAAAAGCTGGAGTCCCTCTTTCTTCTAAGCTTTATTCCCATCATTTTGTGGCTTCAAGCTCCTCTGTTCCTCCTTGAAATTCAGATTGTTGGTTCGTGTAATCTTGTTTTTGTTCATGAGACATGTATTCCCCTTTTGGTTCAACGATAAAATTTGCATCTTTTGTCTTTAAGCTCTTAATTAGTGGTATGTCTTAACACTTAGAAAAAAAATTTATGTTTTTTTCCTAACAAAGATAACTTTCCTGTGGAGACGACCTTAGTATTTTTTGAGTTAATACATAATAAATTTTCTTACACTTGGGAAGATTTTTTTTAGAAAAACTATATTAGAGAACAAGCATTTTTAGCCCCATTGTTGGAGAAGCAAGCAATACAAATTTGAAAGGTAATTCGAATCAACGGTAAGTAAGTCTTGTGATTTTTATCACTGACCCAAGTACGCTTTTCTATTGTAAATTACTTGTAAATTTTTCTTTTGTTTTATAGGATTATAGTTGTGCATGTGAGCAAGTTATAATATGAATAATAAACTTGTTAGGTGTGACCAAGACAAAACATGAACGCGGACAAGGTGAATAATGACAATTCGCAAAATCCGAGAAATGGTGAAAATAATTTCACAATTGTTCTTATCATGTGAACGATGAGAGATTATCTCCAACCCACAAGAACCACTGCATCATCTTACATACTTTTCTCCGTACAAACACATGAAATTAATTTTTAAGCCGGGTATGCTCCAATTATAACTCCAATTTCATTGTGTGGATAGAAAAAAAAACTTATCTTTACATCAAGGAATTTGAAGAAGTAGATAGTACATCACTCGATCAAAAAGTACTAGAGAAAATCACTAGGATGAAGTTATTTCCCATTTCCCTAAAGGATAAAGCAAAATTTTGGTTAAATTCTTTAAAACCCCGATCAATAGCTTCATCGTCCAATATATAAAAAGAATTTCTGAATAAATTTTTTTGAGTACATAGAACTACTGCTTTGAAAAAATAACTTCAAAATTTTTCAAAAAAAAAAAATGAATAGTTTTATGATTGTTGGCAAAGATTTAAGGACCTTTTGACTATGTTCCACGTCATAGATTTGAACCATGACAATTTGTTAGTTTCTTCTACGAATGAATTACCCCTACACATCACCAGTTCATAGACATGATGTGTAATGACAAATTTCTTAATAAGAATCCTAACAAAGCCTTAGATTATTTTGATAACTTGGCAGAGAATTCTCGATCTTGAGATATTTTCGATCCTACCATGAGATCAAAGTCATCTACTGCATCTCAACCCACTGGGGGTGAAAAATATATATTACGACACCAAGATGAATCACATGCCAAGATGACAAAATTATCCTGTAAAATGAAAAGTGCAAAAAGTAAATAAGGTAGCCAGTGTGTCCAAGGTTAATAAGTCGTACTCTATATATGATACAATTGAGCATTCCACGACTGAGTGCCCGACCATTCCATCATTTAAGGAAGTGTTTCATGAACAATTCAATGCCATGAATTAACCTAGGCAGACATTCTCTAACCCATACTCTAACATGTATAATCCAGGATAGCGAGATCATCCTAATTGTAGTTGGAGAAATAATAATATGGTTGCATCGCAAGCACCTATACTAGTCGAATTTGCCCTAAAGAGATGGATTTATCTTCGATGGCACCTCTCTTCACTCAATCTCCATGAACACTGCATCCCTAAAAAGCTCATAATCCTCATCTTCTTCTTTTCAAAACACCCTAAAAATAGGGGTCAACAATTAATATCTACAATAAACTTTGATAACAAGTTTCCCAAAAATAAAGTTATAAAAGTTTCAAACATTCATTACATCCCTAAAAAGCTCAATCCAACAAATAATCCTCATCTTCTTTGCAAAACAACCCAAAAGTAGGGGTCGCCAATTAATATCTACAATAAACTTTGATAACAAGTTTTCCAAAAATGAGAAAGTCCCTAAAAATCTTAATCCAACAAATAATCATAATCCTCTTATTTACAAAACACCCCGAAAATAAGGGTCGGCAATGAATATCTACAATAAACTTTGATAACATGTTTTCAAAAAATGTGGTTAGAAGTATCCCAAAAATAAAACAATTAAAGTTTCAAACAGTCATTACTTATTTGTCAGTCGAACAAGAAGTTGTACCAACTTAGTTCTTGGATGGCAGTCCAACAAGGCTATGCGCAGATATAATACTAAATGTCATAAACAGGGTTGTGCTTGTTGTGCACAAAAACAACTCTTTCCTCCTCACTGATGTAGGATCACGTAGAACCATAGAAACCATCTACCAAAAGTTGTTCATACAGAACCACAAATGTACTACAGTTCCCCACCATTTCTAACCGCATTTGAATGTACTTGAACCAGGTGTATAACAAAGCAACTAGATTGATAGATGTTGTGATAAGAGACAGGATCATTGGAGTCCATCTAATACTACATCTGAGATGTCTCTAAGTGAATGCCAGAGCGAGGACCACCATTTGAAAGCAAAATAAAAAATTACATAGATTGAGGCCTAAGGTCCACAAATATTTTATCTAATTCTTTGCATCATGTATCGCATCCCACATCACAGTGACCTCTTAATGTCCTTCTCGATTTCCACCTCACACCTTGTAGTCACTCCTGCCATTTGTTTACTGTAACATACACACAAAACTAAGAAAAAAATAGATAAATCTTAAATACGAGAAATATTATTATACCACCGGCCGAATAAGCTTTTCACTAGTTGAAGAAATGGTTTGTTTAAAATCTAGTTTTGAAAGGAAAAAAAAAAGAATTTATTTAATATTCAAATTATTTTGTTTCCATTTCAACTGAAAGAAAAAAAAAAAAAAAAGAATAACGTGTAGAAAATGAGTCATATGCTGTTATTTAAGATAGCATATTCAAAGAAAGATGGTCAACCAATTAATGATATCGTTGCACAAGCCTTGGTATGTAACATTAATCGAAGGTGTTTTTTTTTACTTTTATTTATTTATATTTCACTTAAATTTGAGTTTTAGTATCTGATCATTTTTTATTGTAGTCAAACACGGATGACCTTGTGTCCCAAATGTCAGAGTCCTCTAGGCAATTTGAGTCTACAGAAGATGAAGCTTTTACTCAGGTCTTGGGCCCGAAGGTGACAAAGTCATGTGAGGATGTATGGTTTGAGATCATCCCCCAAGGATTTATGTGGACCATCATACAAAAATTTACAAGAAGAGAGACAAGCAATGCAATTGTAGCTTACTGAACAGCTGAGGAGATGAGATGAACGGTGGAAGCACAAATAAAGAACCACATGAGTCAAATGCAACACGATTTTGAGGTCAAGTTTGAGGCTCAACAAAGATAGTTTGACTTGTTATTGCTTCATATTTGAGGAACAGGTATGAATATCCTTGGACCAATTGGAACAAACTCAAAAGCCATTAGGATTTGGAAAGGTAAAAAATACATGACTGATGCATTAATTTCATGATTGAGTGTATTGTATTTACATGATGTTATCATTCATAAAAGATACCCGATGCATCAAGCACTCTTCATAGAGCATCACATCAATCTTCACTGCAGAGTGAGTCGAGCAATCAACCAATGCCTAAGTCGTAGTCACATGGTCGTCGTAATAGTGTCGTTGTATAAAGTATTTTGCAACGTAATTTTATTTTCATCGCAAAAAAAAAAATTTTACGAAAAAAAAATGTCACTAAAATTATACAAAGCGTAGCTAAAATCTATTCCACCGGCATGAAAAAATAAAAAATAAAAAATAATAATTTAATTAATTTTTTGCAACACACAAAAATCGTCGCCAATAAATTTTTACATTAATAAAAAAATGTACACGCATTCATGACGCAAAAAAATTTGTATTGGCAACGTTAATATAAAATGGCGCGATACGGTTCAATCCAAAAAATTGAATAAATACATTTACGATGTAAAACAAATTGTCGCTAAAATGTTTGAACCAAAAATCTTGTACAGATATTTGTGACGATTAAAAAAAACGTTGCAAAAAAGAAAAATTCCCACAATATTTTGCGACAATTTTAATTTTGTCGCGAAAAAGTTTATTTTTTAAAAAATAACCCTTCATAAAAAATAGTATTCCAATAAAAAATTTCACTTGTACACCACTAATACCTTTGTTCAATAAAAATTAACACAATTAATACATTTCACATCTTTTGCATTCAACAACCAACACAAACTAACATCAAATATCATACAAAAAAAAACATAAAATAGAATACGCTTAATAAAAACTATACAAATCATCAAAATATCCAACAACGTAATCTACATACAAGTTTCCCAAAATATTTAGATACATAACCAAAAGATAATTCGTCAGTCACTTTGATGCAAAATCCAAAATTCATCTATTACAAAAAAGAAAAAAATACAATAACAAATTATAAATCAAATTTTTCAAAAACATACAGATTTTCTAATTCTTAAGAGTTGAAATTTTTAGTTTTTTCTTAAACTCTCAACCCAAGTCCCGAAATGAGATGTCTTCTTTTCCTACAAATTTGTATACCCAAATAGTTCTTCTTCGTCTGTTTTCACGGTGAACATAGTTGAAACGGGTTGATTGACACTCTTAACTCCAAGTTTTAGGTTTTCTAATTCTTAAGTATTGAACTTTTTAATTTTTCGTCAAACTCTCAACTCGGGTCCCAGAATGTGAAACCGTCTTTTTCTACAAGTTTTTATGCCCAAATAGTTGCTCTCTGTTCGCTTTCACAACAAATAGAGTGGAAACGAGTCGATTGGTACACTTAGCTCCAAGTTTTAGTTTTTATACTTCTTAAGTGTTGAATTTAATAAAATAATAAAAAGATACTAACTAAGACTCAGATGGCATGTCTTCATTAATTGAGGTGCACTGCAGACCTTGTTGTATTTGAAGTTGCATATGTAAAATTTGTTGCATCATCTACTATTGTGCGTCTTCAAACTTCTTTAGCTTCACTTTCGTTTCATCACGTTCCTTCTGAAGAGAATCAACAATTTGTTTGCAACTCTTTTATCTTATCAGCTTGTTCTCGAGATTCAGCAATGGATCTTAATGACTGACTAGAGGATAAAGATTTCGGGTCATGTCCAAATCCTTTCTTATATTCAAGTCGGTTGCCAAGGACTATGCATGCAATTTTATCCTGTGTCATGGCTCTAAACCCTCTTCTAAGTTCTGTGTGGACAATTCTTTCATTCACTCCTACAATTTAATGTATTTAAATCCAATTAGTGAGTGTATCATAAAAATTTATTTAAAAAAACATAATTTCTACAATTTGAAATACTTACATATCTTGACTCTGCCTCATGAGAAACCCACTCACCATTCTTGTTCACATGAGAATCGCGAAAAAAATCAACAATGTGGAGTGGCTCATCAGTCATAGGATCCCTCTGTTATAGTTAATCAAAATATCAATATTCAAATTTATAAATTTCCTATATATTAAAATTTAGGAAGCAACTATTATCCGTTAAAGTATAACACCCTTTCATATAGGGTAGACTGAAAGGATTTTGAACACATTGAATGGTTGTATGGCAGTTTGGCACGATTTTTCGTATTTTTCTTAGATTTTGCCTATATACAAAGAATATAATTAGTACACAATTAAGAATAAAAAGTGGATATTAATTTGCATAGTCTATAAAAGTTACCTGAAAGTTTGGATCCTTGTAAAGTGTTTCAATTATGTACTATCAATCCTCCTAACTCACATAACCATATGGCTTGTTATTTGGGTCAACATTGGACTTAATCAAATCCTTGTAGTGCATATGCATATAGTATTGATGGTCCTTGTACCTCGCAATAAAATTTTTGTCGATGGCTTTCCTAACACTAACTTTTTCACGATACTCTTTTATGTTAAAATGTGTCTATAACAAAGTATAAACATACAAATTAATTACAACATGTTGTAACACTCTACACAAATAAACATATTGTTGAAACCAAACAAATATATCAACTAACAAACAACTGTGCAATGAGTGGTGTCTTCTCCTCTTCTGTTATTTGCTTCCATTTGTGCACATTTCTAATAGGGGCAAAATTCCTCGCCAGGAAGTCAATCTCTGCCATCACCTTTGAACAATGTACACCCACTGAAACGCCGACTCCATAAGAAATCAAAACAACAAGTGGGTCATGAGCTACATGAAGACGTTCAGCATTTTTCCCTCTAGACGGTCCTCGACCTCGTTTCTTGGAGGTAGAAGTTGCACAAACATTAATAATAGATGTTAGTCCAGCATTTTAAGAAAAATATGTTTAGTAAATAAAGTATGAATCAAACCTGTATTGCTACCCTTAGTGCCTGCAACAGGCTATGATGTAGGTGCATCAGATGATATAACCCTAACACATGTACTCAAGGATGCAGCCCTAGTAGGTGCATTAGAGGATGAAACCTTACTAGCTGTTGTGGTGGCTCGACGACCTGATCTCATATGTATAAAACACCTGACATATAAAAATATATAAATAATATCAACAATATCCAAGTATACCAATTATATAAGTCATAATTTATTAATTACCATGAAAATATCTTAATAATTCATCTACATATCTGACTCTTCATCAGAATCAAAATGGGAATGCACATCATCATCTTTTCTAAATCGACATGCTCCACTCGTGCCTCATCATTGTCATCACATATGAAATCATCAATGTTATTGTCTTCTCTGCTTCTCCACTGTACAATCCGGTCTCCAGGAATGATTTCTGGATCAAGATCAGTCCTATGAAGTTGACCTATTTCGTTATCTTCGACCACTACAAGAGCAACCTCTGTTGATTCATGCTATTGGAATGTGTCACTTGGAACATACGATTCATTTTCACTAACTCTTATCCAACTCAAGAACATCCCATATTCCTCGATGATGTATGTGTTGCACAACTTGCCAATGTAAAATGGTTGTCGATGTTACCAAGGAAAAGCAGAGGAACCGAACCTAGAGTATAAGGAGTCATAGATTCAAATTTTAGATAGAGAACGAGAAAAATCCAGATAAGAGAGAGAGAGAGTAGTGTACCTGCTATCAATGGTTGTCGATGGCTCGATGCTTCAATGGAATGGAGCTTTGCAGCAAGCCTTCGGCTTCGTCCTTTGCTTGCTTGCAGCGCCACAGAGAGAGAACAGAGATTAAGAGAAACTTAAAGAGATTAAGAAAAACTTAAAGAGATAGAGAGATGGACTGGGCTGATGGGTGTTGTCGGTGGTTTGTGGGTCTTACTGGCTACCGAAGAGGAGGCGGCTATGGCAGTAAGTGAAAGTGAGTAAGAGAGTGTGGAAAGGAGAGTAGTGAAGAAGAAGGGGCTGCTAGCTAGGGCTAAAACGACAAAGTGGGTTTTTTTATTTAAAACTCAAAACGACGTCGTTTTGGGTATAAAGGAATTTTTTTTAAGGCCCAAAAATGATGTTGTTTTGGTTGTATTGTTTTTTTTATAAAATATATTCTGCGACAAAAAATAAAATGTCTCAATTGATATTTTGATTTTGATTTAAAATTAAAAAATTTAAATTCTGCTACGAATATAAAAATGTCGCAAAATAATGATTCTATTTAATACAAAAATAAAATTTATATTATGTGACAAACATAGAAAAACGTTGTAAAAAATATTATAAAAATAAATATTTCTGAAAAACTTAAAAAAACGTCGTGAATTAATATTTTATTTTTATTTTTACTTTAATTTTTCTTTAAAACTAAAATTTATATTCTGTGACGAAAAATTAAACGTCGCGAATTAAATATTTACACTTTATTTTACTTTAAATTTTAGATTATTTATTTTTGTGACTAGTTAAAACTATTTGCGACAAAAAAAAAATTGTCATAAAAAATTGTCAATTCCCACCATTTCTCCCGCCAAGAAAAATTAAGAGGGAATCGCCTTTTTGCGATGCACTTAGAAAAACGTCACAAAAAATTGTCAAAATAGAAATTTGCAACAAAATTATAAAATCGTCGCGAATAGTAAATTTTTGGCGACAAATTTAAATTCGTTGCAAATTAAACGTCGCAAAAAATATTTTTTGTTGTAATGACTTCTAGAAGACCCAGACTACATAGAATTCCACAAATTTTATACTTAATTACTCCAATTGAAGCCAAAAAAGAGAGCCCGTGCACAACCCACCATTGGTAGAGACATCCTGACAGAATTTTCCAAGCACTCATGTACAACAATTTTCCAAATCTCCATATACCCAATTAAAAAGGGTGAAAGTTTGGTTCAGTACTTACAATCAATTGTTCCAAAATTAAAGAAAAAAATATGGGTTAATTGCGGCTGTGATCCCCAAAGTATTCATTTTGTTTCATTTTGGTCCCCAACCTTCTAATTGCATCAAGTTGGTCCCTCATGTATTAAATATGCACTAACCTATATCCATGAATACAACAGTGAAGTCTGAGTCTCCCTCAATACAGAGCTTCTCCCCTGAGATTTCTACTGTTGAAAACACTCAAAGCTATGGCAGATTCTAATCAGCTTCTAGTAATTACAACCAATCCTCTCAGTTGATGAGTGAGCGAAGAAGATCAGATGATGGGTAGAATTGGAGCGAAGAAGATCACACGAGGACATCTCAATTCAGTCATATGCATCACAAGGTACTGGACAAATGGATTCAGAACCAACACCATGGAATTCTTCTATATCGGTTGGGGATAAGGATTTCGAATAGAGTTCCCAGAATTGTAAATCAGGGGAGATGAGTTTGATGAAGATGAACCTGATGCCAAAAATGGTAATTTTCAAATATTTTCTTTTTTTCTTGGGAGGAGGATAAATGACATAAAAGCCCCTCACCTGGGTCATGCGGATGGCACATGACTTGGAACCGTTAGAATTGTGGACGGCGTCAACGGCAAGGACTTGGTTAGTGCATATGTAATACACGAGGGACCAACTTGATGCAATTAAAAGGTTGGGTATCAAAATGAGACAAAATAAATATTTTGGGGACCACAGCCGTAATTAATCCAAAAAAATTTTAGTTGTACACAAATCAAAGAATCAAACTTGAATTTTTTAAAAAAGCTAAAAGAATCATACCTGAATGTTGATGTTATTGTATATATTTGAACCGAAAACTTGATGTTCACCACTGTTGGAGTCGGTGTTCGATAGTGCTTCCATTTAGAGAACGATCTCTTGTCTTTACTCCAGGTTTGCAAGAGGGACGAATTCATGTTGTGTGTGTACAAATTCGTGTAGGTGGCAGCGTGATTTGAAGAGAGAGAGAGAGAGAGAGAACTTACATGGGTTGCTACTGGCGGTGGTGATCTTCCCAATCAATGGACAAGAGAGAGAGTGAGAAAGAATGCGAGCAGGTGTAGAAAACGGCAGCAACAATCGGGTAATGATCTAGGGTTCCAAAAGGACGTAGTTTTGGAAAGTTAAAATATTATTCCTAGTGTCTAAAACAACGTCATTTTAATTTATTAAACAATGATTTTAAACTAAATGATTTTGCGAGGAATAAATTTGTCGCCAATAAAATCAGTATTGTGCGCCAAAAAAATTTTTGGAGGAAAATTTTTTGCGAAGCCCTTTAGCGGCGATAAAAAAAATTTGTTGCCAAAAACATCCTATAAAATTTTTTCGCTAGTAAATTTGGAAATCTACGCCGAATATCACTTTTTGGCAACAAATTTTTCTGTTCATCGCCAAAAATCGACACTAAAAAACAATTTTCTTATAGTGAGTCATATGTAACTGGTTTTCTTATAGTAGGACTGGAAATAATTATCTTGTAAAATTTTATTTATCTGTTAATCTTTAAAAACTACTTGTAGCCACTTGTACTCTTTGCGTCAAGTACCATGGTGAGTTAGTTGATCCATGCAAGATTTTTTTTTAATGTATAATTGGTTGTAATTGTACAGGCTCATTTTTGTCATGAAGCATAATGGTATCATCAAGTATTGGAGCAAGTAATGAAGGTTTAATATTTGGAAATAGATGAAGTAGATGTGGGCTAAGTTGCATTTGAATTAAAGATTGATGAAATTTGTACTAGAATTCAACGTTTGAGGCAAACAAAGGAGTGACTGTTTTTATATGCAAACATTTTACTATCTACTTTTATTTTTTCTTGTTGTGCCGTTTTACATTTTACGTGTGTATATATTTAGCATTTTCATGGTGGATATGATTATTTTATACGAGAATGTTCAAAGTCGAATACATTGAATATTTATTGTTGTGCAGAATAACTGGAACGACAGTGTTCTGGTCTGAATAGCAAGCGGTGCTTTGGGGTATAAAAATATTAAGAACTTGGAAACACGTAGTGTAATGCTCATGGATTGAATGATAATTATTGCATTATCATAGAAAATGACATAATAAGTGAAAAAAGATGCATAGAAAGTATTAGCATAGGTTCATGATGAAGGTTCGTCAATTTCTAGAAACATGCAGAAAATGCCTTGAATCAATCTAAAGGTCTAAGAACTTCAATGTAAATATGACGAAGGATGAGAAAACTTCATGAAGCCTTGTCAGGAAGCATGATGTGCTTCATAAGAACATATGGCCTATTGAATTTTTTTATTTTTCTTTGTTTCTTTCCTTTGATCTGTCATTCTGACTTTTTTCATGTGACAGCCTTACATGTGGATCAAGCATTTGCTATTGGGGGACTTGCCTGGGTGCGGGGTTACGGGGAGGGTGCAACAGTGAACCTATAGCCTTTCCAATTCCCTTTGGTATGTTGTAATTTTTGATAATTGATACGTAGTGATTTCATATAGCATTATCAGTATACAAGAAGTTCTAATGATACAACTACTGTTTATACCATGGCAGTATACAAAATACAAGGAGATCTTAAAAACCAAGGTCAGGTTCCCCCACTCTCTTCCCATATCTTTCAAGTTTAGTTCTGCTTGAGAATTTGACCTTTTAATTTTGAGAATGAGTCTTTATATTATCAGGAAGTGTCTTTATTTGATTGCAGAATGTATCAATGTGGATGGAGGTTCATGTAATCTACAGCTTGACCACTGATTTGGCTTTGATTGAGCACTACATGAGTTCTTTATGAAGTGATATCACTACATCAAATGTTGATGACATGGGGAATTGGAAACGCTATGTTGAATCTCACCTGCGTTAGATTTGGGGTACCAAAGATTCAATATTAAGTTATTATCGATGTAGGAAATATTTCATGTATTAGACACAATATTAAGTTATTTGAATGAGGAGGATTGTATTGGCCTTTACGAATCTTTTGGTCTTGCCTTTACGAATATTGATGTTTTCCTGTCTTTTTTTTTTTAACCATTTTCAAATGTGAAAAATTAAAAGAAGGAATTGTTGGTGACAAATATATGTCGCTCGCTGCTAAAAGTCTTGTACACTTTCAGCGACGAATATATGTAGAAGTCATAAGTGATAATTTCTATGGTTTTTTTTGCGACAAACTTCAATGTATTGTGACGAATATATGCACTTTTAGCAACGACATATTCGTCGTTGAAAGTTTAATCTTTTTGCAGCGAATATATTTTGTCACCCAAAAAGATTATTTTTGGTGACTAATTTCATATTTTGTTGTCCAAAACTTTCAGTAACAAGTCCACAGCAACAAATCGGAGACAAAAAAAATTTGTCGCAAAAAACTGTGCTTTTGGCGACGAATTTTTTTGCAGCTAAAGAACAACTTTTTTGTAGTGAGTGCTTCAAAATTAAATTGTGGTTTGGGAGTAACAGGTTGTGGAGAACTAAACCAGGGGAAAAACAATTTCTTTAATAGCATTTGTATAAACGATCGGAATTTCAACATCTCCAGTTACCGACTCTGACAAACAATGAATTTTATATCTTTTAAATAAACATCGATAATTTTCCCGACGGTAGAATAGACAACCTTTGGAATAAATATCGTGTTTAGATTTTAATGGCATTTAGAGTGTCCTTTGTCAACATTTATAAAAGTAGGCGTTTGTCAAAATTCTTGTAGTGGTAGCAACATGGAAGCTTCTTTCTCCTGTACAAATTCTACAATAATACTATTCCCGATCTTTGATTACCCCTTTTTAAAAGTCAAAAAAAATTAATTCTTTTAATTTTTCTAAAATTATGGCAGTATGAATTTAAATACTAGGAGGTCACAATTCAATTGTCTTATTACGATTGATATTGTATCATATTTGAATTGAGTTATGTCTAGAGTTGAGTCAAATACGAGTATTTTGATTCTGATTTATGTCGTATTTGGATTGAAGTTTCTTTCATAAATTACTCACAAACCAAAATTTTATTTGATCTACTTTTTAGCAAAATTAAATAAAAAAAACTTTAATTCTACAATATTTCATGCAACAATCTATATAATAAAGTACAAATTCAAATTTCAAAAGATAAACAAAAAAACTTTTGTAATTCGCGGTTGAAATCTTTTTAAATTTTATTTTAAAGTTAATCTAATGGTTAATAGTAACATCCCAAATTTAACAGAAAAAAACTCTTAAGGGTGTGTTTAAATTAATTTTTTAAAAGTATTTCTAGAATTTAAAATTTCTCATAAGTATTTTTTTAATAAAAAATAGTGTTTGGAATCGATCAACCACCACTACCGTCACCCCACCACCACCACTACACCAATCACCACCACCACACTACTCCAACCACAATTACCATAGTCGCCACCCCACCACCACCTCTGTCATAATAGTCATCACCACCACCACCACCATCCCCCTACCACCACTATCGCCACGTTATTACCACTGTCAGTGTCCAACCATCACCCCCTACCACCATCATCACCATTGTTATTCAAGGATGCTATCATCACAATCGGTCGATGTCACCCTTCACCGTCTTCCACCACCATTACCATTGCTCGCTCCCCACTATAATCGGTGCTTAAATTTTTTTCTCCCTCTTCTATCTTTGTAATTTAATCTTCAATGTAAATACATATATACTAATTATTGACCATTATTTTTATTATTTTGTACCTTCAAGCACGAAAATAACTAGTAAATGAATAAATGGAAGAAAAATTAATAAAATAAATTATTTTTTGATATAATACTAATTAAGAAAAAATGTCTTTATCCAAACCCAATCTGAGAACCAAAAATCTGCAATCAAATGCTAAAATTCTAGCATTATGATGGTCTTGAGTTTATCATCAAGTGGATCTTAGATGCTACATTCACGACCTCAACATAATTGCATTTAGCTAGGCACCTTTTAAAAAGAAAACGTTATCAAGTGGCACAATTTTTTTAAGTGTACTTGAAAAACTTCTTTATGGACCAAGGTTTCTTGTTGCTACAACTCTCTGCCTAACAAAGCCACTTTAGCCGTCAATTTAGTTTAATTACAATGTCACCTAAAAGTTGTGTGCCACCAGAAATTCAGAAATCTTGTTTTACCATTTACTACTCTGGATCAATACCCATAGCAACATTGATAAATTCTTGGAAAAATTTCAATCACACCTTTTTTAGTTTATCATATCTGTAAGAACATATCTTCTATTTTTTAAATCTTCACTGACACGTCTTATAAGATTAAAAGTGTTTACTAGAATGCAATTTTACTAAATTGTCAATAATATATTTTAGAAAAAATTTCATCCATACACCCTCTAGATACACATATCTTCAATGAGACCCCCTCTATTTTTTAAATTTTTTTACGTATTAAAATTCAAGATGATTAAAACTCGATTTGACTTAATTAAAATTTATTTTTTACGTATTAAAATTCTAGTCGATTATAAATTATATTTTTTACATATTAAAATTTGAGTTGATTAAAATTCGATTCGAGCAAATTAAAATTCATTTTTAATCAGCTCAAATCAAATTTTAATTAACTAGCATTGAATTTTAATCGTTCTGAATTTTGATATATAAAAAAATATAAATTTTAATCGACTCAAAGTTTAATATGTATAAAATAAATTTCAATCAATTTGAATCGAATTTTAATAAAAAAAATATATAAATTTTAGTTGACACAAAGAAAATTTTAATTGGCGCTAACAGCTCAAGCATAGCTCAAATCGGCTCCAATTTTGATACTTAAAAAAGAAATTTTAATATACTCAAATTTTAATACGTTTAAAAAAATAAAATTTAATCAACTCGAATCGAATTTTAATCGGCTCAAATTTTAATATTTAGAAAAAAAAATTTCAATCAGCTCAAATTTTATGTAGAAAGATTATTTGAGGTTTATGTAAGGGTAATTTTGGTATTTTTGATGATTTTTTTTTATTAGAAATGATGGTTTAACAACATGGGGTGTCTGTGATGTTTAAATATAAATTAAAAGAGGTGTAAGTGATATTTTGAATAATAGAGAAGATGTCCTTGAAGATATAGTAAACTAGGGCGTGGCTAAAATTTTTCCAAAATTCTTTATGTAGAAAGAGTACACGAGCCTCAAGACCCCCATGCTGCAGTTGATTTGTTGGGCCTCATAAAGATGAAGGGCTTTAATCTTATTCAACACCAAAGCAGCAGCAGCATTAAAAATGGAGAGTTATAGAAAAGATACTACTGTAAAATTGAGCTAATGTAATTTCCTAAGTACACTAATGTTGTTTTTGATTTGCACGAAAGGAGAAAGACTCTGATGACAATGTAATACCTTTCGACATTTTTACTTGTTATGGAAACACAAGTAACCACCAGAAATTTCATCCGAACCTTTCCCCAGAAAGAACCATTTTCATTCCCAAAGATTTGATTTTTCAAGATATAAGAAACATTGGTGTACTCTACTGGCTCTCACACTCGGCACGTCATATGTTTCAATGAGATAGATGACCTCCTCAAGTGCATCTATTCCCTCCTGCCATAGCAAAGCAAACAAACTGTTAATTGGAAGGTGGAGTGATGCACACAATTGGCACTTTCTCATACTTTTTGACATATTACCTGAACAGTAAAGTGAAACTCATGGGGTGTTTGGTAAGGGAGTATCGGGGCTTGACAAGATGGGTTTGGAGAAAATGGTTCAAAGGACTCTAAAATCTCTTGTTTGAATTGAAAATTCAATCCTGAGTTCTCAAACCAAACCCGTAGTTGACCCGCATATTAAACTCATAACCATGAGTTTCGTCAAACCTAGGGAGAGGTGGATTTGGGAAGATAGATTAAGGGGTTAAAAATGCAAAAGACAATTATACCTCTTAATATTGGTATGAATTGGATTGATCAAAAATAAAATAGTCATTTATAAGACAAATAATTGTTAATAATTATGATATATTCGTGAGTTCTACATGTATATGTATTACATACTAAACATAGGTATTGACAGGATTTTATGTTGAATCTCATCTTTATAAAGATGGGGTTTGAGTATAGAAAGGTTTTAAGAAATTAATTCAAACCCTCCCTCAAAATCCATCCAAACTCTCTCCCAAAATCTATCCAAACAAGCCCATGGTGACGAGTGAGTGACGAGCTAATTTGCTACTTCCTTGGAAGGACAAAACGTCTATTCCCTTGTATTTTGGGCAACATTCAAAAGCTAGATATATATTCATTTTTCTAACTATGTAAAGAAAATATTGGTCCATCTTACAACTATCCTAAGTGGATGAATTTTAGGAACCCACTAAATTACCATATATGCATTTAATTTGGCGACAACAGAATTAGTGCATATCAAACCATCAACTTGTTTGTCAAAAGGCTATAAGAATAAAGCCTACTCCCATGTGACATCGAAACAAGTCACATTGCACTCATCCTTCTGCCCCAAATCAAGTGGAACGGGGGCTACCCCTGTCCACCGAACCTACCTCAAACTTTTGCCTATAGCATTTCCGAGAGCCTAGGTTGACAGAAGAACACATAAATGAGTACCTACCATCACTTGGAGCGTTTGGAATCTTAATCTCCCCTATAATGGTTACAAATCATAGCTAGCCATGTAACTGTTGGGATTTAATGTACTTTAAACTCATAGACAAACACACACAATCAAAAAATAAATCAAACACATAAAATAATGAGAAAGAAAAAAAAACACAAATTTTACGTGGTTCGACAATTTACGTACGTATACGAAACTGTAGAGATTTCACTATTGAAAGGGGAGAATACAAAGGAAGACTGTATAATACACATAAAACTCTAATCACCAAAATAACAGGTTTTATATGTCCTGCGAACCGGGCTACAAATAGGCCCAAAAAAAATTTATCGGAGAGACTCCTACAAGGTTTGTCCATGAGCTCTACGATTTAGGCTTGTCAGCCTAAGCCTTCGCTCCATAGACTAAATTTCAGAAAATTACTCATTAAAAATCACAAAATATTATTTCGGATCGAATTATCATCCAAATCAACACAAACTAGACTCCACAAAAAATTCAACCGTAACTGTATAATACAACATTCAAAATAGCACCATACGTTTGAAAAGTCAAACCCTTTTCTTTCATTTACTTAGCAATGATTCCAAAGCCCCAATAAACTACTAAATCTAATATAGGAAGACAGCATTTGGGAGGATTGAATCCTTGACTTGGAATTGAAATTAGAGTAGAATTACATTAACTTCTGAACCTAATGTGAAGTTCAAATTACCGTTACAAAGCATCAAGTCCATTCTCACGAAAGACAAAACACGATCATACAGTAAATCCGAATTTGTAAATTTAACTTCATGCAAACTAAGAAATTCAAGCACCTAATGCACCAGCAACCATGAGATTAAACATTGAACGATCAAAGGATCACATGAACAAATTCCTTATGAAAAATTAAAGTGAGATATCTATGTGTTTATAATCTCGAATACATTTACAAAAACTTCTTTCAAATACAGATATTAGAACGAATTGAGCTAAAAATGTAGAAATTACCTTCTCGAGAGCTCAATAATTCTGAATTTTTTGGCCTGAGAATTGTCTACACAGTCAAAGACTGTCAGTATTCCACACATGGCGTCTCTCTCTTTCTCTTCAACTTCACCGTTTGCATACGTGGTATCACCAACCAACCAATAATATCCTGATATTATGTGGTAATATTGACATGATATTATGATTATATTGAATATTTACTTCTGTCTCTGAAGGGAGGCTCTGAGACCAAACAGCTAGGAACGGAACAAAAATGGAGGCTGCTAGATGGCATGGTGTGTTTTTATATAACGCCTTAGTTTGATCAGGGCCGTCGATTCTCAACGGTTTTCAAAATATTCCATTTAATTTTAGGCTTTTAATCCTTCTTAAAAGTTAGAGCACTGTTAATGTCTTAACGATTCTTTCTAGTGGGGCCTAGTATCTGGGAAATAAGATACCCGCGGCTGTACTAGTGCTTGTACAATAAATTATACTGATACCCTTGTGATTTTCAACAATTACAAAACATATCTAGTTTTTATTTTATGGTTTTTTTTTGTTCAACCCCCAGACTATCCGAGCAAGTTTACACACATTTCGACTCATTTCTTCATCTCTTCTTTGGTGCGGTTAAAAGTAAGTCATCTATACTAATAGAAAATTGTTATTTTGACCTAAAAATCTGACATAATTTGTTGACCTAATGACGTAGTTTCATTAGAACCATTGGATAAATACCAAATTTTAATATACAATAGAACCCACGATTAAATTAAAGATCATAATGAATTAAGTTAATAAATTAGATCTCAATATCACGCCTCACTTTTTAATACAAAATTCGTCCCCGGACTAGAATTTACAGCTTGGCAACCATGATGGTGTGGAGCTCACCCTGCAAGTCGTGGTGGCATTAATAATACCTTTCTTTGTCAATCTCTCTCTTTTTCTTTTTTTTTTATTTTAATAGACACATATATTTCCCTCTTTTATTTCTTCTTCCCCATCGACAACAGCCCTTAATTCTCCGATCATCTACAAGTACTTCCAAGGAACCCTAGCAATTTACAAACACACACGGAAAGATACAAATACATGCGTATATAGACGTATATATAGAGAGAGAAAATTGTAGGGTGAGAAAGAGATTGTGGTTCGGATGTACTGAAATGGGTGCTGCCGGCTCGAGACTCGAGAAAGCTCTGGGAGACCAGTTCCCCGAAGGCGAGCGTTACTTCGGACTCGAGAATTTCGGCAACACTTGCTACTGTAACAGCGTCTTGCAGGTACGAATTGGATTTGAGAATTATTTTAACTCGAAACACATTTTCGTGTTTTAATTGGTTTAAGATTTATGAATTTATTGTTTATTAGTCGTTTCAGTCTTAGTTGAGACTTAAGACTTCTTGTTTTTTTGGATCTTTTGTTTTTTATGTGGTGGCGCTTGATTGATAATGACATGCAATTGTGTTTGGTTGTAATTCGGTACTTTATGAAATGATGTAGAGAAATTGCTCATTTGGGGGTAGAAATCGTTTGATATATGCATGCTTTTTTCTTCTGTACTTGTTTGATAGCATGAAATTTGATGGATAAATATTGGAATTGCATAAACAATGTAATTGGATTGAAATTAGACAAAGGTAGCTAAAGTTTGAAGGCATATTTCTTTAATTTCAGTTCCAGGGCCCTAATTCTTTGTTCCCAAACAAAGTATTGGTGTTGTGCGGTGGCCACTAAAGTGATGTGGTATTCTTAGACGTCCTAAGAGAGTAAAATATCTTGACTGCTGTTTCTCACATTGTATCCAGAGAATATAATAACAGAAATTGGAATAGTATCAGCAAATATTCACTGTCCTTGGTGACTCGAACGGTGATCAATGCCGTTTTTGGCGAAAATCCAACCTACAAAATAATTGGAAACTTTAAATTTTGCACCCTTACTAAATGAATTGATTAATTGCTTGTCTTCTATTAGCTTTTTGCATATAAACTTTGTGACAAGTGTATCCTTCAACTATCTATAAATCTTTGAGGATGTCTTGTGGTATGACTTGGGTCCCACAGGAGTATCGAGCAGTAATTAACCCGAAATGCATTTGACTGACTTAGTCCATTCTTTCTTATAAGAAGAACTACATCTTAAATAACTTCAATTCGGAGATGTATCACTAATATTCCAACTCTGCTTAATCATCGATATCTATATTCCTTTTTTTGGATTGGATGTATATGCTCTTCTGCCAGAATTAGAGGGGGATCTAACTAGCATTCATGTATTAAACAATGACGTTTGAGAATGATTTGGGGCATCAAGATTGTGTAACAAATACTAGTTAAAAATTTAAAATATAATGCTCCTTGTTGATCATCGTGTATTCTTTTTTGTCAGTGAAGGAAGTTTTTTGTTCAAAATAAATCTCATACTAAATTCCCTTTAGAATTTTGCACTAACTGTCGTCACGTTTTTAATGCAGGCTCTTTATTTCTGTGTTCCCTTTCGTGAGCAGCTACTAGAATATTACTCTAATATCAAAAATCTTGCTGATGCCGAAGAAAATCTATTGACGTGCCTAGCAGACCTATTTTTGCAGGTATAACTCTTCCAAATGTAGGTTGTGCTCTGTACATATTTTATTAATTCAACAAAACTCGTTCTTTTCTTTTGACATTTCCCTTTTGTTTTGCAAAGAGATAGGTTTGTTCTTCATTAGGTGTATATTTACATGTTTGACACGTAAAAGTTAATGTAGTTGAAGAGGGAACAAACTTGATTTTATTGGATAGATCTGCGAATTTAGCCTTACGACAACCTTATTGTCAAGGAGAGAGACTACAAGGTGAAGAGTTTCATGCCTAAAAGTCACATAACAAAAAGGATTGTCTAGACCTTTGGAGTGTGATTGCCCCAAATTCACCCCTTCCCTCCCAATCCCCCCTTGACCCATCATTGGCAATTTCTATTATAGGTAACTTGCTAGCAATTAGTGTTGTCCATGGACTGGTCCAGGCCAACTCATAAACTGGTTCATTCCAAGCCCACTTGAGCCACATTGAAAGCCATGGGATTGGCAAGGCCTAGTCCAAGGTTCAAAGTATGGGCCAAGTTTGATAACGATATATGTTATTCCAAATCAATGAGTGTTACTCGAATTGATTGGAAATGGGGTACAACTCAGCAGAAATAGGGCAACTCGGAGTCAACTCAGTTGATTCGGATAAACTTTAAATTTATGTAGATGTCAATGTTGATAGAACAATGGGTATTGTGATTATGTGAGATAAGAGGATGGTTCAAGTGAAGGAATTGGTGGAGGGTGAGTTTTCATTGTCAATTAGGATAAGGTCTAATGAAGGAAATGATTGGTAGCTAACTGGAGTGTATGGTTCAAATTTCCCTAAGGTGAGAAGTTGATTTCGGGAGGAATTGACGGGTTTTTATGGTCTATGTAGTCCTCTTTGATGTGTAGGTGGAATTTTTTATATTCTTAGGTATCTCTAAGAAAAATTGAATGCCAAAAGGGTAACTAAAATTGTGAGGGATTTTGATTCTTTTATTAGAGAAACTAATCTAAAACACCCTCCATTGGGAATTAATCCTTTATTTGGTCTAATTTTAGAGAAAACTCAGTTGGTAATATGTTAGATAGGTTTATTTTCTCTATTGAGTGGGAGGACTGTTTTCCAGGGGTGAGATAGGTGATTCTTTCAAGAGTAAAGATCATTGTCTCTGTCCTTTTATGTTTGAGAATACGTGGCTAGAACATCATACATTTAAAGTATATTTTAAGGAATGTTGGAGGGAAAGAAATTATCAAGGGCAAAAGGGTTATAAATTTGTGAAAAAATTAAAATATGTGAAAAAAGAATGTTAAAATATAGAAAAATGAAGTGTTTGGAAGGATTAGATGAGAGCTTGAGAAAAGAAAGGTGGGAGCTTAGGAATAAGTTTAAGGAGGTGGAAGAAAGTTGGAGACAAAAAGCTAGAATGAAATAGATCAAGAAAGGAGATAATGGTTCAAAAAAATTTCACAGTTGACTAATGGTAGTAGGAAGAATAGATTTTTTGATAAAAGGGCATTGAAATATGGTGTGATAATGTGGACGAGATGAATATTGAGAGAAAGATTGTGAAATTTTTTGCTCAGTTGGAAGTGAGAGGCTTAGATTAGAGGGTTTGGAATGGAGTCCAGTTAATGGAAGTAAATCTAGGTGGTTGTTAAAGACCTTTTAAAGAAGTATGGTAGAGATAAAACTCCGAGTCTCGATGATTTCATTTTGGCGATTTATTAAGTAGTGAATGTTATCAGTAATTCTACGTTTATTTGTTTGATCCCTAAAAAAGATAAGTCCAAGACAGAGAATTTTAGGATGATAATCTGGGTATCTCTCTGTAGAATCATTACAAAAATGTTATCTTTTGAGATTCAAGGAGTCTCTTGGTGATACTATTTATGATTGTCAAGAAGCCTGTGTTAAATATAGGCAAATTCTTGATGTGGCTCTCATTGAAAATAAAATTGTAGATGATTATAGAGGAAATGAGTTTTTTGTATTTAAAATTTTAAAAGGCCTATGTCATGTGGTTTTAAGATTTTTTGGACAGTCTTATTAGTTAAGATATGGAGGTCGATGGAGAAGGTGAATAATTAGGGGATGTTTGAGATCTATGGACTTCTTTGTTATACTTAAATGGAAAGTCTAGGAGTAGATCTATGAACATCTAGACTTAGGGTCATTTATCTCTTTTTCTCTTTACTTTAGTTGTTGATGGACTTAACAGGTTAGTGAAACGTGCATAGAGTTATAATCTTGTGGAATGATTTATTGTGGGATGGGATAAGATTGTTGTCTCTTACTTGCAATAATGGTTCAAAGTCGCAAAATCAGCTATCAACTCGAAGGGCACTAATACACATTTATCGTGGCGTCGCGGCATGGTATCAGGCTATATGCTCAAAAAGCTAGATAGATGTTTCAAAAATATTTGAAAAAAAAACATAAAAAATTATAAAAAATATAAGTAATAGCATTCATGCATCATATGATCAAAATACATCAACTAACATATTAAACATAGTTAAAATCCATTATAAGGACGTAATCAAAAATGTGTGTTATCAATAGTGTTAAATATAAGAACATGCCCAATCAAAATTAATTTATGTCTTATTTTATATCATTAATAAAGCTTAATAAAATATAGTAACTTAATATGTTTACGTCATAAGTAGACCTATATTACCGATATAAGAAATAAAGTACATTAGTAGAATTTGTTTAGGCCTTTTTAGGATCAAAAAGGATTATACCAGAATATGTAACAAAACTTATTAAAAACCATTTGTAATAGACATTTATTAAGTTATTAATAAACACTTACTGAAAATATTACAAATTAGAAAAAAAAACAAAAACAAAAACAAAAAGAGTAAAAGGACCCTTTAAAAGGGTCGTTCGACTGCGAGAGGAGAACTTAATACGATTTCGTCTATGAGTGAGAGAGAGAGAAAGAGAGAATAGAAGAGAATATAGAGAGAATGAGAAGATAAGAGAAGAGAGAGAAGTCTCAAATCAATCACGTGGAAGAAGCGACAACACCTAGGACAAACGCTTGGCTTCCGTGAATCGCAACAGTTTCACAAAGAAGAAGAGGACTCTCACAACAATTCTTTTGGATTTTATAGGGTTTTCATACAAATTGTTTTAATATCTTCTTCTGTTGGCAAAAAGAGTTTGATTCAGGTTTGTAATTGGAAGATTGCATATGGTTCTGTGATTGGGGTTGGAAGATTTAGGGTTTAATTTACTTCTTCTTCCCTTTTGCCCTTTTTTGTTGTCCGAGATCTTTCTATTGGTTTTGAGGACATCGGTTCAACTCGGATACGACTCATCCGATTCAAGCAAGTTACATCCGATTGGTACCAATTTTGACGAGTTATGGCCGAGTCGAAACCGATTCATGTGAAACTCAGGAATATTTGAGTAGCGTAACTCATTATTGGTTCGATGGTGGCCGAGTTGAACACGACTTGGTCGAGTCGTATCGGACTCGGTCGATATTTTGAACCATGCTTGCAATTCGCTGAGGATATAGTATTTTGTGTATAGGGGATGAGGAGAAAATTATTAATCTTAAGAATATTGTGAAAATGTTTGGATTGAAGTTAAATATGAATAAAATTTTACTTGTGGGCATAACTTCACATTATGATAAGATACAAAGAGGTGCAGGACTTTTTGGTTGTCAAGTGAAGGAATGACCTTTGAATTATTAAAGTTTGTCTTCGCGTGAAAATCCATTTTCCTCATCTTTTTGGGATCCGATGGTGAAGAGATTTGGTGAGAGGTTGGGTGGATATAAGAGAGCTTTCATTTCCAAAAGGGGTAGGCTAACATTAGTACAATCCGTTTGACCACTTATTTTTTTATCTTTATTTAAATGACTGGGAAGATAGCTATGAAGATTAAAGAAATGATAAGGGAATTCTTATGGGAATGATATAGTGAGTGGAGGAAGGATCATTTGATTAGCTAAGGGGTGGTGTCCATATCTAAGCATAAATGGAACTTTTAATTGAAAATTTGAAGGTAAGAAATATTACTTTAGTGGTCAAGTGGCTTTGGAGATTTTCCATAGAACAAAATTCTCTATGACATTTGGTTATCAATAACAAATATGGATTACAATCCAGTAGATAGGACACTAATAGTGCCCATGGAAGTTTATATCCCAAGTAGTGAAAAATATAAATTAATTGTGGGTAATAGGTAGAGACTTCGTTTTTAGGAGGATACATGGATTGGAGAGTCATCTTCTTCATTTTTGCTTCCTTGTCTATCAATTGTCTAATTCTCATGGTGCATCCATTGTTGTTATACTTCGGTGGTATAATCACCTTTCCTCATGGGACTTTGGTTTTCGTAAGAATTTAGATGATAAAGACACTAGGGAGTTGATGCCATTTCTTTCTATTCTTGATTTTTCCTTTTTGAATCAAGAGTCATGCAACAAAAGAAAATGGGTCTATGAGTCTTCGGGTGTTTTTTCTACTAAATCCTTCTTTGATTCTTTGGTGAATGATTCTTCTTTTCCTATTTTACCCCCATTAAAGTGTTTGCATGGATTGTGGCACATAGTAAGATTAACACCAATGATTTGTTTCAGAAAAGAAGGCCTCATACTTACCTTTCCCCATAATATTGTGTGAAGTGTAAATGTGCTTTGAAAAGCATTGATTATTTATTTCCTATTGCTCTATGCTATGTCCTTGTAGAATAAGTTGTTTGACTTGATGGGTATGACTTGGGTGATTCCTAAATTACATATATATGGAGATGTGAAAGAATCTGGGAGGATTGATAAAGGCGTGACTCTTTGGTATTGTGCTATGATTACTACATATTGAGTTGTTTAGAAAGAAATGTATGAATATTTGAAGATTGAAGTGAGTGGATTGAAGTATTATGGGATCATGTTTATTTTTTAGCGTTTTAGCATGGGTAATGAAGGATTTAAAGGAATTTTGCTTTTTTCTTTTTTCTTTTTAGCGCATTGGAGAGTTTCATGTGATTTCTAGGCTTTTATTTATTTTTCTCCTTTTTGTTTGTATTTTTTCTACTTCATTGGATTCCTTATCCAACTTCTTTGAGCTACTTTTCATTTTTTATTGATGCAAAGTTTCTGTTTCCAGTGAAAAAAAAAAATTGATATGAAAGCTTCATTCACGTTACCAAGTGACAAGTTAAAGGTGTCAATTGAGTCATGATGTTTCATATCTAGACTCGTGTTATTTTGGGTTTGTATCATTTTTAATTGTGTCATTTGAGGTTTAGATTATGTTCATGTTGTGTTCATGTAACACGTGAACTAGAGACAATGCAATGAAGATCCTATTTTCTTAACCAAATCCACCCTACATTGTCCCCATAAATTGAATATCTACTTAATTCTTATCCGAGTAAATCAAATCATAAATAATGTATTTACAAGTTGTACAATACCATAGCAAGAAAAAAAATAATAATAATTAGGCATTTTTTTCTTGCATTATTGGCTTGTCGTGTCGTGTCAAAATTGAGTTATCCATATTTGACAATAACCCACCCATTAATCATTTGTGTTTATTGGTGGTATCATTTTTGACTTCATGTTGAGTTCTTGTCTTGTTAACGTGTTCATTTGAGAATGGTATCCATATCTTTGATCAAACCAATTTTACCAGAATCACGTTCGATTTAATACATGGTATGGGTACTAATACACACTGGGATGAAAATAGACTTAACAACACAGATTTTCTCATCTCAGAGAATGGATGAGAGAAACCTTTATTCACTGTCTGAATAATTCCAGACTTTCCAAGCATTCGAGAGGCTTGGGAACTCTCCAAAATGAGTAAGCTCACTACAAAACAAATATTTTCATCCCCTTGCACTGACCCCCCTATATTCTCCTCACCCCCTTAGCCAAAACAGAAAACCAGCAAATACTAACAGAATGCCAAAACTTACTCCGTAACAGAAATGCATAACAAAATTGCATATCAGCCCTTCTCTCTAACCACTTCTTACACGTCAGCTATGATCTAGATTTTCGGAATTACCCCTGCGCCTAGAATAGATGAAACGCACTTGTGGCCTAACAGGTACGCAGTATGGTACATCTTCTGATACACGGGGCAATAGGAGTAGACTTAGTTTGTAAATTGTTTTGGGTCATGGTTCATTTTCTATAGGATCGCTTTCTCTATTTTAATAGTTAAGTATTTATTTTGGAGTTTGAATTACAATTTGGGGACGAGAATTTAAGCCATCTGGATTGTGAACCCACTCTATTTCGAGGCATAGGGGTATCTATGATCCCAGTATTTGTGGATCAAACACTTCATTCTTCAAGTACTTTTCTTCTCTTCTCTTTATTGCAGTCTCATTTTTTTCTCAAAAATATCTTTTCCCAAGGCAAGACAACTATGATCTAATGATATTTTTATAGGATGTCATACATCAGTCTTTTATTATAACATGCACTACCTAGAGCTTTGATTAATTTGAACAATTTTGTATGAATGGAGGGGTGAAGTTATGTTTTACTTTTGAAGAAACGGATGGCAATAGAGATGCTCGATCACCTATTGGACTCTTATTGTATCCTTTATAGGATTGATCTTGGAAGGATCACACTGTATCCTGCTCCTGCCAATGCCATTGGCGTACACTCTTCTTAAAGTTTAATGACTTTTGTTTCTATGCTAACAATTTTGATATGGTTGATTATTTATACTTTGACATGATTACACATGCACGCACTCATTTAATCATTAGTATCTACATTGTTTGGGGAGGATAAAATGAGTAATGTTTCTCGGGCTAACACCCTTGCAAATGTGTGCAGATAAGTTCACAAAAGAAGAAGACAGGTGTCATTGCTCCAAAGCGTTTTGTACAACGATTGAAGAAGCAAAATGAGATCTTCCGCAGCTATATGCACCAGGTATGTTCTTAATATAAAAAATTGCCTGAGTTGGCTCTGATTTGTAAATCTCAGATAGCAGTTCTTGTGACATCAAAAATAATACTTTCTGTAGTTGAAGAAGAATGGAAAGTTATGGAAATATCTGGCCAGCATTTGGAGTTAATAGAATTGTAAAATAAGCTGATACCCGCCCTTTTGTGTTACTGTTGTATTTTTATTGAACTCAAACAATATGTCCGTGGGCTAACTGTTTGGTTCAACACACAGCATTTGATTTACCGGAAGTTGTTTATATATTAAGCCCAATGACACACTGAGGTGAAAGAAACTCCAAAATGCTCTCTTTTTTTTTTTAATACTTAAGAAAAATATAATGACTGCACGGCTTTTCCCTAAAGACTTGCTCATACTACATTTCCATTGCGATTGTGTAGATGGATATAACATATGGAATGGGTTACGAGAGTATAACGTGATCGAATTCGTGAAGTTTTAAAAACATAAACCATATCATGAAATGAAATATTCTTGTAGATATATGAGAGGAAGTCATGACAGAATGCTTTTGGAACATGCATCATGGATCTTTAGCAGGGGTGGTGGTCCAACACATGTTGGGGGCATTAGGTTTAAAATTTTAGATGAGGCTCAACACTATATAGTATAAAAATATAGATATGACTAAATAATTATGAAAAAATAATATATATTTCCTTAAAAATTATTTTGGAATTTACTTCTACACACCTATTTTCTAGTCGTTTTGTGTGTTTCTTATATTTTATAAAAAAAATAATAAGCAAAAAAAATCAATCTAGAAAAAAGGATTACAAATTTAAGCTAAGAAAAAAATTCCTAATTATGAGAAGTAGGTAATAAATAAATAATCTGCCAAGCAATTGTGATTATATTAAATCAAAGTATTGTGTGAGCAATTAACTCATCTTTCAATGATTGCATAAAAATAGGGCAAACTCCAAAAACAAAATTAATGTTAGAATAGTCATTCGGTCGTGTCTTGTCATAATTTACTTAGTACACAATCATCTATCCTATCCCATTTATAATCTTGTGGGTTTGTACCATATGTAGGTCGTGTTTAGCGAGTTTGTGTCATGTTTAGCCATGTTTGTGTTGACTCATTTATTTGAAAGGTCTAACAAGACCACCCATTTCCGGTAACTCCATGTCATTTTTTTATTGGGTTTGCAAATCATATCTTAAATTGTCTAGTCCAGTTAAAATTAGGGCCCTAAACATTTTTTAAGCAATCCTAAAACTTTTTTTTTGGGGTCCTAAATTTTTTGAGGCAGCAGAGACTTAATGGCCTATGTCTAAGGCCGGCCCTGATCTTTAGAGTTTAAATTCTTTAAGATGGGCCAAGTTATGGTGAACCTGCATTTTAGAGAATGAGATTGCATTTTGAGAAGCATGCTATAAGCAATGCATGAATGGGGAATAGTACAACCTTGGAAACACATAAGACCGTCTCCACTGCTACGACATATGAGTTCTTGCAAGATAGTGGTTCCTTGTTGTACTCAACCTGCTTTTAGTGTACATTTCTTTTCTAATTAATATTTTTTCTTCCTGTACTGTGGTTTTGCACAAAATTCCATTTTTTTATCATCCTCAATTCTTCTACACTTTGTTATCAACCTGTATGAATGTCTCTCACATCTCCTATTTTGTAACATCTTTTCTAGCCATGTATGAGTTGGATTACATGATGTGACAATTCCATTCATTGTCTATAGGTGATGGACAATTGCATTCAATGCCCCCATTAACTGATGGTTTTGTGGCGTTTGGAGTGCTCATCTTGGTTTCTCCTGTGTTTTTCTTTTTCATTTTTCTTTTTGAGGTGTGTGTTTTAGCCTTTTAGGGAGTTGAGTTCCTTCATTTCTAGCGTGGTTAATATGCTCTCTCTCTCTCTCGGGTTTCTAAATTTGGACCTGAACTTTGTCCCTCTGGAATTTTATAGAATATTCTTTTGTTTTTGTGATCTCTTAGTTTCGTGATATTGGAATGGTATAGAGTGCCGCCTCTAGAGTTTTCATTCCATTTATGAATCACTTTCTTGCGGTAGATGAGAATTTTAGTAACGAGAAGTGCTTAGAAATAACAGGTTCATTCTTTTTGGATATGGATTTTTTCTCTCTCAATGCAGATGGACACGTAAATATAAACACTATTTTTGTGATTTTCTCAATCTTGAATGGAACTTGCTTCTATATTTCAATATTCTCCCAAAATTCTAATGTAGCCATCATGTTTCCATCATTCTACTATTTCGTACCCCTATATTCCTTTTTCTTTTGGTCTTCTTGAAAGAAAACAAAAAATTTGTGGTTGAGGGAGGGTAAGAAGTTGGTGTAAGAATTTGTGAGTGCTGTTTAAGTTATCTGCTGGCATATTCTTTTAGCCTACTGCAGGATTCGCAAGGCTAAGTACTCTTGTCCCATAAAAACTGATCTCCTACCCCTCATGAGCAGTCCAATGTCAAATATCAGTGAATGAAGATATTTTGTTTATTTCCAACGCCCCTTTCTCAAGAACTAGTTGATGCAAACGTGGGTTGCACGTGAATCATTTTAAATATCAAATATTATATGTTAGTGTTGTAAATATTATGAAATGATATCAACCACAACACTAGTACCTACAAGAGTTAATTGCATAATAAAGTCTTTAATCTAATAAGATGCTACAAACAATTAGCACATAACCAACTTACAAAATGATCCACATAACATATAAGAAGAAAGACAAAATTAAACCAAGAAATTAAATAATTATTGACATATACAATCAGGTTAAAAATCAGAAATAGTAACTTAAATGTTGAATCCTTCCAAGGTTGTTTATTCTAAAATAGTAAAAAATCGAGGGATTCTTCATTTTCTGGTAATTGTCCAACAATATTTTCAAAATTTTCCATTTGGCTTTCTGTTACAAATATATATTGCTGTATAGAAATGTAACGCCCCAAAACACACCCTGGATGACATTACATTCTAAAATCATTCATATCATGAGAGCACTAATATAATCCCTTAAGAAACAAGACTTCATTTGTCATCCACGAATATTTACAACATTATCCAAAAGAATAAGCCCAAGTCATGACTATTACATCTCAAAAATTAATTAAGGAAGCGCAGCGGAATAAACAAAAGAAGCTATACTACACAATGATCCAAAAAAATGTCCTAGTCTAGTACAAAAGGAAAGGAGGTCGCTCTGTGCATCCACCTCGGGATCCACACTCCTGTCCCGTGGAGTCTCCCAAGTAGCGGGCTCCTCGACCCTTACGTCCTCCTCCTCAAGCGGGTAATCTGAAAAATGTTAGCGATAGGGGGTGAGCACGAAGCTCTGTAGAAACATTCTCCCAAACCCATACAAGGTTTAGAAAAACATTTAAAACGGTCGGTCTCAATTTTAACATAACATAGACACATAATTTGAAATAAAGCAGTGACATTTAAAAAGGATCTCAAGTTTATTTAAAAATATTACTTAAATGAATAAATGAGCACCACATACAAATAATAACAATTAATTGTCATAACCAATTTTCAACAATTCTTTCGGTAGGTGGCATACTTTGTGGTAACCTCTACCCCCCCTTTTAGGTCACCTTTGATTCTCAAGCATCCTTACCGGGAATCTCTTGAAAATAGATGAGCATCCTTACATGGAACCTCTCTCCAATCATTACATTATTTCCCAAGCATTCTTACCGGGAACCTCTTGGGAAGGGGTGAGCATCCTTACAAGGAACCTCTCACTCATGTGCATCATAAACAACCCAACCAAGTATAAAATTCTAACATTTATCTCAATTTACAAGCATCTATCCAAAATTTCTAAAATATATCATATAACAATTTCACAACTAACTAAGAAAATACATGAGATCACAATAACATCATTTTTCTACCCAACATAAAGCACTAAGGTTTTGAAATCCATAATAAAGAAAGCATTTAGGAAGGAAATACATCACTCTCCAAAAATTAGGGTTTTAAAACTAGAAAGGAGATTTCATAGGTATTAAACCCTACTTTGTTCAAAACATGTAATCCTTGCAAAAAGCCTAAGAGAGGATGATTCCATAGCATATATATATCATTGATAGCCAAAACATACATATATAAATACCCTAGCCTCAATGTAAGTGAATGAGAGAAAACTCCTACCTTGAATCCTTAGCTTTGGAGTGAAGAACAAGAATATTTGATCTTGAATCACCCTTAAATCTCTTGTTTTTCCCTTCTTTTCTTCTTCTCTAATGCCCTCTAGGGTTTCAAGAGGTGTGGGGGTGTGAGGGGAGTGAAGGAAATGAGAGCAAATGAGATGAAAATGAGTTTAAAACATAGCCCCGAAAAATACTGTTCAAAGGCTGTTTTGGGTTTCTTCAAATTTACGGTTTTGCCACTAAGAATCTCTAATTTGATCCATATGACTACTCTAAGGTTTTTCGACGTTCCGATTCATTTTTAATGTTATTTTAACCTAAAAACATTTATTTTTATGATTTATCTCAACACCCAAGTCAACGTACACCCGAAATACTAAAGCTTTTATTTTACCCATCCGAATCGGCTATTAATGAAGTTTTGCGATGTTTGCAAATAAAATGTGATAAAGGGTGTTTCTTAAAGCCTTTTATACTTATTTGAAGCCTAAAAGTACACATTATTTTTATATTTTGATTTAGGATGCAAATAGAGACATTAAATGCAAAACAAAGCTAATTGGACTATTTCGACATCATTTCGTTATCTGAGTATAACTCTCTCATCCAAGCTCCGATTGAGATGATTCAAAATGCTATAGAATGATACGAAAGAGCTCTAAAACTTTCATGTTTTGAGTTTTGAGAGATATTGACTGCATTAAGGTCTAAATCGAGCTTGAAGTTGCAGCAGTGCACTGTTCATAGCCTGTCTTCGTCCTTTTTCCATTTCCAATCCATTCCTAAGCCAACCAAATCTATCCCAAACCTCTCCAACACATATTTCTACACCAAACCTATTTAATACAAGTTCTAGGACCTAAAATTTCATATTTTCACTTATTAAAATCAAATTTCAACTATTATTTTCACTAACATTTTAAATCTCTATTTTTCCAATCTACCAAATTCAAACACACATCACTACATATATTCACATTTTTTTTTATCACAATTATTTACTACATATCTATATACATATATAAAAGAAAATGCCAAAACATATATATTTGAGACCTTTATTAAAAAATATGCGGAACTGTTTCTTGAGGAAGAAAACAAATGGTGCCTCAACAAATATTGCTTTTCAAGACTTACATACTACACATGCCATCACCATGAGAGTTTCTGTTTAGAAAAAACTGACCGGTGGATCAGCCAATGGAACAGATCAAATATGTTATAGAACTCAAGAATGATTTGTATACATGACAGTTGAGATAGAAGAGATCTATCACTTTGGTTGTTTGACAGATTAAGGATTGACAATCGTTAAAAAAGAAAAATGCTAAATAGACTTAAAAAATTGACTTGAAAACTTGACTTGATGAATCACTATCATTGAAAAGGTAGTGGGTTCCAATAAATATTGGACCCACAGTTAAATCAATGACAAATATAAAAATTTCATCATCAAGTCAGATTTTTAAGTCTGTGTAGTATTGCTCTGTCAAAAATTGGCGCAGAATTTGCACATAGAGCATTCGGCAAACATTTATTATTAGAATTTGTGTAGGCTAGATGTTAGTTCAAAATGTGAGTTTTTGGCTTTGCTATCAGCTGTTTGTAGAAGCAACAAGAATATGAAAAACTTGGAATGGTTAATGAGTATATGTAATGCTGACTAATGCAATAGTTATCTTAATAAATGACCGAACTAATTTTGAATAATAATTATGAGTAAACAAGAAAAATAAAAGTTTTCATGATTGGTGCATGTACATATAATTAATTTTATGCTGAAGGAGGTCAAAAGACAAGAAAGATATAATGGACATTAAACTTAAATGAGTAGTTAAGTAGGTTGTGTGTTTTGTGTATAGGCGTTTGTGAAAGTAACATGAATATGAGAAGTCTCAAATAGTTAACCAATATATTTATGTGTAATTGAATTCTAGTAGTTATTTGGTGATGGAGAAAATGGTTATTAAGACATTAGTCGAGGGTAAAAAGAGAAAACAAAAGTTTTTTGCTTAAGGTACTTTTATAGAGATAGAGATAGAGATAGAGATTTTATAGTAAAAGAGATAGAGATAATTTGGCCGTGCATGCAGAACATTAGATATGGATTCTAACAGAAAAAGAAACGGAAACTGTCAGCCCCTCTGTGTGTATGTTGTCTTGTTCCCCTGTTTTTCCTTACTTATTTCCTTTGTATTCATGCCTTGTCTTGGTTAATATTTTGCTGTAGGACTGACAGAAGAAATTGCCTTATGTTTGGAGTATAACAGAGTGCGTACAATTTCATATGCTCATCTAGTCTAAATCTTCCTGTTCTATGTAGGATGCACATGAATTTTTGAACTACTTGCTAAATGAACTTGTTGACATACTTGAGAAAGAATCCCATGCTACAAAGAGTGATCTAGAAGCCTTATCACCATCTGAAAAGGTCGCAAATGGACCAAAGAATGCTCATGCCAATGGTACTAAAAAAGAGCCTCTGGTCACCTGGGTGCACAAAAATTTTCAGGTGACTTTACTCGATCAACTCATCAGTTTTCTTCATAGTAGCTTGTGTTAAGTAATTAGAGGAAGATGATATAAATATGTGCTTCTGCATTCTTTTACATGTGGCTGCACGTATCAGTTTAAGTGGCTGTTCGGTTGTCGACAAGTTTCATGCCTTAGATTGTCCGACTCCTGCCTATTTTATTTCTTTGACCCCAAAAAGGTGGCTGGGATTGTTTCATCTACTTATGTGTGCTTAGTCTGCTATGTTGAACAATAAAACCGTAGTTCCTCCAAAAGCATGCAGATGTTGTTAGTATTTGCATTGCCTCTGAGGAATCTCATTGTCCTGGATTGGCTATTCTTCAGGGTATCCTCACAAATGAAACGAGGTGCTTGCGGTGTGAGACTGTGACAGCAAGGGATGAAACATTTTTGGACTTGAGCCTTGATATTGAACAGAACAGTTCGATTACAAGCTGTCTGAAAAATTTCAGTTCTACCGAAACTTTGAATGCAGAAGACAAATTCTTTTGTGACAAGTGCTGCAGGTAGGTGGCACTTGTGCATTGTATTTTGGTTATGGGTTGTTCTGTTACGTTGTTTTTAGTTAGCTCTTTCCAATTGGATGAATCAGTGACTAGTCAATGTATGTGGCCTTATAGTGCTTACACAAGGGTTAAGCCAAGCATTGATAATGAAACAGTTGCCTTGGTGTGCGAAACCATATAGACGCTAAAATATGGCTTCACATAGGATGAATTACATGTTAACAAACTAATTTTGTACTTTTATATTTCTTCATGATGTTGTTACTTCCAACTCATGAAGTTTCCCTATTTATTTTTATTATAGAGGATGCATTTCCACATCTTCTACACTGGATTCATTTTTTTGTTCTTCAAACAGTATTTCGTTCAAATTCATGTTACTTTCCTCCGGCTTTGAATGTGCCACATTTTACGGAACATTTTTAGAATTTCAATTACTGAATGAACTTGTTGAGCATCCTGCTGTAACTCCACCTTAACAGACTTGTACAGATCCCAACCCTACTCCACCCCCCCCCCCCCCCCCCTCCTTCCCCAAATAAATAAATAAAAAGAAACCCCCACCCGGCTTTAAATAAGAGTTTAAATGAGAGCATCCTGCTGAACTCTTGATGGTTTCATAGAAAGATGCAGACACTGGTATACTGAATTAAGTAGTTGATCATCTAGTATGAAACAGGAAACAATGAGAACTAGAGAAAAATGCTTTAGTATTTATGATATAAACTCCTTGTTTAGATAACTACCTGTCATGCCTCGTTCAAAAATGTAGCTTGCAGGAGGCCCAGAAGAGAATGAAGATAAAAAAGGCACCTCACATTCTGGTCATCCATTTAAAGAGATTCAAATACATTGAGCAGCTTGGCCGATACAAGAAGCTATCTTATCGGGTTGTCTTCCCGTTGGAGCTGAAGTTGAGCAATACCGTGGAGGATGCAGATTCCGAGTACTCCTTGTTTGCTGTAGTTGTCCATGTTGGGAGTGGACCCAACCACGGACACTATGTCAGCCTTGTGAAAAGCCATAACCATTGGTTATTCTTTGATGATGAAAATGTGGAGATAATCGACGAGTCTGCTGTGCAGACTTTCTTTGGGTCAGCCCAGGAGTACTCTAGCAACACAGATCATGGGTACATCTTGTTCTATGAGAGGTTGGCTGCTGGCAGCACAAGCTGAGAGAGGAAGTCCTGTTTTCGTATGAGTCTATACTTTCCAATTTTGAATACATTTCCCTTCTGTTCATCATTTTTTTCTCGTCGCTTAATCAATCCCTGTTGAAAAATCTGGGAATATTCTGATATGACTAGTGAGGTGAGATGGCAGTGTGAAAAATGTATACCTAGGTGTTTGGTGGTTGCAATGTATAGCTGATGGCGGAAGCTCAGTAATCCATGTTTCTTCAACAATAAGAAGAGAAGGTATTGTATTTGGTAATGTTAGAACTTCATACACATATTCTAGTGGCCGAGGGTGTTTTACTAGCAATAGAAATGCATTGGTTTTCAGTTGCTACCAAATTTGGATGGTTTTGATTTGTAATCGATCGTGTGTTGGTTGAAATTCACTGTTGAAGTTCCAAGGCAGCCATGGGAGATAAATGGTGAGAATTTTGCCTGCTAAATTTTTGTTGCCGGTTGTTTTGGATTGGAATTCATTTGAATTTCAAATCACGTTCATAAACGAGGGTGAACTTGGCGTAGCAGCAAGATTGTTTTGTTATAATATGTTCTTCAACAGTTTTAGTTGTAGAAATAATCTCTTTGCATTGGGCCTAGGGCAGTGACACTAGTTAAATCACTTGTGCAATTCTAGGTTTTACAGAAGGAGCGGACCAATTTATTTTTTATGGGAAACTAATAATGGTGGTAGGCCTATATATATAATGGAAACTGCCTTATTTAGTTTAGTTCTTATTTAGAGAGGCATGATTTCTCAACAAATATGACTGGCTGTTATGAAATTGACAAAAATATTAATAAAATATAAAGAGAGTAATACACAAAATATATTAAAAATAAGTATTTCAAAAACTTAATTTATCAATGTGTTGAACTTTGAGATCACACTAGTCTCTTCTTTTTCTTTTTATTTATTTCATTTTTGTGTCTCAATTGAGTACAAGGGGTGGTTGCAATTACAATTGGGGTGGTCATCCACATAATGAATGTTGTGTTTATAATATTCTCCCCCTTAGATGACCACTATATTAAGATAGTGTTGGACATATGAAAGTTATCTCATCAAAATCTTGCCAATAAAACCCATTGGGATAAAACCTAGACAAAAAAAAAAAGTGTAGCGTGCAAATTGTCCTATATTTTGATTTGGATGCTTGCCCTGATAATAAAGATAAATTGAGATGGGTACAAACTCGATGCATTCCAATATCGTATACAAACTTTTTGAATGTTGATTCCAGTAAAACTTTAGTGATTAGCTAAACAAGATTATTACTTCAACGTATCTGCTTTACTTCAATTTCACAACTTTACTGGAGTTCATGAGTATAGAAGAATTTTGGTGATATATGGTTGGTTCTATCATCTTTAATAAATCCTCCTTTGATTTGTGCAATGCAAGCAGTAGTATCTTCATACATCACTTCAGATGTGATGGACTACAAATCTCAGTCATATACATTTATGGCTTGTTTCATGGAGTGTCAGTATCTCGAAATGATTAGAGGACGTAGCAATCAAAGTTTATTTTGTAGATCGTCATGAGATTGTTGCATCACCACGTGTGAATACATACCTAATTTATGAATGAACCTTGTGAGGATCAGAGAGATATCCAGAATCTGCATATCCTACTAGATTTAGGTCATTGACTGATTGCATCGAGTATAACAAACTAAAATCTATAGTTCCATAAAGATAATGTAGGATGTGTTTTATGTCATTCCAAGGAATTGGCGCAGAACTAAATCTTGTCAATAGATTAACTGTAAATTTTATATCATACCTACTGCATTCCCAAATATAATAAATAAAGAAAGTGGTAAGACCCTTGCAAAGTTCCCTAACAGCATAGAGCTTGTGAAGCTTGGACCCAATTAAGATCCGAACAATTATAACAAAGCACCTATTACATATGATGATAAGGTACTTTCTAGATATCAAATGATCGATCGACCATTGGAGTACTTAACGGATATGTTTTATCCATATTAAATTGTTTCAAAACTTTTTTGGTATAGGTTGTTTGGTAGATAAGAATTCCGTTGAACTTATGCTCGATTTGTCGGCCAAGATTATATTTTGTTTTTTCAAAATCTTTCATCTCAAATTTTCTTTTCAAATATTTAATAATTTTTGCTAACTCTTTAAGAATTCCAATCATATTCATATCATCAACGTATACTTCAACAATAGTAAATCCAAAATCTAACCTTTTTATAAATAAACATGAGCATATAAAATTTTTAACATACCCTTCTTTATCAAATACTCACTAAGACGATGATGTCACATTCTTTCATATTACCTTAATTCATACAAGGATCATCTTAATTTAATTGAGTCCATACTTCATGGTTTTGATATATTTGTTTTAGGCAATTTTAGTTCTTCAGGGACTTTCATAAAATATCGATATCTAAAATTTCATATAAATATGTAGTAACTAAATCCATAAGACGCGTGTCGAGTCTTTCTAAGACTACCAGACTAATCAAATACCGAAATATAATAGCATTCATTATTGATGAGTATGTTTCTTCATAATCAATCTCAAGTCTCTACAAGAACCTTTGTGCCACTAATCATGATTTATGTCTTGTGATCTCGTTTTTATCATTTCTTTTTTGAACGAATATCCATTTATAACCAATTGATTTTATACCATCAGGTGTTAGTATTGCAAGTCCAAACACTCCACACATTTCTAGAAAATTCAATTCTGCTTGGATTGTATCTTTCAACTTTAGCCAATCATGTCTATATTGGCATTCAACAATAAAGTGTGGTTCGAGATTATCATCATTTAAGATTTCAATAGCCACAGAAAAAGAGAACATATCATTAATAACCCTTTATGTGCAATCTCATACTTCCTTTATGATTTCATAATTAATGAAAATTTATTTATTCACAGATAGATGCATCTCTTCAAGAGTCTATGTCTCCGCAGGAGGTATGATTTAAGATAATGCGGGTGTATCTTGGTTTACAACAACTTCTTCGAGAGTCATCTATGATTGGCCTTTAGTTTTCCTCGTTCGGGGAGCTAAATCTTTCGAACCTATGGGGTTGTCCACGCTTCAGGCGTGCAACTGATGTTTCATTTGCTTTCTTTGATTTTTCAATTGCAATATCAATATTTTTCAGAATGTTTATGGCAGGTACATGTAACTTGGTTACTTTTGCTGCTTCAGTAAATGCATCATGTACTTAACTAGTAATTTCTAAAGATGTATGATTCTTTGTACTTCAATTTCACATTGAAAAGTATGTGGATCAAAATGAGACAGAGATGGTACATTTCAAGAAAATTTATGCTAATTTTTTAGGCGGCGAATTTCCTCTCCCTAATGATAGAGAATGTGTCTCATTAAAATGGCAATCTATAAATCTTACGGTAAAAATATCACCAGTTAAATGTTTAAGATACCTGATAATTGAAGGTGAATCATACCTAATATATATTCCTATTCAACATTAAGAACCCAGTTTTGTACATTGTGGGGTGTAATTAGGACATGTCCATCACAACCAAAAGTTTGTAGATCATAAATGTTTAGAGGTTGACCAAACACATGTTGTAAAAATGAATATTGATGGTGTGCACTTGGTTTGATGCGAACTAAAGTGGTTATAGGTAAAATGGCATGTCATCAAGCAAAAATGGGTAACAATGTCCACATAAGTAAAACTCGGCAATCAATTGAAGTCTTTTGATAAAAGACTTAACTAGACCATTTTGGGTATGAGTATGGGTAACTAAACGTTCAACATCAATCTTAACAGACATGCAGTAATCATCAAATGTTTGGGATATGAATTCACTAGCATTATCAAAACAAATTGTCTTGATTGGATAATCTAAGAATTATGCCCGCAATCAAATTATTTGGGCAAGGAAACGAACAAAAACAACGTTACGAATAGATAGTAAAGAAATATGTGACTACCTCGTTAATGCATCTATCAAGACCATAAAATACGAAATGGTCAACATGATGGATAAATAGATCCACATATATCCCCTTGAATTCGTTGGAGAAACTTGGGATTCAACATTGACCTCCACAGGAGATGGTCCAATAATGAATTTGACCTTGTGAACATGCAATACCTGGATAATCACTAGACAAAAGAATCTTTTAGTTCTTTAATGGATGTCCATGTGAGTTATCGATGATCTGATGCATCATTATTGACCCTGAGTGACCTAGTTGGTCATGTCAAAGTATACAAAAATTTGGATCAATGAGCTTCACGCTCATCACATTATTTGATTCCAATGGTTGTAGAGTACAACCCATAAGATAGAGCGGGAAGTTTCTCTAATATCAGTTTCTGGCTATAAATAATTCCAGTAATACAGAGATATTATGTATTACAATCATTCAAAGTGTCAATATGAAATCTATTATGAGATGTATCTTTAAAACTCAACAGATTTCTTCTAAATTTGACTGAATATAAAATGTCATTGATTTTGAATATTGTTCCATTTGTTAACATAATTATTGCTCTTTCGGAGCCTTCAATCAAGTTTGCAGAACCTGATATTATGTCTATATTAGCTTCAACTAATGTCAATTTTGAGAAAAAAAATAGTTATCTCGAAGAATAATGTGCATTGTTCCGTTATCTACCAAACATGCATCTTCTAGATACGCAATCATTAGCAACGACTAACCAAAAGGTGAACCAAATTATCAATGCTTTCATTTAATTACGTATGCAAATATTAGATCACGTAAAGATATTTGTCGAAAGTTTTTATGTTATAAGATACAGACCATAGAAAATAAGATTATTTCTTCTAAATTTTTTATGGCTCTTGAAATAAATATTTTGCAAACTCTTATTGCTATCTCTATTGTATTCTTATTCTATGGGTAATAATAATTTTTTTTATTTTATATGTTATTCTATCACAACGGTCATAATTCCTACAAAATTATTTGATATAATATTTATCAAAAATTCGCTTGTAATTTACAATCAATTTTCTGGTAATATATATATATATTATTACTAGTATAACAATTGGATAAAAAATTCGAATCTGTGACCTCCACTTTTTTAGGATGGGGTTAACCATCTTAGTTAAACCCATAGGTACCTGCCCTCCTTGTGCCTTGGTGGCTAGGGATCTGTAATTCTCACCGTAAGGTCAGGGATTCAAGGGTAGGTAGAGAGAGGAGAAGAGAGAGAAAAATACAAGGTATTCTAAAATACCTCTTTTAAAAAATAAAAATAGTTAAACCCATAGGCCTACACAGATTCAACTAACAAAAATATTTAACTATGCATTCATTATAGATTATGAATAATAGGATAAACAACATAGAATTAATCAAGATGGACATTCTCAACACTAATGAAATAGTCAGTGTTGCTACCAGGATCAATAAGGAAATCTAAAATATCAAATTGAGTTATATCTACTAGTTCATTTTGATGGTTAGTAAAATTGGTTTCTATCCTCTTGTCCTTCTCTTTTATTGATGACCGGTAAAAATTCACTAGATATTAGGATGTACGACTGGTACGTACCGATAGAAAATTTCTTATTGAACTTTGGGAGGTTGATTCAGCAAAGGTTTCCCTTTGTTTGATTTTGTTTCTCTATTTGCCACTTCTAGTGGTAAGGTGGGTTTGTAGGACTATTTTGATGCCAAGTATTTACTTGTAAACATGATCATGACCCCGGTGCAAGGTCGCATTCATTTCATGGAATGTTTTAGAACCAATTGAACGAGTATTGTGATTTTTCAGTAGAAGTTCATTAATTTTCAAGATCACACTATTCTTTTTCTTTCTTTCCCTTTTTATTTCTTTCGTTCTTGTGTTTCTCGACGGACATTTGGGTGCCTTTTATGGGCAAAGTTTACTGAGGTGAATAAATGGGGTAATTGTCGTCATCACAGTTGGGATGGTCATCCATTCCATCTCATGAATGTTGTGTTTATAATATTGTCCTCCTACTTACGGATTAAGAATGTGTTGGTTTATAGACAATGTGAAATATATAATAAAAAAATACATGAAGAATTTAAAAAATATATATAAATATACATCTATATAACTCTAATATTTTTGGCATACTTTTCGTATGTCTGTTATCCCGGTTTCATATTCTGCCTCTGCTACTTAAGATAGACCCGTTTCCATTTAATATTGTCCCAGTTTCTTTAAGGCAGCAAATTTTGCGAAACACTCTCTCTCTCTCTCTCTCTCTCTCTCTCTCTCTCTCTCTATATATATATATATATACATATCACCATAACAATTGCAAGTTTGAGTCCAGGAATAAACTTTTTCAAAATGACAATAAAGCTATCCACCATGGACCTTAAACAGTAGCAGAAGATCGCCTTATCAGACCTGAAATCATGGTGGCCAAGGCCGATCCAAACCATTATCTTTTAGTCAAGTTGATTGAAAAAATATAGTATTAACTGGTGACAACTTACATTATTGGTTCCCCTCACCCCAAAAAACAAAAAAAAAAAACCCGAAAAAAAGATACACACTGCACAAGTTTGATATTTGCATCGTCCCCCTCAATTCTCTATAAATCCTATCCACTCGCAGACATACATACATACGGTTAAATATGTCGGGTAAATCAAATTTACAAATTAACATTAGTGCAACCTATGATACAGTTCTACACCAGTCAACAGAAGCAGATAAATAGGATTTCACAAGAGGATCGAATGTGAGAGATAAACTCACGACGTTGTATTCATGAGGGTGTCATCATCTAGTAGCGCTTCAATATCAATCATATCATCATAATACACTGGCTCTTCTGAACTGCTAGGAACATTATCATACACAGCCTGCGACAGGAATAAAAAGACAAAATGTATGAGTTCAGGTACATCACCTTATATCAAAAAAAGAAAGAAAAAAAAAATCTACCCAATCTAAGGATTCAGCAAGGAAAGCTATGTTGAACTGCAGATATCTTTGAATGATAGTAAGTAATCTTTAATTTCCAACGTGAGATTTAATATTATGGTTATTGTCGACACAACAATCTATGAGAGCTATTAAATCCTATGATACGAGTTTCAAGATTTATCGAGTTTAATTGCATAAGCATGTGTGCTATTAAGTAGGCGATGTACTCTTTATCAACAATGCCTTAATTGATTTACTATGCTGCCATCAGCTCTGTGCTGCTTCATGCTGTTAGCAAGAACCAAAATTGACATTGTGAGCCCATGAGGTAATGAATCCTATGTAATCTCTTAATAGTCACAAGTGTGCGATCCAAATTTGACAAAAATCTGGGAGGCCTAAAAGAGAGTTTGATCTAACCCTCTCATTTTTCAAAGAGAAGATGCAATACTTGGTATATCTAAAAAACACAGTTTCAAACTCAGAAAGGTAGGATGCACATTCTAAGTGGCTTTCGAATCATTAGAAAGTGAAAATACCTTAGTTTCCTTCATCTCTGACACAACATTCAGCAGCCTTCGGTACTGATCTCGTCCCTCTGGATACTGAACCATGGACTTCACCCTATTGAGGGCCTTTTGCAACCTTTCTTCTGTTTGCTTTCTGCCTTCTTTCAGGAAATCATAGTCATCCTCCTTTGATGAGACGTCTAGCATTCTGTGGCCCTCAGTTAGAGCTTCTGGTTTGAATCCACGCAAACCGCTTCCTTTTCTCCTCCAGCGCAAAATTACCTTCTCCAAAATTCCAACAGACCATACAATAGGCTTATAATTCTTCCTCACCTGGTGCCCTCTTACATGGGCCTTTTTAGCATAAAAGCCAAGAGTTAGAGTTTTAGAACTCGACTTAAATAAAGAAAAAATATGATAAAAAAAATTACGTGAAACACGTAAGGGCAGATAGGTAGAGAAACTTCTGTAAAAGGACAGTAAATTCATTGCACCTGGATTTTAACAATTTGCTGCCGGATTATCAAAAAATCTTTTCTGCCCTTCCAACTACGGAATTTATTTTGTATTCGTATTGCAGCAGCATGCACCGGCTCCTCATTTTGTCCTGCCCTTTTTTTTTTCACAGCAAGAAGTGAAAAAGCACGTTCCTCCTCCGACATTCCAAAGTCGTCGTCACCATACTCTTTTAGCTGCTTCTTTTGGAATGATTGCATCCTGAAGACTTGATGAATGCGAGCAGCAGCTTGAGTAGCATTACAGACGGCTGCTAATGAATCCTTCAATGATAATCCATGTAGCAAGTCCCCATCACTGACTGGAGTTGCAGTCCTCTCTGTAACTGTTTGAACAGCTTTTACCCCAGAAATCTCTCCATCATCACCATCCTTGGCATCCTTCAGCTTAAGTGATGAAAGGTGGAAGCTCAACGCAGATTCTGCAAGATAACCAGCAATTCCTTTGTGTCCATTGCTAGAAGCTAGGTCTGCAGGCGTTCTTCCTGAAGGATACGTTGGGGTAGGATCCGTCAATGCCCCAGGATCTGCACCTAAAGAGATGAGGAACCCAACCATCCGCTCTCTAACATCACAAAAGTTCAAGGAAAACACCAGGAGGAAAAAGATGGCTCATCAGAATCAAAGTCAAATTTGGTAGTCCATAATGTTGTCTGAGGAGAATTTCAAAACCCATCACTCGCATTCTCAAACCACCAACTAAATTACAACATTATAAAACCTGAAAACTTTCTTTTCTGGGAGGTTTTCTTGTCCTCATAAATATAAAACAAGTGGTAGTGTCAGAAGCACAATCAATTTAAAATATAGAAGTAAAAATAAATTCACGATCTCTTACCTGCCACAAGAAGCCGCCCAATGAAGTGCCGTCCCTCCATTAACATCACGGAAATTGACTTTAACACCCGCTGCTATTGTAGGTGGTATAGCCCAGTCGTAACCGAGAGCAGCTGCAAAATGCAGCACTCCTTGGCCACCCTCATCTAACACACTAGGACCTTTCCCACCTTCAGCAGCCTTGTGAAGGAGCCATACATGCAACTTCTCCTTTAGCAGCTTTTGTAGCAGTTGCTCCTTTACTTTTTCAGCAGAGAACTCGTCCTCAGCTGTGAGCTTTAGCATCTGGTCCCACTCATTGTTGTCCTCTTTCACTAATGAATTGATTTTACTGCTCAACTCAGAAATGTCATCCACACTACTCGAGACACAGTTTTGGGGGCTGACCGATCCCAGAGACAATAATTTTGCAAACCGCATATGAAGAAGATTTTCACTAGAGCTACCACTATCCTCATCTAGAACACTGCAAATGCGGTACTCAAATTCTCGCACTTCACTACATGCTAACCTATTGGAACTCGTTACGTAGAAAGGAACCCTCCCAACCTTGTGAAGGGGTGTATGACAACGGAGAACGCCATCTGCTATAACCTCCGCCGGAACTTCCAATTCCCCAAACATGCATGCCCATTTGTACTTCTCTACATCTTGTCGACTCTTCAAGAATCTCCCCATAATTAGGACCTGGTTGTGAAATATGCAAGGAACCATTATAAATTAAACCATTTAAATACCATTTTCTTGATAAAATACTTTTGCAAGGAAGCACAGCTATACATATTCACTTGGTCATTGGATGAACAGCTAAGACCCAAAAGTCAAATCAATGTCACAGCAGTGTATGACAAATGATGCAAAATGTACCTTAACTTCTGATCCAGCATATGCCCAATTGGGTGAAAAATCAACAATGCTAAAGAGCTGATCCTGGGAGAGAGATGGACCCAGCATGTAGGTGTCTAAGTGCACCTCCGGGGAAATACTAGAATCACCAACTCCATCTTCACTTCCAACAGTATCCCAGTAGGCTTCAGAGCCAGTCTGCATATGTGTCTCATTTACATCTCCTAGTTCTTTACTCATCCATCGGTCAAAGCTGTCAAGCTTCTTCAGACCTTCCCTTCGGACACCATCTAACAATGGCTGTTTCATAGCTGAATAATCGGCTTTACCCTCTACACTCAGATCATTCTCCAATTTTGATTTCAGAAGGCTTCCACTTTCATCATACATAAGCTGCATTTGAAGGTCATTCTGCATAGGATGCTTATTTTGGTCAGTAGAACGTTTATGGCGAGGCTCCAGTGAATTCAGTAAATCCACACAGTTAATTGCTTGTTCATGAAATCTAGAGGTGAGATCGAATGCTGAGTCTGGATGCAACTTCTGATCCATCGACCATTTGGATATGTTTGAAGAATCACGTTCAAAATTCTGTTTGCAAGTCAAGTTAAAGCCCAAACCCACTTCTATGAATTCAAATAGGCAAAAGATAGTCTTTACTGTCTTCGTGCACAAGCATGTAACTTTATACGGAGAAAAACAACCATTTATTATGAACCTTGTGGATAAAAATTCAAGCTATAAAAAAGTTGTGAAAAAAAGGATAGCAGAGATCATGCTCAAGTGTATCGCATGCGAAATCTTTCCTAGTACACTACAGTCAAAACAAAACCTAAGAACAATCAGGGTCCTTTGTACACAGTAACCAGAAACAGTACCAGAACATAGACCCATATAAATCACCTCTTGATAGATGGAACATCTTTATACTCAGTCACAGACAGATGCAGTACACAATGCACCAACCAAATCTAATTGACTTTTTTATCGGAAAAAAAATGTCAGTCAACATAAACAAGATCACCTAGTCAAAAACTTCCATCAATATAAACTTGCCTTTAAAATTTCCAAAGTTGACTTCTATTAATTCAAGACCTCAAGTTTTGTTGCTAGATCTAATGATTCTCCTAAAAAAGAAGAGAACAGAAGAAGAAAAAGAAACAAAAAGGAAATACTTGGCAATATAGTCTGTTTAATGGAGAGAAAAACAAGAAATGAATCACTTAAACCCATGTTTAATGTAACTTTACATTGTACTAATTGTGAAAATTTGATAAAGGAAAAAGGGAACTTGTGCTATACTGCTGAGCTTCCATCCAAATCCCTTAATCTTGATGAGAGCTTTGTGGAGAAACTTAAAAATTCTCTATTCTATTTGCCTATCTTCCTTGCCAAAACCCTAGCTGTACTTATTTGAGATTTGTCCATTTAGAGCTGAGCTGATCTAAAGAGAAATTTATTTGGCATAGTGAAGCTCCATCTGAAGTCAAGAGCTTCATTACATACATCAATCTGAAGACAGTTAAAACGGGCGACCTGCTTTAGGATAGAAAAAGAAGTTATCATACTTAACAAGAGTTCAATTTGGGAGCAAATCCACTATTATGCAGGCAGAAAGGAACAGACAAGATGCTACAGGCTTTGGTTCCCAAGCTTCTACAAGAATTGGGACAGGAGCAATTTTAGTACCATAGACATGGAACTTTGAGAACATTCTGACAGGACCAAAATTTATGATCCCTTCATGTTTCAGTTGCACATCTCACACATGACCATGCCAATGTCCTAAAACATTGGAAAGTGGTTTTATCCTCTCATCTCGCAACTCTATGTTGCAAAGACATGGGCACGACATAGTAAAAATGCTTTAACACTGGATTCTAGAAAAAATGATAACAAACAAAGAAACAACTTGTGCATTATGTCTGTAGAATGCACAACCCCCTCTCCTCCCTCACACCATCACTTCTTTGGCATCTTAATAATGTTCATAAACTGCTTAACATTCAAATGATTCTTGTATAACCTTTATTTGATATATACTATTTTCCAGGCAATTATGATAGAAGAAAGTTGTATTCCGTTTGGCGTTGAAGGGTTCCACCTTCCAATTGTCGGCCAAGTATCTGAACTCAGAGGTTTTAAAACAGATCTAAGAGATTCTGAATATCTTTCATTTCCTAAGAAACATCCATGTTTTTTAGCTACCCATGGTTCAAGGTCACGATTCTGACTCTTGACTTAGGGGATACTGAGACACATTGGCTGCTGCATCGCAAAATGGTATTAGGCAATTCACACGAATTACTACATAGGAAAAGAAGTTGAACATGACAAGAAAACCAGGCCAAATCATAACAAGATGGTGATATTAACAAGATGGTATCACGGGATTGCAAAACAAGGACCCTGATGAGTCACCCGAGTTCTTCGAAAAGCCTCCAAGTCAACCATGAGTCAAGTGAGACTCATAATTTATAGGGAATGTTTATTGGTCTCAGAACAAGGTGTAGAGTCATATACGACTCAACATAATTGTATCAGCCAATACTTTGAATCATGCAGCAGTCATCTAAGGTATTCATCCATTTATTTAGGTCTCGCCATCTCAGGAACTGGCCAATACAGAACTTCAATTTTGACTGGGTGCCACCCTAGGAATTATCTTAGTTACATGATCACTGAAGTATCACGTTGAATTCAAAATGAAGAAACTGTGGTGACATCAGTGCCACATCATTATCCTCAGCAGGAACAAGCACAGTGAAAACAGAAATTAGGAAGAACATATATTCATGATGTCAGCATCTGGATGCCTCCCATGGTTCAATGAGACATCTCACAGAAAAATTTGTACCTTATTTAATCTCTCAAGTACAATTTCAAACAAGTGGTTATGTACATATGCTAATTTTGTAAGCCACGCTCCTACAGGTTAGGGGTTGTGTTTGGATGTGGAATGCTTTTCTGTCTACTGAGACATTATTCCTATTTGGAAGTAGTTCCTTCCTCAGCCCTCTTTTCTTCTCTGGCATTTCACAGCTCTCCCTTCCTCCTACATCTCTATTTGGAAGTAGTTTCTTCCTCAGCCCTCTTTTCTTCTCTAGCATTTCACAGGTCTTCATTGTGGAATGACTTACCAGGTTAACCTAGAGAAATCAACATCACCTGACTTTGTTGTTACAAGCTTTACCTCCAACAGACCATACTGAACCGTCACAACATGGCTCTTATGGCATCAAATTTTCCACATGGTTTCTGTTATGTGATACATTAAGTTGTTAAACTTAAGGCACTTCCCTTGATGTAAAAGTAATTAAGGGATCTATAAGAACTAATAAAAGCAGCTTTGTCCACCATGTTGCAAAAGAAGCTTCTATTTTGCAAATTACTAAGTGAATGTATACGAATCGATCTAAAACATAAGTAACCTATCTTCCAATCGATAGCAATTAAATCGAATGCAACAACTATGGACAAAAAATACGTATCCATTTTTATATTCACTTGTAAGATTAAGAAATCTCTTGCAAATGTAACAGTCCCTATCAGAATTGCAAGTAGTTGTCAGTCAGATATTTACCACAGGTGTTGCCCTAGGAAAATGGACTATAACTTAAAGTATGAAAAGTGTGCGACACATGGTATTTTAAATTAAATGTACCTGCCACTCCTCTTGCCCAGAAGGACGGCACCCAAACTCCTGCTTTGTACCACAGCCATCTGGGTAAATGTTCCCCATAATCTCATATCCTTGTCCAGGTATACCACCCATGGTACCAGGTTGGGTAGAGGAAAGTGATGCCTGAAAATGGACAGATTGATATCCAGCACTACTATTTTCCCACACTTTCTCCCATGATGTGGAGTCAAGGTATTTCGTGTCCTCATATGTCAACCCAGTATCAATACTGTTTTTATCTTTATCGCCTTGGGAAAGGGAGACAAAATCTGTCTCAGAAATATCTGGAAATTTTCCTCGATAATCATCTGTTAACATATTCCAATATTACCACCTTTTGACAATTGGCAGTGTTCAACTATTGAAAAGCAATACAGGAATGAAAAAAGTAAAATATAAAACAAAACAAAGAGGTGAGGGTATTGTACTTGAGATAGGCACAGGATAATACGGGATGGAGAGTCCATCAAATTTGTCCATCCCAGGCGGTTGTAAGTCAAGAAAAGAGCCAAATTTGGAACTTGCTTGGTGATTATATGCTGGAACAAATTTCAATAAAAGTGAACGACCGAAGAAGAAAAAATCATTTGACTCCTCATCCACAAAGTAAATGACACTATTAACACACAATAACATTGATTAATGAATTAGGAACAGAAGTGCCCTTTGATAAACCTGAAAACTGCACACTCTTACACAGTTGAACTAATTCTTTTATCAAACGCACCTGACTCAGCATCTTCATATTCTGAGGCCTGGGCACTGCTGAGGCTATTAGTATCTGTAACTTGTGACGTTACTTGGTAATTATATGGGTGAAATTTTGAAGACACAGAACTGTCCACCTCGGAGTTGAGTACATCTTCGGATTCTTGGGAATTTGGAACAGCTTCTTCAGCACCTCTAATGCGGTTAAAGTTTGTCCTATTTCCCTGACATCAAAAACAATTTGCAAACGAGGTTTAAGCAGAAGGAAAAATTACAATTTCATACAAATATTCAGGAAACGACCCAGAGATGTCATATGAAAGGATCTACATAGGACACGGAGGCCTGATTTCAAAGCAATACTCCATTCAAGTCGCATGACCAAAGTTCAAAAAACATGAATATGAGAATTGTGTCGACAATGTGATCGTATCAGCTCCTGTGTGAAATCTATCAGATTTTGAAATATAAGTGGTTTAAAGAAAAATCATGATGCATTGCTCCAAATACAGAAGTTAGTAAAAATCCACTTTCTTAGCGAGACTTTAGTAAAATAGCTCATTTTTTAGAATGTTTACACATTACCAAGAAGTCAATAACTAATTGTTTGGATTATCCTATCAATTCTAAAAACAAACCATGAACACAATATAAAATCAACATGGGATTATCAGAATTGGGTTTAGCCTTAGCAGGTTTGGTTAGTAAAACTGGTTGACCTGTCAAACCCGTCAAATAAGAGGGTCAACACAGCCGACTGAACACGACACAAACTTGGCCAAAACACGGTTATACAAGACACAAACCCAATACATTATGAACCCGACTATCCATGATTAAAAATGAGTGAGGTATTTGTTGAGCAAAGTTTGACATGATACGACCCACATGAATAGGAAGCATGAAATGACATGACCCAATGGACGACCTAGTGTAAATAGAATGTAAATAAAACGAAAGAAAAAACAGAATGAATAATAAAAAGAAAAGAAAAGAAATAATAAAAGGAAGCGTGTAAATTATAACCTTTACTTCTCGGTAATGGACAAGAACTATGTGCGAGAGCTCCCTGCAGAAGGGGTCAACCATATAAGAAAGATATGAGAATGCTTCATCAAGAAGACCTTCTAAGATGGAAGCTAAAAGTAACAAATTTGTCAGAACATCAACCAAGTATGATAGCACCATATACTAATTGGAGTAGTTGCATTACATTAGTAGAAGCCAACAACAAGCAACTACACAAACACCACTGCCAAACAGCAGATCATCTCAGCATGGCAGCAAAAAGCAGCCCACAGAGAGAGTACAATTTACAATCTTCTGACATAGTTGACTATGATTAATTTCTCCAGTTCTCAATTAGCACAAAATTCATGGAGGGAAGCATAAATTTTAGTCAAGACAAACAGATTCAATCAAGGATCAAAATATCGTTTCAAAACGGTCGAAACATCTGAAACGTTTCCATTTCCAAGGAAACCGAAACGAATCAGTGATGGAATCTAAATTCTAATACTACGAGGTGTTCCATAATATTTCGATATATTTTGTTATATTTCAATGTATTTGCACAATTATTTCGAAATGTTTCAAGGTATTTTAAGATATTTTGATATATTTTGACTAATGTTTTGAAAAAATAATTTTTATTTTTTTTATTTTTTTTCATTCTGTTTTCGAAACGAGTCAAAAACGTTTCCGAAGCATGTCAAAACGTTTCCGTTTTCTAGGTGACCGAAACAATGCACCGAAACGAAATTTTGATCCTTGGATTCAATACATCGCAGCAGAAAAAAATTACACATGCAGCTTTTCACAAGACTCTATTCTTGCTTTAAAAAATATGAAAACTAGTATATAGCCACAAGCAAAACATGAGAGAAAACACGATTCTGGTGTAAACAACACCCATTTTCAGATAAAAAATGATTATGATGTCAAATACATTAATTCTAGGAGATAACATGACAACGGCATCAACTGAATTATATCTTAAAAGAAAATGAAGATTCGTATGTCAAATGCTTAAATTTAAGAGAAAACATGATTTTGTTGTCACATGCGCTCAATTCTTGGGTAAGTCATTATTCTGAATTCGAATGCACCAATCCTATGCGAATAAAAGAGCCATAAACTATTTGCCTCAATAATCTACTTCCCTTCTTATTTTGTTCCAAAATATTAAATCAAAACACATTTACCCCCCCCCCACCCAGCCAAAAAAAAAAGATTCTAAATTGTCAAATGATTCCGACTTCTGTCAAGTACAACTAAAACGCACAGAAAATGGCCAAATACTACTAAAAAATGTCTCTTAAGAAAATTTGCTACATGGGGAATTAGTAACACAAGGTCCTAGATTCCCTACTCCAGTTGAATATTCACACATTCTACCAATGAAGAAAATCCTCCTGGCAAAGTTAGGTTGGTAAACTTTCCCATCATTATGGAAGTACAAAAAAGTGAAGATTTGATGACCTTCAGCCCACTAATGGTCAAAGTATCCGCCAATACCGATAAGGTTCAGTCAAGTCTTATTTGATCCGACTCGGCACCTTCCAATCCTATACCGTTCCACAATGAAAATCACGAGTCTTAAGGAACTTGGGGGAGTCATTCGAGACATCTCCAATTCAACCTCCAGTTGCCAGGGTCTATCTCACCGAAACAGTTTATACCATTCCACAACACTACGACATAGCCTGAATCTCGAGTGATGTTAAAGTTGTTCTTATATGTAGTCAGATACCATTCTGCGATGATGCGACCAATATGGTCAATGCATTCCGAGTCAAGGGTCGATAAAGCCACCTTGAACAATGAGTCCACTATATAGAAATTTAAGTCCATTCCAAGGGTGTATGGCAAAGCAACGGTGGATTGGACTGGTTTGGATTTAAATTCCAAATCAGTCCAACGAAATCCCAATAACCCGGATACAATGTTGGATAAAAACAAATGGTTTTATCCAATCCTTGATTTGGATAGTAAATTATGATACTGTGGGCCCCATGGACAAACCAATTTTTTTGGGTCAAATCTCATAACTTTAAAATTAATTTACCACTTACCCTTGAATCCTCTCATATCTAGTCTAGTAATTCTTGGTTACCACTTTAATATTGAATTGAAAATTTATGACAAGTTAGCTATTGTAAAAAATCAAGTTTTTTGCGTTCCACTGTAAACAAATTTTAAAAGGGCGACCACAAATATATTTGATCCACCCAAAATATTATACTAAAATTAATTAACAAAAAATAAAAAAATTGAATGCAAGAGCCGAAATTACATAAACATTTAACATTAACCAACATTCCCTTATATAAAAATACACAAAATAAAAACATCATAGTGCATATTCCATACTCAAACATATGGCCATATTAATTGTTGCCTTGAACAACAAATACAAAATGGAGGTAACATAATTTGTAATTAAGTTGAAGCTAAATGCCCCAAATGCACTGCTAGGTATCCAAAACCCACAACCACTGAAACCCATAAATGCCAGCCTAAAGGCACAACATCACCAACTTTGGCAACGGCACGATCATGCATTGTTGGGTATCCAAAACCCACAACCACAACAAATCAATCTTGGTTAAATGAGTTCATTTCCCCACTAGGGTGTGAGATCGAGACCCCTCTTCACTCCAGCCACAAAACACACACCCAGAGGGGGAAGAGAGAGGGAGTGAGATGGAGATGACTCTTCACTCCAACCGCAAAGCCACGCTACTAGATAGAGGGAGACAGACCCATTGCAAAAGAGAGAGAGGGGGAGCGAGAGAGAACAGAGCCGGACATTGTTCTAGGTTCGCCCAAAGATAGATACAAATCAGAGAGAGATTGGTCATCGGCTTCTCACGGACACCCTCAATTCCATATTTATCGGAAGCTTCTCACAGAGACCTTCAATTCTGTGTTTCTGTTGGCTTGATAATTTCGATTGATAAAAAATAGATGACGACGAGAGAGAGACACCAGAGGACCACACGGTTGAAAGACAAGAAGTGAGAAGGGTTAAAAACCCTAGGCAAAAGTGTGGAGGGTGTTTTAGTAAAATTCCACATGTATACAGTCAATGGAATTTTAATCCCACATGCCCCGTGGGTTAAAAATATCCAGCTCAAAATAGATATTGGCCTCATTTCATACGGGCCAATGATTTCAAGCCCAGTGATTATCCCACCCTCTTTTCAGCCAATCCGTGAGTATACCATGAAGTTACAAAGGTTGTACCTGTGAACCAACCCCAAAGAAGGGATATGTGGGCCCCCTTCACAATTCTAACCCAATCCCCCATAAAATCCCCCCAAATCCAGCGATCGAAACACCCCACAGGAGATTTTAGCATACTGGGTTTTAGATATGGAGAGGAGCTTCTTGATCAATCCCACAGGTTACGTATGAATAGCCAAAGAATCATTTTAGTGTTTAGCTCAAAGCATAATAGACACATGTTAAATGCAAAAAAGATTGAACACACTCACTCTTCAAGCAACCAATAGCTGCGCCTTTGAAAATTTTCATTATCTTCTCCATGGGCATAGTAGCAATGCAAAACATCAACACTTCCTGCCTGAGAAAATGTTTATTATATATACATTAATTTGGAAGCATGGACAAAATTTTACAAGAACGATAGCTTCTTAAACAGAATAATGCATTTGCTTGCGAAAAAATATCAGCAAATGCAACATCATTTACATTTACCTTGAGCCTTTCATGAGCTTCTTTCACCGTTTTTCCATCCTTTTTCTTCCTCCAGTTATGGCCATCTTTTCTAAAGTACCTTAACACCTTTCGATCAAAAAGAAAAAGAGAACCATCTGAAAAGGACATGCATGTCAATCTTTAATATGTGGAAACTGTTAAATAAAAGATCACCTAATGAACATAATGCCATTTTTTAAATCACAGCATTACACAGTAAACCCACTTAAAACATGGCTATGAAAATATCATTGAGCCTCTGACTTTTAAAATATTAGCTACAGACAAACACAAGAGCACACCTAAAAGAGACAGACAAGTCACGAATATGGAACTGCAATGAAGCAATAGAAACTGCAATAGGGATCAGGAAAATCTTGCTTTAAAAAATTGAACGAATAAAAATAAATAAACCAAGAGCATCAATGACAAACTTAGTAATATAAAATCAATCAACTGTAATTGCAGCACAGAAGATAGTTGTGTTTATCATCCCATTAGTTATTTGACAAACGATAACAAAGCAGGATCTTCACTACTGATGGGAAACAGGAAAAAAAAAAGGAACAAATTCTATCGGCACACAGTTGTGATAAATGTTTTGGAAACAGATGAACAACTCAATCTCAGTCAATATCAAAGGGTTGCAAACCATATTCTCCAACATGATGTTGATTGGAAACATGAATTAATTGTACTTTGCAGTGAGAAATACACCTAAACTAGGATTTCGACTTTAGAATAGATTGCCACAGCGAAAGAAGTAAACAGTTACAAAAAGATAGACAAAAAAAGAAGTTGGGGATAAAGCAGAGAAAGAAATAGAAATGTGCTAGATAGTTGTTGAGTTGAAAGTACAGGAGAGAGACACAGTGGCGGAACTAGGATTTTGTCAGTGGAGCAATTCAAAACTTTCCCGCACTACATTGTTATAAAACAAGATTACTCATATTCATAACTTCATGAAAAGATTTAATATTATTGAATGTCAGTCTGGTCAATGGGTCCGTCCTACAGACAACATATGGCTACATAGGAGTCAATAACTACTCTTTGAATAAAGCACCAAAAGAAATTTTTAGCGAAAAGGAAGAAACAGAACCCAATAAAGACATGCTTTCAATTAATTTCCTAAAAACCATTCCAACGTGTAATTTGTAAAAAACAACAGTACTGGTCCAAAATAAAATAAGACCATACCAACAAAAATAATCAAAAAAATTAACAAAACCACCGCATAAAGAAGAAAGAAGAAGAAGAAGAATTCAATATCCGACTGTGCAAGAAAGGAAATACTTGCAAAGAAATGTTAGGAGGAGGTAGCTAAAAAGAAGTTCCACACCCAAAAATGATCTAATTTGTATCTACACAGATGGTTGGCCTTGTAGCATGTAATACAAGGATAATGATTCAAGAGACTAGTCTTCAAATAACCAGTTTCTACACAGACTTCATTTGAGCATCCAACACCCAAACAAATTAAACTGAAGTACTTGTAACTTGGACCAAAGAGTACTTTCAACACTCAACCCATCCACAAGATCATGGGATAGTAAAGAAATATTGCCACAAAAGTTTTTCTGTGCGCTTATTATTATTAACCAATGAAATGTAGCTAGCAAACTTACTTGGAGGCCTATTTGCCGGCTCTGGAGCAATACGAAACTTTGTGTAATTTTGAAGGATTTCACAGATTTCAGCCGGACGTAGCCATCGATGCTGTGCTTCTAAGAGTATCTGCTCAATATCTGCATTCAACCATAATCTCAGTCAGTACATCTGCACACAAAAATTCAAATATGCATGCACAAAAGGAATCAAAGATAATGAGAAGCATCAACATACTAAGTTAAACCAGTTCTTATTTCATCCATTCCAAAAGCCACTCATTATCCACATATAATAACACCACAAATAATAAGCAGGAAAAAGAACAAAGCCAAGAAAATAAGAGACATTAAATCACAAAATTGATCAACACTTCATTCATCCATTCCAAAAGCAATGATTTGAACATATAGAATAGCATTACAAAGAATCTTCAATGATTGGCACATGCAACCTACAAGTTACCATCTCCTTCTCATTAGCCAATTTTTCTGCAATTGCTTTCACCTCCTTATTCACCTAAACTCCTTCTAATCGCAATTCCATAGTTCCATCTCCTATCACTGGTTTTCTATCCACTCCATAATGATTTTCTATCTTTGTTTCAGTATTTGCGACACCTACTGTCTTCTAACTCTGTAACTCCTATTTTCACTTTCCAGCTCTCCCATCCCTAGAGCCATTTCTCAATGTGTGCTTATTTTCTTACTATATAGGTGTAATAACAGAACCTGAAAATTCCTAGAAACGAAAAAGGATTTAGGAATTCTTAGCTATTTCTCCAGTTTTCCATCCTTTCAACCATGTTCGTAAGATGAGGAAGTAAAACGTCAACTTAGCTGCTAGGCGTGTTGGCGAATATAACACGTGGTTTAGTAGCAGAAGGCATAAAAAGTGAAAAACTGTTTTAGGTGTTAGGTGACAGGAGAAACTAATCAAATTACCTAAGAAATCAGCTTAGCTGCTGAGTTTTTAGCAAATATACAACATGTGGTTTGAGACTTTGAGCACATAATGTTCACAATCTAACAGATTGCACAGCCTCAAATATGGATAGAACGGCTACCAGCCAGACATGTTTACTATTTCCCCATCAAGCAAACCAATTTCAATATGATGAAAATAGTAAAATCATCTTCTTTCTAGAGTTATTCATCTTCCGCAAAAAGAGGTTACAGGCAAAACTCTCCTTTATTCAGTTTCAAAGTCCATCACTGCAAAAGAAAACATTGAGCCTCTCATAACGAATCAAACATTCTTTTCACCCAAAAATTTCGTTAGGGCTGTTGTTTTGAAGTACGACATTCATGCCTTGGAATTGAAATCATAGAAACCACAATTGCAATCTGTAACTGAATACCGTCTTCAATTCCACTTCCGTGCTCCTAAACGCAACATAAAAATCTGATTTTTCAATAATTTCCTAGAAATCCAATAATTCCCAAATCACTTTAAACATGTGCGTATGTAAAACTAACACTAATGAATTCCAAACCTAACTCATTCCCAGTGACTCACCCCTGTAGAAATCTATTACAAAATTCAGATAATTTCAAATTCAGAAATAGCTACGCAACTATAATTCACCTTCAGATAAAAATAAAAAGAAAAAAGAAAAGAAAAGTTATCTGATAAATCTCAGAAGTACTGACTGAAAAGGAGTTGAAGAACTGACCTAATTGAGTTCCCAGAGCATATCGCCGACTCTCGCTCTCCGCCATAAACTCTATCAATCTTATACGCCACCGATTCACTCCGATCTCAAAACTCTTAACTTCATATACGACACAGCTTATACAAGTCGGAGCTCGCCTCCTTAATTCAGTCAAAGTTGTTAAAGAATCACTGTTAACTAAGAATGATATGAGATCACGACACGATTGGGTCAAGATCTTATATGCACTGTAGTACAACTCAGGTAAAAAATATTATGGGGGAGAGAGAGAAGGGGTAAATAAAACGGCAAAAAGAGTGTGAGGACGAAGTTGCAGAAGAAGGTGGGGGGGAAGGTCACTCAGAAGACCGCCGAAATGGAAAAATGCACCCGTGTTCACACGTAGACATCAACCTCTTTTTCTTTTTCTTTTTTCTACCTTAAAAGATTCTTAAAATTGTATCATTTTCTTACATTATAACCACAACGTCACAACCTAGTTCAATGTAGACCCTCACAATAACTACGTAAATTTGAAGGTATAATATGAAATAAATAATTTTTGAAAGTATAAATTAAAAATTTTGGCATGTAAAATATTTTTTTTTATTACAAGATGTACCATCTGTTTTTAGCAAGTATTTCGTGATGGATTAAGTGATGTCATCTTACTACAAATGGGACCACATTCTATGTACGCCTAAAAAAGTCGGCCACTCTTATTTTGTCGGATATGTTCTAATCTAATCCGGCTCAAGTGATAGTTGTTGAGTTTGCAGGAATAGACGATATAAGTCTAGATGCTCTATAGTAAAAGCAAAATACTTAAAAAAAATAAATAATATGGTATTAAAAGAATTAATACCGTCGTCAAACCCTGGATAGAATTTCAAAGAGTATATTTTATTCCTTTTTTATGTGAAAAAACATGGACATTAAAGATTAAAGACGAGAAATAGTAAAAATATGTGATTATTCATGTGTTTACGTGAGAGATATTAGTTGAGGATTAAAATTTTGATTATTACCTTTGAGAGATGAACTAATGGCCCGTTTGGTTTGGTGGAAAAGTGGGTGAATGGAAAATGATGGATAAAAAATAACATTTTTCTTTATTTGGTATGAAAGGAAAATTGAGGGAAAAGAAAAAAAATGGGTGAAAAACATATCCTCTCTGCACCCACAATTTTTAATTACTCCACGAATGGGAGGAAAGTGGACGAAAGGAACTGGTTGAAAAGTTATTTGGAATTACTATTTGGCAGATTATAAAACACAAATTAAAGGGATAAAATAAGTGTGTTTGCCCACCTATTTTGTCATTTTTTACGTATAAATGGACCAAATAAGTGCGTCTCATATCAAAGTCATTTGTTTCTGATGAGAGCAATTATGGTCATTGTCAGGTCATTTTTTTTATTCACTTATCTTCACGTACCATATAAAATGATAAAAAAATTGGGCAAATTATTAATTTCTTGACTTTTTTATTTATTTTTCTAACAAATGGACTTTTTCTCCTTAAAATATACTTGTAAACAGTATGTCATAATTTCAAATCAAAATTTATACATTTCTCAAAAATATTTCTAAATATCCCATTACATATATTTTTTCTATATATATTTTTTGTATACATATATATATTTTTATTTATTTTTTAAAAAAAATTTGTAATAAAAAAATATATTTATATATAAGGGTATAATGATAAATTAAATACATGTATCTTTTTCTTAAAGTTATAACTCCAAAATACATAATCGATTATAAAATATTATAATTGATTATGAAAGTTATAATTTTTGAATATCAAATTATATTTTTTAAACATTAAATTATAATTAAGTGAGATTATTTATAATTTTATGATCGATTACAACAATTTATGATTGTTCATAAAGAATTTCAATTGATTGTAATTTCATATTTAAAAACTATTACTTAACCATTAAAAAATAATAATTTGTGGTATGATGCCCATTTTTTTTCCCAGTACCATTGTGTTATTCAAGAGAGATACTACGAATCTTTCATATAATGGAAAATAATATATCTTATTTTTCAAAACAAAATAGCCGATATTTCAAAATTTTTGCACACTTTGACCTTATTGAATTTTGTAGTTTTGTTTATGCCTCAAATATTATTTTAAGGCTGGCGTATCTCACTTTTCATGAATAGGTGTGTTTACTTTAGGTATTAGAAAAGAGGATTGAAAAAAATAGTGCTATGGCCCACCTTATTCCTTTTATTTTCATGTTTGGTTAGATATTTTGGATCTGTTATTATTACCTATAAATAATCCAGATCCAGATGAATAGTGCATTTATAACCATGAACACCTTCTTAAAAAATCCACCAAATGGTGGGTTAAAATAATGAGATTGGGGAGTATTTGTGCAAAATAAATTTTAATCCTTGGCAAACCCAGATAAGGGTGGGCCCACAATTTTTGAATACTTGAACCAAATAAAAGATAAGAAACCTGATTTTAGATTTATATTATTTTCTTCGGATAGATGGGTATGGGATTGTTTGGACATAAAACACAAAATTATGAAAACATTCGATACATGTGTAATTAACAAGTCTAAAATCATTAAAAGATTGTCATGTGTCAAGATTTGAAGAAAATGCGGGAAGTAACCAACCACAACTATGGTTTAAAAGAGGAAATAATTATCTGGGAGTTACAAAATCAAATAACTGTTGATAAATGAGAAACCGTTGAGAGAAGTGGCTATAAAAGAGGAAAAGCAGAAAGACAAAAGACAACTCAAACCCCCCCCCCACAAGACCCACAATTAAGGCATTTATTAGTAATGCTACAGTCAGTTTTTATAGAATAGTTAGTGTTGTAATCAAAGGTTATTAAATCAGTCACTTTGTAACCGAAACCCACTCAATTGAATTAATAAAGACATATTTCTTTGTTAGTTTAGTATTTTGTGTGTTTTGTTATCGAATTTCATCCAAATAAATCTTGAAACAAGGCAGTAGAATCCACCTATAAACAATCGCTTGAAATCTGTCTATCGATTGAGGCATTTCTATCAATCGCAGCAAATTTTGGAGCAATAATCTTTTGGCATGCCTGATAGAACATTTGTACTAACTTGGACAAAAAAGATGGTGTGAACAAGGAAGCAAGACAAAAATTTGTATGGGACTAACGAAATTGTAGAACTGACGCCAGTCAATGGCAATTATGAAAGCAAATTCAAGTACCCCTCCTGTGGAATCTGCGAACCTAGTGAATGGCTAGTCCAACGGTCAGGATAGTGTGCAAACACAAGAATTTGTGTAGAATCTGAAATAGGTATTGCATAATTCCAATTTTAGCATTAGGTAAGAATTATTTAATGTCATGCATGAGTTAATGAATGTCCTAGCACTAGTGTTCGAACCTATCGATCAAAGGACAAACACTACCACTAGAAATCCAGTGGCGAATTAGTGAAATGCTGGTCTTATGGTATGCCCTATAGAAAATCAGAGGCCGCCATCAATGGTTGCAAATGAGAGATCAAAAGTCCCATATCAAAATCAATTTAACATATTGTTTGATGGAGAACCTGTAGAGGTTTTTCCAAACTTCTTCCCACATAAAAATCCTAGGGGAAAGAATGGATCAAAAATGGCCCTTGAAATTCTCAGGAGCACCCGTGAGAGGTTTGATATGCCTCCTTTGGAACCCGTAGATGAATACTCAAGACCAAGGGGCAACCTTTTGATCAAGGTGAACACCTAAATGGTCTCCAGAATTTGGTTTTCAACAGAAAACAGTTAATAGAAATAATGCAAGATTTGTATAGTCCTGGCCTAAGAAAAATTGAGAAGTCTATGTTCAGAAAATCATACCCTCATTGGGTAGACTATAAAGAGTTCCCAAAGGGATACAAAATCCCATATTTTCATATCTTCTCTAGCGAAAAGAGCCAATCCACAATAGAATATGTAGGAAAGTTCACTTTCCAATGTGGAGAGGTTAGACACAATGGAAATTTAAAAATGAAATTGTTCCCACAATCACTTACAAAAACTACTTTCGCTTGGCTCTTTAACTTGTCTGCTAATTCAATTTAAACACGGCAAGAGATGGATGAGCAATTTAATGCTCAATTTTTCAGAAACAAATCAAAAGTCTTGATGGAAGATTTGTCTAGGTTAAGATACAAATCAAATGAATCTGCAGAACAATATATTGACTGATTTAAAAAGGCTAGAAATAAATGCCACATTTACTTGCTTGAAGTAGAATTGGTGAAATTGGCCCAAAATAGTTTAGACTTCGAATTGCAAAATAAATTCGAAGGAATGGAGTTTAGGGGCCTGATTAAACTCTTAGCCATGGCTACAAGATTTGAAATGTTGCTTAGAGAAAAGCAACAAAGAAAAAAAAAATCATTTGTAACTTATTTCCAAGACTTCAAAGGAGAAGTTGAAATGGATGTGGCACAATTCATAGGAAAATCACCAATCATGTGTGATACCCCAAAAAAATTGAAAACCTTATTAACTTGCCATCTAATCATCCTTTTAAGAAGGATACATCCCAAACCTTCAGACAATACTCTTTTGATCTGTCGATAGCTGATGCTTTCTTTGGTGAGATGATCAATCAAAAGTTTAGAATTTTATCTCAAGGACATAGCATCCCACTAGAGAAAGACAAGAAAGAAAAAGAGTATTACAAATGATATAATTCATTTAGACATTCAACTAAGAATTGCATCACCTTAGGAATCAAGTGCAAGATCTAATACATAAAGGAATGCTTAAATATGCCACAAAATAGGAAGAGACCATGAAAATCGACAAGGATCTTTTTTTCCAAGGAAGTAAACATTAATGTGATTTTTGTTAATATGCAGGAAAGCAAGAATCTACTAGTTCTGGGGTTGGCAGAGAGATAATTGTTCCCAATATGAGGGTCCCAATGCATAGCAAACCTGGCCCCAAAGAGGATGAGCCACTGGTTATGTATTTCAAGTGTGCAAAGAAATAGTCAAACCTGATGCAATCCCACTGGATGATGTAGTCAAGGAGTTTACTAATAAAGGACTTCAATTCAGCACCAGATACGAAGGAGATATTCGAATTTACAATGGTTATGTAAAAATCTTTGATGATGCAGACCCATGAATATTCTTGATCAAAGAAAGACATTAGTCTAGCCCCCACTACCTCCCAAAAATCAGAATGGATGCAAGGGGAATCAAGAACAAAGACCAAGCAAGAAGAGGAAAAACACAAGGGAAAAATCATTCTGTTAGGCCATTGATGGCTAAAGAGACTATTTGACAAAAGATCAAGAGGCAAGAACACCGAGAATAGCAGTCCCAAAAGAAAAAAAGGGATATTTGAGATCAATTCAAAGAGTGGATCAAGAACATTAAATCCCCCTAAAGTCCAGGATGATAAGTGACATCGAATTCAAATTTGTTATAACAATATCTTAACATGATCTTAAAAATCATTCTACTTTTGCTTGAATCCAAATTTGTTATACCTAAATGCAGGTGGTCAAGTTGTAGTAATAACTCAGTGTAGTCCGAGGTCGATCCTCAAAGAATGAGCAAATTGAACAAAGTGTAAGAAAGAATAAGATTTTGATAAAAAAAAAAAATTGGATTAACTGTAAAGCAATTTGTAAAAGTAAATAATAATTTGGAAAAAACACTTCTTAGTTTTGGGATCTAGATCTATTCCTATTTATCAAAAAATTATATTTATGCAATATTAATTATCTCAGTTGATTTCCAATATCAGTGTAGTAAACCAGAAAATATTTCGATGAACAAATAATTAATTTGATTGACTTGAAAATAAACTTTGAAGAACTAATTAAAATACTTATACGGAAATTATAAATATTATTCATACCAAGAATATCAATCTTGTCGATAAATAATTAAACAATTATACGAAGTATCAAATTTTACTCAGAACATTTAATCAATCGAATAAATTAAAATTTTAACATTAAGGTTAAAATGAAAATTGCATAAATATAACGATCCAAATAAATAATTGCATATCCATCAACCCTAATTAAAAAGTACAAAAAGACTATTCACAATTCATGAGTGGATTTCCAAAAATTGTGACGAAAAATAAAATAATAAAATAGGTTAATAGGTTGCTAGATTGGGAAAAGAACAGATCCCCTTATCACTCATAAAGATGTATTTATTAGTGGAGTAACGCTGGTACAAGCAATAATGAATTAGGAGTCTTTGATCAGTTAAAATTTCCCATCTGGATCGATCCATATAGCAAATGATCCATCCCTCATAAGTTTCTGTTCAAATCTTTAAGGCAACAAGAACCGATCCGTTTTAATAAAGATCTATCCTTGTTAAAAGGATTCCATATTAAATGTTTTATCTCATGAGATGATGGATGACTCATGAGATAATGGTTTATCTCCTCTTTGGAAGCATGGATCGATTCAAGCATCGATCCCTAATTGTATTTTGTACATTTTTTTATAACATGAATCGATCCTCTCATTTCAAGGATCGAACCCTGTCTTCTTTCTATCCAATTTTTATATTACGGATCAATCCAATTTCACATGAATTGATCCCTTTCAACTCTCTATAATTCCTTTTTTGATTTTTGCTTTCCAAATCAATCATTCACTCCAAGTTATCAATTCCTTATCATGCACATGATTTCAATGCATGTTTGACACTGCAATTTACGTCATTTTCCTGCAAAAATCTATATCTATATCTATACTACTTCTAAATGTACACATATTTGAAAAAAATTTATTTCACTTTTTTACCCTCTAACATCTCTTAAATATCCAAAATAGTGTGTACCACAAAAATGTTGTTCATTATACAATACCTTGAGTGACCTTTCATTAATCTTTTTTCTCCTAACCATCCATTACATTTTTAATAAATTCCACCATTATAACCTTCATCTTATAGTTACCATAACTGCTTTGAGATATGACTCTAGGAATTCTGAATCTGAAGGTTTTAAATAGTGATCCTTTCAAACGTCAAGAAGTTGTAAACCATCGGCCTCATAGCAAAAGAAAGGGCATACTGGAGTCAAGAAGTTGTAAACCATCGCCCTCATAGCAGAAGAAAGGGCATACTGGACATACTCCTTCAATTAAAGGAGTAGCAAAGGCTTCTGAGTGGAGGGTGAAGAAGATCATCCACCAATATCCTTTTCCTTCATGTCTAAGTTTCTCACAAAGATGGTTCTCTTTCTTTCACACACACATACTCCTCTGCCTATTCGTAGTTGTAAGAAGGAGAACAAGTTCCTAAGATTTTATAATATCCTCATTCTTGGGGAGGGCAATAATAATTCTATACTGAGTAAGAGGCATTACATGCAACAAATTATATACTTATGGTCACTTTCAAGTTTCAAGTAATCATGCCCATGGCTGAGTTTATTAGACTTTGTGTGATGGATGCTATATTCTTTTGTGTTTTTCCAAGCACAGGCACATGTTATGAAGATTAATAAAGTTTTTGAATGCCTTTGGTCCATACTTTTACCATTTGGCACCTGTTGCACTAAATCAATTGCTTCAAGTTTTTGCTTATATATGATGGTTATATGAATCTTTCTGTTTTAGGTGTCATTTTTTCGATCAATTTGTACTAACGAAATATTTCTACTTTTCCCTTAATGATAGGAATTCAGAGACTTAGGCCTTGTCACACAAACAAGCCGTTCATCTTGACCTATAATGTGTAACTTAGAAGCATCAACTGTGGCCAATGTTTTTGATACAATTCAGCTTATTGCTAAGGTTTTGTATTTTCCTTTGTTTACTAGCTTGAACCATGTCTCATTTATTTTTTTGGTTGAGTTATGTATTGTCGTCATTTGTTGAATTAATACCTTTGTTCAAGTGCTGAGTTTCTTACTATTGCTTAGGAACCTATGGTTGATGGTTTGCTTCAATGAACCCTTTCTTGCAATGGGTGTATAAATTTTAAGATGAAGTGTCAAACAGTAAGGACAATTTATCAAGATGTGAAGTGTCCAATTGTGACGATAACTTACGAAAGAATCATTTTTTCTTATTTCCTTGAACTGATTCAACTTTTTTTAGATGTCTAATGTTTAATAAGAATTAGTATGCATTATTCTTGATGATAAATGGTTAACAATGAACTTTTGGTGTTATATAAAATATGGAGAACAAATTTTGGTTGGTATCAAAAAGTTATTTCAAAATTTCAATTACACCATTGTGTTACTTCTTTCGTTAGAGAGAGAGAGAGAGAGAGAACTCCTGTAAGAATATAAATTAGGGAAAAAATCAAGGTTCATAAAAACTTATAATAATAATTACTCAAATGGAACTTTTGATTTAGGCTTCATTAGATAGGAGAAATGAAAAATGTGAGGAAGAATTAGCTAAGTAGAGAAAAGTATTTTGGTTGGACCTCATATGTTTGGTTTGGAGTAGGAAGGGATATAAGTAAATGTCTGCTTATTACACCACTGGCCTTCATGTGGTCACACAAGGGTAATATTTGAAAGGCAAATGCGTAAGAGTAGATGGTCTCCATCCCATTTTAATTAATGTATTTCTCGGCCACTTGATACATGATGATTCGACCTGTCTTATTTAAATAATTGACGTTGAGCATACTTCTGCTTTTCTGTTTGTACAAGATTTCGATTATTTTGCTTTGTTTCTTCAAGTTGTCTCCATGAGTTATTGCATTGTCTTTTTCTTGTGTTGGAAGATGGTAACCTATTCTGTTTATCATTATTCTGGAAGTTGTACCTTCCCTTCTAGATAGAATTACTTCGACATTATTGGAATAGTTTGTAAAAGTGGAAGTAATTTAACCTTTCAAAAGAGAATCAAAACAAGAACAAGACAATACAATATTATTTTTGAGTAATTTAACCCTTTTTGAAGTTAAACAGGAATAAGACAATGCCAAAGGATTAAACTGCTCACTGCAAACTGATTAAACTCAACAGTTGTATCCTTCACCCAATCCTAGAGTCGAATCCACTCAACCTCAAAAATGGGAGCAACTGATTTGGGTAAACTACACTCACAATGACATTGACAAAAGACCTCCTACTGGAAAAAATATTGGATCTGACGGTGATATTACGTCATCATTGTTTTGTGATATCACCATGCAATAAAAATATAACAAATAAGCATGTGGATTCCACATATCCAAGTAACTACCCTGCCATGTCATTCCAAGTGGAGTTCACCTTATTCATTTGTAAGTTTATTATTAGATGGTGACATCACGTGTTAATAATGACATGGTGTCAATGTTACACTCAATGTTTACCCCTCCTACATGGCTGCTCGAGACAACATGAACCCTTAACCACCGGTGCTTTTTCGAGGAGCATTTGTTTAAATATTCTTCATAAGCTTTTGAAATATAAAATTATGACAAAGCGGAACTAATTGCTAATTAGTGCTAATTTGGTTGTGGTGTTACTACTTCTTTCGTTGAGTTTGTTGGGTGGATGAAGGAAAATGTGAGAAGGTCAAACAAAAGGTACATTATTGACGTAAAAGGGCCTAGTTTTTGGAAGTGGGTATTTTTTCCATTCCTAATGAGTTGTTGGTGTGACTTTATTGGTAATATTTATTTTTGTTGGTCTTCTCTATTTCGTTGCTTGGTGTGTCATATAGGTGGGTTATCATTTGGCAAGTAAAATCTGAAAAGAAGGATAAAAGAATATGGGAGATAAAGATAGTAAGCAATTGAAAGGAGAATATAATTAGAAGTCGACACCAATCATCGGATCTGGCTCTTCAATTCTTAAACTTTTAAGGGAGAGACATCAATTAAGAAGAGCGCAATAATCTATCTATTTGTCTGCACGTAACTTATTCCCAAAAAATAAAATGAGAGATTGGCATTAGTTAAACATGTTTGTCAAATGTAAATATTTGGCATGTTAAATATGGCTTAATGTAAGCTTTTGACTGATTCATCCACGACACATACACTTAGAGCTTTTCCCCATACCCAGCCTCTCTAAAAACCTTATTTTCAAACCCAGTCAGTTTTGAACTTATTTCTCAAATCTAGTCTCTTTTTAAAAACGTCATTGCAAATGACGCCTTCATGATTTAAAACGTCATTTCAAATGACAATTTTAAACTGAATTTTTTTTTATTGAAAACGTCATTCAAAATGACGTTTTTAAAGGCGTCACTTGTATTGAAGTTTTTTAAAATGAATTTTTAAACTGTAACTAAGCGGCGTTTCAAAAAAATAGTGGGCAGAAAACGTCATTTACAATGACGTTTTCTTCCCACTTAACTAATAACCTCTCTCTGTTTTCAATTTTCAAATTTCAAAATTTCAAAATTTCAAAAACAATCCACCCATCTCCCCATCACTGTTATGAGTATTCTCTCTCTCACTTCTCACCCAAAACCATAACTATCTCCCTCTTTCTCCAAATCGCCTCACATAACCAGTGAAAGTGGAGACCCAACCATATTCAAGTTGTATCAGTGGAGGAAAAAGAAAAATCATCTTTCTTTCTCTAAAGTGAGATTGGATACATAGATTACACACACACATATTTTTCTCCTTTAGCAAAGTTATCTAGTATTCCTGCGGCCATATGTTCCTTGGTTACCCTGACTTCAGGATTAATGCAGATGTTGCGCACCAACTGCATTCCGCATATCCCCAAGGCTACTCCTACGGCCCCAAACAGAGGATACACCTCAGGCCTCAGCCACCGATTGAGAGTTGACGAAGCCATGGGATGTTGGGTTTTGTTGCTTTGGATTTGTTTGTCACTCAATTGGATGAGGTTAATGCTAGGTTCTTGAGGAAAAAAAAAGTGCTAATATACTATATTGTGACTACTGAATCCTTGTTTTTGCCCTTTTTGGCCATTCTTTTTAGTTTTTGAGCTTGGCAAAATTTTTTGGCCTTTCTGATATGGAAATTGAAATTCTGAAATTTAACTGAAAATATTTTTGCCCTTTTTATTTTAGTTATGTCTACATGATCATACTTGCACATCTTTTGATTTCCATGATTTGAATGAAACTGAGACCCACAAATTTAGCTTGACAAACAATTTGTTGTTGTATATAGAAGGATCCTTGACCTTTTGCTGTCTCACAATACAAATCCAAAACCAGCAACTTAAGTTTGCAATAAAGCTAATGGCTCCTTAAGCTCTCAGAATTACTCATCCTTGCTGTAAAAATTTAAAGAAAAGCAAGTGAGTTAAAATTTGAAAAAGAATGCACAAGAACTATCCTTGCTGCAAAAAATTTGAAAAGGAATGCACAAGAACCATCCTAGAAAAGTAAGTCTCCAGAGATCATGCCATCAATCAACAACTTCTTCACCAACCCATAATGAAAAACAATGAGTTTACTTGGTTGATATGCTCCTCATTATTGTTAGCTTGATGCCAGTTAATTCTCATGGCAGGAAATGAAGTATTTGATTTGCTTAAAACTTGAATAAGTGTAATGCAGAACTTCTTAGACCTGCTTAAACAGCAGCACCTTTCTGATGATGGACTTGTTGCATAAGTTCTTGTCTGATTTTTGCCCAAAGGATTTGCACTATGGCCTGATCTATTCTGGGTGATCAGATATTTTACAACCTCATATGTTATGGTTCTAGGTCTTGTGTGATTATTTTGGGATGATCAGAAGTTTGGGCTGCAGTTCATGGCCTTATGGGTTCGGGCGATGCTCATGGATCTGTGTTCATGGGTGTTTTCTAAACAGATATCAAGAAGGTGAATCTAGGATTTGTATGTACAAAAGAAGGGTTTCAAGAATCTAACTTGGGTCGACCAACAGTTTTTCTAAAAGCATTGACTATGAAGCCTTCAACTATTGATCAAGCTTCCATTCTTACCTAATTTGAATAACGAAAGTTCATTCATTCCACCATCACCCTGATCAACTTAAAATCTATACAAACAAGAAGCAACAAGGATTAAATTTATCATACAGTTTTGATGATACCTCAAAATAAATCTCAAGTGTCAGCTCAGGAGGTCAGCTCAGCCTAGGAGGTCAGACTAGACAAGTAGAATTCGGAAGAGTAGAGCTGGAGGTCCCTTCGAGATAAGCAATGGCAATAACAACCAAGGCAACATCTGGATAATCACGAGAAGTTCCTAAAGCATTAGGAAGCTATAATCAAGGCACCTAATCTCAACCAACCAAGATCTTCTCCTAGAATTAGGGAGAACCCCACGAAGTCAGGCAAGAATTTCGGCCAGAATCCCACTTAGCAGGGAATGATCCTATAAATGCATGGTAACACCTCCTAACAAAGGGAGAGGACCCTAGTGGCAAACGGAAAGTCATAGCAACTTTGTAATCATCGTGAATAAAACAGAAGGAGCAAGAACCTTCATTGAAGAGTGGACTAGCTGAGCTTCTGAGCCGGTGAACCACTATATTTTCACTGTGTGCACTCCTTTAATCCCGTGAATATTTTATCAGTTAGCATCATACACGAGCCTCGTAGCTTTGATCCATGCTCACCTCACATTACTTTCACCTTAAACTCTTCCACGTTGGTATACGCCATCAATATAGTGCCGTCTATGGGAACGACTGTTCCTGTTACAAATAAAACTAATTTTTCAGTGATTGATGGTATCAACGCGAAACATGAGCCGAAGTCAGACCAATCCTCTACAGATGCAAGATCAACAGGAAGCCGCAAATAGCAGACAACCCAAAAACGCGCAAGAAGTCCGATCCCCTCATGGGGGGCCTTCCCATGAATAATGAGATGGAGGCCGTTCGTCTTGTCAATGAACGTCTGATAAAAAAAAACGAAAAGCTCTTAAAGCTCTTACAATGCCACAGGAGGCGCGATCGACCCAAGGAGGCCAGAATAATCCACCACCAAGGGAGCAACCGTATCTCAACCCCCTCAGAGAAGTTAATGAGGTGGGAGAGAATAGTCATACCTTGGGGCAAGGACCTCGCCTACCCTCTAGGAATGGTCACAAAAAGGAAGTGCAAAGTCAGTATAAGGAAGGGGAGAGAAGCGACTTCTTCTTTTATCAACAGGAGAGAAGAGAACACCACTGGGAGCAACGTTTCAAAAACATCCAGCAAGAGCTCAGCCAAATGAAGGAGGAAGTGAAGAGCAAGGCCCCAGTCACTATGGATGCCTTGGTGCAGCAAACCGAATCCCCATTCACTGCTAAGGTGTTGCACTTCCTTCTCTTACCTAAATTTAGAATGCCGTAGATGGATGCTTTCGATGGGACAAAAGATCCCGTGGACCACCTCAACACCTACAAAAATCAAATGGAGTTGCATGAATATCAAGATCTAGTGAGATGCAGGGCCTTTGCTATCACCCTGAAGGGCTCAGCCTTAGCATGGTTCAACAGACTCCCCCCAGCCTCAATTTCCTCTTTTAAAGAGCTGTCAATCTCGTTTGTGTCCCACTTCATCGGAGCTCGGACTTATAGGAAACCGAGCTACTATTTGTTAAATGTGAAACAAGGACCTGATGAGAACCTACGGTCTTATGTCCAACGGTTCAACTCATAATCCTTAAAGATGGATTTTCTAGACGAAAAATTTGCTATTAAAGCCTTCATAGCAGGTCTAGGAGTTTAGTCAAAATATCTGATATTTTTCATCTCAAAGAACCCCCAGGCTAGTATGGCGGAGGTGCTTGCCAAAGTAGAAAAGTACATAAATGGTGAAGAAGGGCTCCTCTCCAAGGTCGGGAGCTTTTCGTCGAGAAAAGAGAAAAGGAAGGAAGAAAAGAAAAGAGAACGAAGTCCCAGAAAAGAAAGAGAACGAGGCAGGTCTCCAAGAAGAGACAGAGAGCGTTCCCCGAAGAGAAGAGGAAATGTTAGGGATTGCCTCGGCCTTCCACAACCAGAGCTACAACTAAGGTATGCACCTCGACAGCTCACCCCCTGACTGCTACGGTGTCTCAGATACTGTATGAGGTGCAAAATGAGAAGTTCTTAAGGTGGCCACCTCGGATGAAAGCAGACCCGGCAAAAAGGGATCCTACGAAGTATTGTGACTTCCACAGAGACCATGGTCATCACACCGACGACTGTATCCAATTGAAGAGAGAAATAGAATTTCTAATCCAGCGAGGACAGTTGCGGCGCTATATGGCCAATGATAATCAAACCGAGCTCTCCCACTTCCACCCCCTCAGCGTCAAGCACCAAAGTCACACCAGCAACCTATGGGGGAGATCAGAGTGATATCTGGAGGATTTGTCGAAGGAGGAGGGTCCAGCTCTGCCAGAAAGGCCCATTTGCAAAAAATTAGAGCCACAGAAGCTCCCGAAGTATATACTGTGTCTAAGTCTCCATGTTTAGACATGGTTATCACTTTCTCAAATTCAGATCTGGAGGGCTGCCAACATCCCCATGATGACCCTTTGGTGGTAAGAGCTGTGGTGGCCAACAGGACTATTCATCGTGTTTTGATTGACAATGGCAGCTTGGTAGACATCATTTTTGCTTCTGCTTTCGACAAAATGGATATAAGAAGGGAAAAGCTTGAACCAATAAGTGCCTACCTATTGGGATTCTCAGGAGAAAGGGTACTACCCCTGGGGTTAATCCAACTTATCTTGACCTTAGGTGACCCACCCTGTTAGACTACAACAATTGTAAAATTCCTAGTGGTTGATGCACCTTCAGCATACAATATGCTTCTTGAAAGACCCTCACTCAATTCTATAAGGGCTATTCCCTCTGCCTATCACCTTGTAGTGAAGTTTTCAACAGAAAACGGAGTTGGAGTGGTCCGAGGAGACTAGCGCATAGCACGGGAATGCTACATGGCATCCATGAGAAATAAGGAGGTTAAGAGCATCCAATTGGATGAGCTTGACATGAGGGATGAACTCAAGACCAGACCAACACTATCAGAAGAGCTGGAACCTGTTCAAATTGATGAGGAGCCAGAGCATCTTGTTTATGTTGGATCCAAGCTGAGCAAGGAGATCAAGGATCTCCTCATCCAATTCCTGAAAGGGAACAAAGAAGTTTTTGCATGGAAGTAAAAGGTCATGAAAGGGATTGATCCCTCTGTCAGCACTCACAAGCTCAGCGTGAATCCAGCCTGTAAGCCCGTTAAGCAGAAGAGGAGGAGCTTCACCCCGGAGCGTCAGAAAGCCATCAACAAAGAGGTCAGCAAGCTCTTTCACGCGAAAGTCATTCAAGAAGTGGATTACCAGTCTGGCTAGCCAATGTAGTCCTAGTCAAGAACACAAATGACAAATGGCATTTTTGCATTGACTTTATAGACCTCAACCGTGCTTGCTCGAAAGATAGTTTTCCTTTGCCCCGGATAGATTTGATTGTAAATGCCACTGCGGGACATGAGTTCCTCAGCTTCATGGATGCTTTCTCTAGGTACAATCAGATCAGGATGGATCCCAGTGACCAATAGAAGACCTCATTCATAACCGAGCAAGGAACATACTACTATCAAGTGATGCCTTTTGGGTTAAAAAATATAGGAGCCCCTTACCAGCGCCTGGTGAATAAGATGTTTCAAAAATAGATTGGGACTTCTATGGAGGTCTATATTGACGACATGATGGTCAAGTCATTGAAAGCAGAGCTCCACATTAGGCACCTAGCAGAGTCGTTTCAAGTTCTGAGAGAATACAAGATGAAGCTCAACCCAGCTAAGTTTGTCTTTGGGGTGTCAGCAGAAAAATTTCTGGGCTTCATAGTTAATAGTAGAGGGATAGAGGCTAACCTAGAGAAGGTAAAAACAGTGTTGGATATGCAACCTCCCTCCAATACGAGGAAAATACAGCGTTTAACCGGGAGAATAGTTGCCCTGAGTCGCTTCGTTTCTAGATCAAGCGACAAGTATCAGCCCTTCTTTCGAGTCTTAAAGAAAGTCTTTCAATGAGATGCTCTATATGAAGAAGCTTTCAAAGCATTGAAAGAATACTTAAGCTCCCCACTTGTCTTGGTAAGTCCATTAGAAGGAGAAGTACTTACCCTTTACCTGGCTGTCTCAGAGTTCTCAACCAGCACAACGCTAGTAAGGGAGAAGGATAGAGCTCAACAACTAATTTACTATTACAGCCGAGCTCTAAGGGGGGCAGAAGAAAGGTATCCTAAAATGGAAAAACTCGTTTTAGCCTTAGTGACAACTACCAGAAGACTAAGACCCTACTTTCAGGCTCATACTATCAAAGTCCCAACAGATCAACCTATGAAGTAGGTGCTGCACAAGCCAGAATCTTTGGGGAGGCTGGTTAAATGGGCTGTTGAACTTAGTGAGTTTGACATCAGATACAAGCCAAGGACAGCCATTAAGGGGCAGATATTGGTAGATTTCATTGCAGAATTCATAACTGGGATACCTATAGAGATAGCGCAGTTAGTACCTGACCTCCTCACGTGGAAACTTTTAGTAGATGGAGCTGCCAATGCTCAAGGCAGTGGAGCTGGTTTGATTTTGTCCTCCCTCGATGAGATAGATGTTGAATACGCACTGAGATTTGAATTCAAAGCTTCAAACAACGAAGCCGAGTATGAACCAGTCATAGCAGGGCTCAACTTAGCTCATTCAATGGAAGCCAAGCAACTAGAGATCTGCAGTGACTCACAACTCGTGGTGAAATAGATAGAGGGTGCTTACGAGGCTAAGAGTGAGAAGATGGTCCTTTATCTTAGAAAGATGCAAGAATTGATCAAAAAATTTGTGCAAGTAAAGATCAGACATGTCCCTAGAACTGAAAATTCGAGAGCAGACGTTTTGACAAAGTTAGCAACAGCTTCTCAAGAAAATCTGGACAGGTTGATCCCCGTGGAGCATCTGGCGGAACCATCTATGTGTATTGAGAATGAAGAAGTTTTTCCTGTGCAGAGTCCAACAAGCTAGATGGGAGTATCTCCAGAACAGGACCTTACCGGAAGACAACAAGGAAGTAGCAAAGTTGAGAACCAGGTCAGCTAGATTTTCCATTTTGCAGGGAAACTTATACAGATGAGGTTTTTCAGTGCCACTCCTTAAATGCGTGGGGAACGAGGACGCTGATTATATACTCAGGGAAATTCACAAAAGAGTCTGTGGCAATCACATCGGAGCTCGAACTTTGGCAGGAAAGACATTAAGGTAGGGGTATTACTAGCCCACTTTGCTCAAGGACACAACAGACCTGGTCAAAAAATACAAGGTTTGCCAGATGCATGCCAACATCCCTCGCTGCCCACCAGAGTTCCTGACCTTAGTGATAAGCCCTTGGTCATTCCAATAGTAGGGTCTAGATATACTAGAGCCTCTTCTCACTGGTGTAGGACAATGCAAGTTCGCCATTGTAGGGGTGAATTACTTTACCAAGTGGGCAAAGGTAGAGCCCTTAAAAGCCATTACAGAACAAAAGGTTTAGAATTTTACTTGAAAATCCATAATCTGTCGATTTGGGATCCCCAGAGCAATTGTGTCGGATAATGAGAAGCAGTTCGACAACCCAAAGTTCAAAAACTTCTGTGCCGAGCTGGGAATAAAGAATTATTTTTCTGCCCCATCTCATCCTTAGTCTAATAGACAAGCAGAAGTCACGATCAGGACTATAAGGTCCGCCCTGAAGACCAAGCTGAAAAATTTGAAGGGCAAATGGGTGGAACACCTCCCAGAAGTACTATGGGCTTATAGGACAACCACTAGGTCGGCAACACAAGAGACTCCATTTGCTTTGGCTTTCGGTTTTGAGGCAGTGGCGCCTGTCGAAGTTGGGCTCCCTTCACTTAAAATAGAATTAGCAAACGAGAAAAACAATAATAATTCCCTTCTGCTAAGTTTGGATTTGTTGGAAGAAAAGAAGGAGGCAGCACTGAACAACATAAAGAACTACCAAAGGAAGACAGCTAGGTACTACGATAGGAAGGTCAAGCATATGAGTTTTAAGGTTGGAGATCTGGTGCTGAGGAAGCTTCTGCTGGCAAGAAAGGATCCCACTCATGGGAAACTGGGGCCTAACTGGGAAGGTCCATACATAGTCTCTCAAGTAATTAGACCGAGAAATTATGAGTTACAAACGGAATAAGGGAAAGTCCTGCCCCATTCATGGAATGCAGAACATCTTAGGAAATGTTTTCAGTAAGTTTATCTTGTATTATGAACCATTGTTAAAAAAGTAGCAAGTTTGTGATTCATCTATCCTTATGAGCACACAAAGAAAAAAAAAGAGCCTTAGAGCTCACGATGAACTCATCAGTTCATAAAAAAGAGCCTTAAAGCTCACGATAAACTCATCAGTTCATAAAAAGGGCTTTAGAGCTCACGATGAACTCATCCGTTCATAAAAAGAGCCTTAGAGCTCAGTATAAACTCATTAGTTCATAAAAAGAGCCTTAGAGCTCACGATGAACTCATCAGTTCATAAAAAGAGCCTTAGAGCTCACGAAGAACTCATTAGTTCATAAAAAGAGTCTTAGAGCTCACGATGAACTCATGAATTCATAAAAAGAGCCTTAGAGCACCGTATGAACTCATTAGTTCATAGAAAGAGTCTTAGAGCTCATGATAAACTCATCAGTTTATAAAAAGAGCTAAAAAGAGCCTTAGAGCTCACGATGAACTCGTCAGTTCATAGAAAGAGCCCTGGAGCTCACGGAGAACTCACCTGTTCGTAAAGAGAGCCCTGAGCTCACGATGAACGTATCGGTTCGTAAGAAGAGCTCAAGAGCTCGGGATGAACTTACTAATTCATAACAAGAACGATGAACTCATTGGTTCATGGTAAAAATCATAGGGTTTCTGATGAATTCATCAAAAGAATCATGGAGCTTAGAAACATCAGAGAGTACAAAACAAAAGACTTCTTCAAATCACAAATCGTTCATAATGTGCAGCAAATATGGGAAAATTGAGGTTTTCAGAACATCAACAGTTACAAGGGTACAATCAAAGCAAAATTCCTAGTCGTCTCTCCAACTCAGTTATCCTCTCCTTCAGATGAAGGTTTTCCTCTTTCAGCTCATCCCTTTCCTTCTTAGTTGAGGACACAAGATCTATAAGCTTTTGCCCAGCAATGGAGAACAGAATTTCCCCCAGGCCAGAGTCTGAGGTAGGGGAGGAAGAACCATCCCTCTTGCGCCTATTCGAAGGAGCTCCAATGTCTTCACTTTTATCAGACTCTGAAGAAAAAGAGTCAGGTTCAGGAAAAAAAGGAAAGTCTTGTTCAGCCGCAGCAGCACTAAACAAAAACAGATTGCCTGATGTCATGAGCTCAGAAAAGGACATGGGCTCAGCTTGGGTCATTAGTTCTATCCTCATCAATTCAAGCAAGTCCAGGTCAAGAACACTTGCACACCAAAAAACAAGATAAGCAGATAGCGTCATAAAAATTTGATCCCAAGAGAGAGACCCTCGTTACTCTCACCTGGGTAAGAATAGCTCTTCCAAGACCGAGAGACTCTACACTCCTTAGTGCCCATCTCGAAAGACCTCCACGAGTCACTAGAAGCAAAGAAGAAGCGTTGGGCCCATCCCAAAGGAGGAGAGGGGAGATCAAACACTAAGCGACGTAGCTTGAAGTCTCTCCACCGAAAGCAGATGAAGCATGGAACAACATCCTCCTCAAGGTCAAAATAGTAAAGAAATTTTGCAACTGTAGGAAACTCGCAATTACCTCACAGACACTAGAAGAGGAAGAAACTGGCATGACAGCCCATCCCATGGGTGAAAGACGAGAGGGACATAAACCGATATAGGCCAAAATAAATTCAATAGAAGGATGAATGAGAAGGCGCAGACCTAACTCCAAGCTGCTTCAAAGAAGCACGTCTCCCCAAGAGGAAGGTAATTACAGGGTTCATCGAAGCTTGGAGCACGTAGAGGTAACTCCAAATCATGAAAGAATTTCTTCCTTATCTTTTCTAAATCAGAGAACGTCACCACTGAGAGAACGAAGTAGCAAGTATGTCACATCCACTCAACCCCAAAGGAGGTTCGCTCTTGAAACAGAACAGAAAAAGGGGCAGACATAGTGGATTCAAGCAAAAAAGAGAAGAGAAGGAAATAGAAGGCGTTAAGCCCTTAAGAATAACAAAGGGATACCTGGAGGAAAGTGATAGCCAGTATTTATAGAAATCCTTTGAAGACCCCAGATTTTTAGGAAGTTGTTAATTACACGAAACCTTAAGTCGGTGGATCTCTAGGTTTTCAAATTAAGGAAACAGGAACCTTTTTGGTAGGAAGGCTATGCATCGAAATCAGACATCAATGACACCCCGGGCAAGCCTCCAAAGAGGAGTCCTGAACATAAAAAAAAAAGAGGTCAAAAAAAACCCTTGCACGTCGGGAGGTCAGCAAGATGAAAATAAAGAAGTCAATGCACCCAAGCAGCTGCATCTAGGCATGCTCTTCCAAGTTGTCGCCTTGCCAAGGGGCCATGACCAACCCAGAGCTCGGAACATCGGCAACAGAGGACAGAACATGGTAGCATGCTCTCCACCTTGTTAATCAGAACGACTGAACTCACAAACAGGGAAGAGAACCTGACCAATGTCTACACGTACACATGTCCCCTAAGGTTTGCAAAAAGGATGAACCCTCACCCTGAGACAAAAGGGAAAGCTGTGCAGGTCAGCATATGGGAAGCCCCCCTTAAGAGTAAGACTTCAGGTACTCATTGTCTTATATTTCAAACCGTAAAAAATTAGACCCCTGCTGTGTACACTGAACTGACCATGCAAACTTCCTAACCATTTGCTCCAAAAGGCCTGAATGACCTATTTGAAGCAAAGAGCGGAAAGAGAGATAATTGAGAAGGTTACACTTGATAAGAGTTGAGAAGATTGCATTCTGATCTAAAATTGTTACAACCATGAGGCATTCTAATCTAAGAGGAATTATGCAGTCGAAGTTACATAGTTGCATTCTAATCTAAAATTGTTACAACCATGTAACAATGAGTTGATAAGTTAAAAAAAAAAAACTTGTTGTGCATCCTAAGTTTCTGATGGGGGAATAAGGCCAGAGCTCTGTTGGTCAGTTGCCGGAGCTAGGGCAGAAGCAGGCTCAGAAGCTGGAAGCTCAATAGAAGAGATGGGAAAATCAACAGAGTTTGGGGACGATCTAACGAGGAGAGCTTCTGAATGTGGGGCCTCTGCAGAAGGTGGGAGAACTGAAGCCTCAATGGCAAGGTCAGCAAAGGAGGGGAGCTCGGCAGCAGGGACGTCTGAAGAGGCGGGGGCTCACCTTCACCTTCTGCTTCAGCCACCTCTGTGTCTTCATCGCTAGGAACGTCAAAGTAGAAATTCAGGCTAGGGTAGGCCTCCTCAGCTTTTCCTTGGAAAACAAGCCACCTAGAGACCCATTTGGTTGCAACATTATCGCGCAGCTTGGCAATGTCTTTGTCCTTTGCAGATATAGCAGCATTCATCCCTTCAAGGTCGTTGCAAAGGGCGCCATTAGCATCAGATAAGGTAACAAAATCTCTGGTTAAATTGGTGAAAGAGCTCTGAGTAGTAGAAGTCTCCTGGCTAGCCTTGGCCCAGACATCCCTAGTTTTTTTCTCCCCCTCCTCAGCTTTGGCCTTCGCAGCTTCTAAGCCCTCAATGGTGGAAGTCTGTTTCCCCACTTTGTCTTGAAGCTCTTGTAGCTGAGCTCGCAGATCATCATTTTCAAAAGCCAACTCGACAACCTTAACTTCGTAAGCCCTCACCATTTTGGCAGAATTCTCCGCAGACAGGACCCTGTTCATCAAGCTCTTGGCATGGATAGCAGACTTGGGGCAAGAGGAAAACAGACAAAAGTTAGGAAAGTTCAAAAGGAAAGAGGAGGTCATAAATGTGAGCAAGAACTTATCGCAGTTAATCAATGAAGAACAGAGCTTATTAAATCCTCAAGAGACAGTGAAAAGACCCTTTTTATATCAGTATTGAACAGGAAAAGCACCTTGGGAAGAGAAGTCTGGGATGGCTGGAGTAGAGGGAGTGAGTGACATGCTTGTCCTTGGCACCTTGGCAGGAGTGGAGCCATCGACAGAGCTGGGTCCTGACTTGTTTTTAGCACTGCTCTTGTTGTTGCTCTTGTTGCTGCTCTTGTTGCTGCCCTTAATATTCTTCATTTGGGAAAGTTTAGCCCTGAGTTCAGCAGTAGTGGGCTCCATTGACGATGAACATGTAGGACCTAAGAATAGCTAAGCCTCGCCCTTAGACTAAGAAAAGAGGAAAGAGGGTACGAAGAAAAAATGTTACCTAATATATCTTCGACGGAAAACGGGATGGAGTTAGCAACGGAAAGTGGAAGGGGAGCTTCAACCCTCACCTCAGGAAGGTAGAACCCATGTTCTATGAGAGCCCAAGGTTGGATGAGCTTAGAATATTTCTCTGGATTGCACTTTTCCAATTTCCGCAATACTCTCTCCTCTTCAGCGCTGAGCTAAGGTCGGATACCTAGAAAACCAAGGAAAACAAGAAATAAGTTAACAAAGCAGCTAAGCTTAGATTAAATATGGTCTGGGCAGAAACATACCCAAATTATCGGGGGCAGATCACTTTGTAGGGATGGGGAGGGTATCAGCTTTATCCTCTGAGTTGAACTCCCACTGTGTACCGCTTATAAAAAAAATCGTTTCTTCCAACCCTTATAAGAGCTTGGGAGGTCAGAGATGACCTGTTTGACCTTAGTCCTCTTGAAAATATACAGAAAATCGTCAGATGAGAGTTTTCTTGACATTGAACAGCTCCATAAGTAAGAAAATAGTAGGGACCCCAAGCTTTTGATCCTTAAAGAAAACTAGTAAACCCACAAGAACACCCCAGAAGTTGGGGGAGAGCTGGGCAGGGCAGACATTAAAGTGTTAAAGGATAGCTTTGATAAAAGGATGAATGGGAAAACGAAGTTCATTATCAAAAGCTGCTAGGAAGAAACAGACCTTCTTATGGACATGATAAACATATGTGGTGTACTTATCAGGACTCCAGGGCTGAACCCCTGGGGGAAAATGAAAGTGAGCACTGAGAACCTTCAGGTCAATAGGGGTAAGTCTGTTGGAACCTACAAGTTCAGCGTTCCTAAAGGCAGCCCCTATGTCTGAACCAATGACTCCTACACCACTCACATTGCCCTTACCCTTGTCAGCACTAGGAGGTACATGAAAGGAAGATGAGGGGAGTTCCTTGGAGTCCACCTCGATATCGATAGCCTCAACATCGGGGAAGTTGTCAATCTCATCGCCTACATCCCCTAAATCAGAATCTCTCTCGGCAGACCTGTCGCCTATGAGGGAAACAGAGGAAGGAGTTGCTCCAGAGGAGGCAGACATGATTGGCAAAGAGAAAGACAAGTCGAAAGAATTATAAAAAGGAGGAATACTAACTAAACACCCCCTGATAATCCTAGGGTCAGCGTTGTACCTCCCAACAGTAAGAATTCGCACAGTGGAGTTCTAATCCACAAAGTGGAGACGAGGAGATAGGCAACGATCGCGATTCTAAAAGAAAAAGAATTGAAAAACCCAGAAAAATAATGGCCACCTCGAATTCAAGGGATCTAGAGTGAGGAAAGGCAAGAAAAAGAGAAAGGGGTAGAAGGAAGCGTACCTAGACAGGGAAGAGAGCAACAAACAACAACCAAAGAACAAAATTAGAGGAGAGGAACAAAGCAGGACTTTGAGTCGAACCCAGAAAGCATAGTCTAGAGCAAAGAATAAGGGAATCACGTGGAGGAAAGCTTAGAAATCGCAGAGAGAAAGAGCCGGAGACGAAGGTGAACAGTGTAGAAGATGGAAGGTGGTTTTGTGTGATTTTCTTTTAGCCGTTTGAGCATTTAAGGCTTAAAAGACATGGGATAAGGTGTGCGCGGGAACCAAGAGAGCCATGATTGTTGTAACTGTCAAAAATCCCCTCCCACGTGCATCTCACATGCAGACTAAGGTCAATTAGGTATAGGTCTGGTCCAAGGTAAAAGCAGCTCAGCCCATGCCTAAGCTCGCTTGGGCCAAGGGCTAGGGGGGCAACTGATGATACCTTAAAATAAATCTCAAGTGCTAGCTCAGGAGGTCAGACTAGACAAGCAGAACTCGGAAGAGTAGAGCTAGAGGTCCCTTCGAGATAAGCAATGGCAATAACAACCAAGACAACAATTGAATAATCAGGAGAGATTCCTAAAGCGTTAGGAAGCTATAATCAAGACACCTAATCTCAACCAACCAATATCTTCCCCTAGAATTAAGGAGAACCCTAAGAAGTAAGGCAAGAATCTCGGCCAGAATCCCACTTAGCAGGGAATGTCCCTATAAATGCACGGTAACACCTCCTAACAAAGGAAGACGACCCTAGTGGCAAGAGGAAGCCATAGTAACTTTGTAAACATCGCGAATAAAACAGAAGGAGCAAGAACCTCTACTAAAGAGTGGACTAGCCAAGCTCCTGAGTCGGTGAACCACTATATTTTTACTGTGTGCACCCCTTTAATTCCCTGATTATTTTATCAGTTAGCATCATATATGAGCCTCGTAGCTGTGATCCACGCTCACCTCACATTACTTTCACCTTAAGCTCTTCCACATTGGTTTACGCCATCAAGTTTGATGTTTAAAAATGTCAGATATAATACAAAAAAGAAATGCAATTGCATTGTTGTAATTCATTTACATATTGAACTGTTAAATACAGGGAAAAAGTATTGCACAAAATCTTGTGGGGGAGACCACCTAATATTTGTACCCCTAAGATATTTTCATGGCTTGGTAGCAACCAACTTCTCCCACCCTGTAACCACCTCAATGATCAATCTGCCTGAGGTCACTGTATTGCATCTTCATATACATTAATTTTGCTCACAAACTTCTCACTTCCATGATTGGATCCTGCTAGTATTTCGTTGGAGGAGTAGTTCTTCGTCGGCAAAGTGTCAAATATATACAATATTACCTCCAACATGCACAAAGGCTATTCTGCTACTTGAACTCATAACACTCAAATCAAAGTGGTTCAACCTTACAGTTGTATCCATAACGCTCCCCCTTCTTTCTTCCCCTCCCAAAAAAAAATGAAAAGAGACAACCACAATTAGAAATAGAAATAGAAGATAATAAACTCACTGTCACTTTATATCACACCTGCAGATTCAATATTGATTGAATATATAAATTATTCAAGATTAAGACAAAACCTCTTGCAGGGTGAATGCTTGATAACTGCCCAGGGTGAATACTTAAAGAGCAGACACAGGTATAAAACCTCTTGCAACATTACAAAGCACACACAACCAATTTAAAGAGCAACTACATGCCCAAAAATTATACTGATACAAAATACATGTCTAAATAACAGGTGTTGATAAAGATTTTCCATAGGAAGCTGACACCATCGATGCCAAATCCAATTCTTCATCAAAGTCGATCACATCCTCATAGTCATAGTACAGATTCACCTGCCACGAAAAACCACATGAAGCTCAACATATATAAATACACGAGGTTTTCCCTAAACCCATGCCCCCTCAAAACTTAATTCCCAAAATCAGTCACTTTTAAACTTAATTCCCAAACCCAGTCTTTTTTTAAAAACTTTATTTGAAATGACGTTGTCCATCTAGTCTAAATCCACTATACTCAAAGTTGGGATTACATGCTTAAAGTTTTATACCTTCACCAAAGTATTTAATCGATCTCGTCTGATAGCCATATATTCCAAAATTGCATTATATGATATGTTTACTCTAGTTTGTTTGTTGAGAGTATAAATAGTATACTATAGTTTCTATTTCATATAGTTGTGATAAGTTACCTCACTAAGGGTAAATTCATCCTTTAGGTTTTCATGGATAACTGTAAATATAAGTTGAGAGTGAGAGGCAGTGTATGGAACAACTTCTCTGCTTCCTCTCATTGTGTTCTTGTCAAATCTCTATCTTCTAATTTCACAATATGCCACCTTTTCTTATTCTTTTGGGTGTTCTTACTTGCTGATTTTTTGGAACTTAATATTTAATGCAGGCTACAAGACATGCAGAGATGGAAGCTATTGATAATCTACCTGAGCAGTTGCAAAAAAATGTACTTTCTAGGCTAGAAGTTGCTGAAAATTTTTCAAAATGCTATCTATATGTTACATGTGAACCATGCATAAAGTGTGCAGCAGCATTATCAACTATTGGTATGCTGGTTTGACCATTTTACATAATAAGAGTTGATTATTATTTTTGTTGTGGTTATTCCTAATTGTACCTAATCAATGCATTGGTTTTGTGTTCCCTTGCTTTTAGGTATAAAGGAAGTGTATTATGGTTGTGCAAATGATAAATTTGGGGGTTGTGGATCAATACTGTCATTGCACTCTAGTAGTTCTGAGTTGTCTGTTAGGTTTGATTTTAACTTCTTTCCAAATTTTCACTCTTGTTCTCCCTTTTTCGTTCTTTGCAAGCCATTGTTTGTGGATTAACATTCATGAAAAGTCTTTCGTCAAACTTGTGTATTTTGTCATTAGAAAACATTCGGGATGACTTTGTTTGTCCCAACACCGAACAGGCTTGTGGGGAACAAGATTTCTTTCTTTTGCTTTCATAATATTTTAGGGTTAACCAATCATTATTTCATTAAAAATTATATAATTTTCATTGAAAATTATCATTATCAGGAAACTCATATATATATATATATATATATATATATATATATTATCAGGAATTTGTATGAACAGTAAACAAAATTCATCTGAAACCCATCTAAACAATAAACAAAAAATGACATTAAATTAACAAATTCATCTGAAACCCATCTGAACAGTAAACAAAAAAAGAATCATTAGGTCAAATAACAAATCGCAGCAAACTTATCTACATAATCAACATGAAATTACAGAAATATTACACAAAATTTCCAAAAAATTCAGTGGTAATTCAAAAAAAAAATAGACAGGTAAATAATCAATTCGTTCAAGAACAAAACCCACCAAAACCATATAACCAACAAATCCTTAAAACAAAACACAAATCGTAGTTCTAACCTTTCTGAAGATGAGAATGTAGCAAATAAAGAGAGTGGTCTGGTCTGAAACCCCAGCCGCAACTAATAGAGTTGAACAGGGACTGGTTTCGTCAGACAGGGGCTGAGTTGTCTGGTCTCGTCAGAGACGACGGTGGTTGCAGGCGGAGGAGGAGGAGAGATCGATCGATTTGAGACAGTGGGCTGACTGTTTGGAGGAGGTGGAGGAGGAAGGACCGATCTGTGAGAGAGGAGAGACCGACTGGACTGAGAGAGGGTAAAATTTTTTTAAAACATTTGCCTAGGTTTTCTTAAATGACGTTTTTAACCCCTAAATTTTTAAAAATATCATTCAAAATGACGTTTTCATCCCTTTATAATTTTTTAACGTCTGTTACTGACATTTAAAAAAACTATGTTAAAAAACGTCATTCTGAATGACGACTTTAAAAACGTCAATGACGTTTTCAGAGAAAAAATTTGAACTTCAAAACGTCATTCCAAATGACGTTTTTAGGTGAGAAGGCGTCATTTCAAATGACGTTTTTAAAAAAAGACTGGGTTTGAGAATTAAGTTTAAAAGTGACTGTGTTTGAGAATTATGTTTTAAGGGGAATGGGATTGAGGAAAACCTCCAAACACTTATGTAAATAACTTATGTATACACTATTTTCCATTACCATAATTTTGGCATGAATGCTAGAAATGCATATATCTATATACACACATAAATAAATTAAAACAAATTGTTTGAAGAGTTTCTTAGATTTAATGTATATTGATAAATTAAGAAACAGACTTTTAAAATAGAACTGATTGTTAATATATTGTGAAAACCATTTTTTATAAAATGTAAGACTCAACTTATAATTATACATCAACAATGGTTTACTACTTAGTAGTGAATGCATGTGAGAGGCCCCAATTATTTCCCTATATATATATAGAGAAATAATTTTTTTTTGTCAACGTGATCTAGAGATTAAACCTAATTATTTATCTCATGCTTCAAATAATACTATAACTTTTTTTCATATCTATATAATAAAGTAGCTTACAATTCAAATTTCAAAAGATAAATAAAATGAATTTTGTTTTTTTTGGTTCAAATTGCTTTAAATTTTACTTTAAAATTAATCTAACGGCTAATATTAACACCCCAAATTTAATAGAAAAATAGGTCACTAAGAGTGTGTTTGAGATCACTTTTTAAAAATACTTCTACAAATTATTTCTCATAAATACTTAAAAAAAATAGTATTTAAAACTGCCCCACCACTACCTCTACCACCACCACTGTCGCTGCCGCCACCATCACAATTGTCACCATCGCCGCCACCGCCACCACCACCGTCATTGTCATCGCCACCACCGCCACCGCCATCACCACCACCGTCACCACCACTGCTGCTGTTGCCTTCGTCGCCTCCACCATCACCACCACCATCGCCGTCGTCACCTCCACCACCACCACAACCACCGCCACCGCCACTGCCACCGCCACCACAATCATTGTCACCCACCACAACTATTACCGTCTCCTACCACCACCACTGCCGCCCACCACCTCTCACCCCCACTATAACCGATGGTTAAATTCATTTATCTCTCTTTTATGTTTGTAATTTGATTTTGGATATGAATACAAATATATTTATTATTTATCATTTTTTATTACTTTGTGTGTCTTCAGGCATAGACAATAACTAGTCTATTTAAAAGAGATCTAAACCAACCATCGCAAATCATCTAAATACACGCGCAATGAACATATCAGTGTATATCCAATGGCTCCAATTTTGAAAAAATAAAAATAATCAACAACAATTATAATTCAAAATTATTCATGTGCAATGCACGTGTGCAACAAGTACCAATAAACATCCAACGTGCATAAAATGCATAATGATATTATAATAAGCATGCTTAACAAGAAATCAATGTAAATCATTAATACTAATGTGACTAATCACTTTTCTAACTTACTATAATTTATCAATAAAAACAGTCATGAAATAAATTATTCATTATCCTTCCGAGTTACTAATGGTACTAAATATTAATCAATAGAATATTACAGTATTTGAAAACTCGGGAATCCCTTTGGTGGGGTTGTCATCCAAACAGGCTTTCGTGTACAATTGGTTAGGCTTGGACCGCTTGGATTCCTTTAATGGTAGTCAATATCCAATCAAATGTTGTTGCATCAAAGGTGTGGGTGAGTACATTGAGGGGCAGCTTGGGAAATTTATCTTCCGTAAATCTGACTTTATTTTTATTTTTCATTACACAGGGGGTCCAGCATATTCTTAAAAGCAAGTGCAATAGAATGAGTACCCCTAAGTGATTGGTGGAAATTGAATGCAGATATGCCATCTAATAAAAACTATAATTTTAATTCCAATGATAGTTCAATTACTAGTAATAGGGACGATTTGTACACCTAAATATCATGAGTTTTAATTTTAAATATTTATTATCTTATCGGATTACTAATGTGACTAAATATTAAATAATAAAATTTTACAGAATTTGAAAAGTCAAGAATCCTTTTGGTGGGGTTGTCATCAAAACCGGGCCTTAGGATACAAATGGTTTTGCTTGAACCCCTTGGATCCCTCTAATGGTAGTCAATTAATATCCAATAAATTCCACTTCATTTGATAGTGGGTGAGCACATTGAGCGGCAGTTTGGGAAATCCATAACCAGGTCTTCCTTAAGTTTGACTTAATTTATTGGATGTCTAATGAAACTATAGTTTTAATCGATAGTTCAAGTGATAATACAGATAAGTCATAAATTTAGACATTCTGATTTCAAATATTGACAACCCATTAAGGTCAGGTTATGAGGAATTTATTCTTATAAATATCCTAGTCCCAACATGGATATTCTATTTTTAACCGGACTGAAGAAATGATTAGTTGAGGTAAACGTAAACTAGTCTGAACATCTCTGACTGTTGAATTAAAAAAAAGAAATAAAACTATAATTTTTTATTATGTGTGCAGTTGTTCAATTTGATCACACAAACACGACTTATATCTGATATAATATAAATCCGATTACATAAGACGTAAATTATTCGTGTGTGGATTGTACCAATTTTGACATTGAAATATTTAAATGCGGTACGATTTATTGTCAGTTTTAACAACAAGAGCTTAATTATCCCGACAAATTGAACAACTACATTAATTTGGAAAAAAAAAATTATAATTTTTTCTAATTGTTAGCATAGTCTAATCCAATTTCCGAACAAGACATTACGATATCCACAAAA